>OX451218.1:19613213-20213213 GCA_949628195.1 Phasia obesa | reverse complement strand
TACTTAATTTCAATTTGATATGTCCTACGGTATGATCTGTAGAGCGTTTACAAAATTTGGGATTAAGTAAACTACCTCTTGCCCCTTCCCGATTATGCCCAAAATATATGTATATATTAAAGGCAGATACTAAATTTCGTTTTAATATGTCATACGGTATGACCTGTAGAGCGTTCACAAAATTTGGGAGTAAGTAAACTACCCCTTGGCCCCACTCGATTATGCCCAAAAACTATACAGCTCTTCATTTCCATATACCAAAGGCACATACTAAATTTCATTTTCATATGTCAAATGATATGACCTTTACAAACTCCACAAAAATAGTGGCAAAATAGTGTTGTAATAGAGGACTTGGCCACAAAGATTCTTTGAAAATTCCAACTGTCTGTCTATAACGGTTCAAAAGTTTGGCCATATACATCAAATTACATGAACTATTGGGACACCCTTTAATTAATAATTTTAAATATTTATACATGTTATTATGCCAGACAAAGTAGTGGACATTCTGCCTAACTTTCAAGTGTTTGTCTGTAACGGCTCAAAGGATAGGAGCATAAGTCAAATTACATCATTTATGGGGACACCCTTTAATTTCTAAATTCAAATTGTATACTTGTTATAGCGGACTTTGCAGTACAGGTTCCTTGTAAATTTTTAGCTGTCTGTCTATAAAATTTCAAAAGTTTGGTCACATACAGGGAATTACATTAACTATTGGCACACTTTTTTATTTCTAAAATCAAATCTTATACTTTTTGTTATAGCGGACTTAGCAATACAGGTTCTTTGTAAATTTCAAAGGTCTGTGTTCAACTGTTAAAATGTATGGCCATATACATACATCAAATAAAATGAACTATTGGAGCACCCTTTAATTTATAATTTTGAATATTTATACTTTTTTTTATAACGGTCATAGTAATCGACATCCTGTCAAATTTTCAAGGTTTTGTCTATAACGATTCAAAAGATAGGCCCATATAGGTCAAATTACGTCACCTATGGGGACACCCTTTAAATTTTAAATTTCTTTTTTTTTTACTTTCTGCTGTTTGCATCAATTTAAAATTTTTTAAAATTTTAAATTTGTGACCTTTAAGGTTCTTAATACACGTAAAAAACATGTATGTTGGTTGTATGGGGACACCCTTTAATTTTTAAAATAATTTTTTATATTAAATAATTTTTAAAATAAAACGGAACCAAACTGTAAGCATGACATAAAATCGGTTCAGAAATGGCTGAGTTCTGCGGCCACATACATAAAAAAGCAACATTCAGACGAATTGATAACCTCCTTCTTTTTTGAAGCCGGTTAAAGAGTAATGTCCGCCTAGATTGGCAAAATACCCCCCTATGTGCGACGTTAAGCTTGATCACAGCTGTGAGCGGTCCCATATGTATGTATGTGTTTGTGCCTAACCTAACATTCAACCTTATTCTCTACACTGAACCATATTCAACCTTGAATATTTTCTTTATTCTTATCACATTGTCTCCTCTATTAAATACACATGATCTATAAATATTTAAATAAAACTATGAGACTTTTTCAATATAAACATTTCTTTTCGCGTATTGTTGTTTGTTTAAAAAATAAAACAAATAGAAATTATCTGTATTTCTGTTTAATTAAATAAATGACAATAACAGACAGTTGGGCGTCTTGTATTGTGACGTTTTGATAATGAAGTTTAAAGACCTCTTTATTGTTCAAAAAATACTTGAAACATTAGAAACGATCTATTGATATTTACTAATTTATTAAAAACATGTTAAGTTATACATAACTGAAGATAGGTTCAATAAAGTCATATACAGGGTGTCCGCCGTTATTATACAGGCCTGTCACAGAATTTGTTCGGAATGGTTTTGATTACGAATTTTCAATTCGATCGAATTTGTTTTGCCTTCTTCAGACTTTGATTGATTTGCTTCATTCCGATCAATTCTAGTTTCCTTAGTTTTAAGTTAAATGTGGCAATATTGCTCACTAAATGTGGCTATATTGTGAAAACCAACACAAAAACATATGGTTATTAAAGAAGAAAATAAAGTTAAATAGAACAGACAAATTTTTTTATATTAAATTAAAAAAAAAGTTTCAATCGTTGCGGTTTTGACTGCACAAACACGACAACACTCCGCCGAAAAATTGAGACGTAGGAGTTTAATGGATGCCTCGAATCCCCAATCCCTTGTCCAAACGCAGTGTAAGTTTTCTTATTTTTGCCATAATCAGACATACTACATATAAATGTTATTACATATGCATTTTAAGGTTTATAAGTTATTATCGACTAAGCAAAGAAGCGTTTGTAATGGTTTTAAACAAACTGAGTCCTCATTTAAAAAATTCTTCAATTCCACCAATTATACAAGTGACGACCAACTTCGGTTTTTGGCCACAGGCTCGTTTCAAGGTGTTATAGATAAGTATTTTGTACATTTGTCACAAGAACATAACTGATAAATATATTACTTTCAGCTAAGGACAATGATATTAATTTTGGGAGGTGTACGGTTTCAACGTTGATGTGCAGGGTAATAAATGCGGCGGAAAATGTTTTATGCTGACACTGGATAAAGCTGCAGATGACAGAAGAAGAAATAGAAAATTCAAAGGCTCATTTTTTCATCTGTTTACTTTTTTACTTAAAACATGAAAAATTGCTTCAATTATTTCAAAATAAAATTAAAAATTTTGCTAAAAGCTTAACAAATTATTTTCTTTATTGAAACAAGAAAGTTTTAAGTTTGTTTTTGTACTATCACATACAAAAAATACGAATTCGATCATGAAATGAAAAGTGGTTTCATTTCGAGGAAATTTGTCGATTTTGATTTTCTGAAGAAGCTTTTTCGGAATTGAAATAACTTTCGATCGAAATGAATTTCTGTGACAGGCCTGATAATCTTTTCCATTTGGAATTTTGTGGCACTTCAGCTCTTTTATAAGAGTCGAGACGTCAATACCGTCGTCGGCACAACAAAGTAACGGCGTCACATTTTCTTACAAAATACCAAATAAAAATAAACAGTCATGGATAAATGTTGATGTCGACAAAGGGTATACCAATTTAAACTAGCCCACACAAAACGGTGACGTCTTATGTTGACTACGACAAATCGTACTCGTTATTTTAATATTTTCCATTTGGAATTTTGTGGCACTTCAGCTCGTTTATAAAAACCGTTTGTCGACACTAAGAAAACGGTGCTGAAGGATGAATATTAAATACCCCTTGCAATGATTATATTTAAGGTTTTCTAAATGTAGAGAAGGTGGATATGGTTGCTTAATTCATCCGCCTATAGTTCATAGCTCTTTCGGGACTTATATTACTTATTTTGTGTAGTACGTTCCGCCAGTTTTGGCAGGTTTAATGAATAAAATTCTTAGGGATTTTAAATGGTGTAGCTCTTAAACAAAGTGACACCAATTTAACCCTTAGATTATTACTAATAACCCATTTCAAATACCGTCCTAAACGCTATTATTAATTTTTAATGTAGCGAGATATCGAATTAGACCGCTTTTGTAAAGGGTTCCTTTTCGACCCCCTTCCGCTCTTAATGATTATGGGCAATCGATTTGTAATTTAAGGCAACCTTACTTTCATTGAGTCACATACTACTACCACCAGCCTTTACTCTTGACTTTAGTGATATCAGACTGTCGACTGGAAACTGTCGATCTTGGGTGCCTCGGCGGGCTAGTAGTAGGTAGTGTGCTAGGGGATTCGATTTCCTCAAATGACTGTGGTATTCCTTGAAGTTGGCAGGAAGAATAAGAAGGTGTTCGTAAATAATCTGGGTGCCTACAAATGGCTAACTGCGTGAGTTACATGTCACGAACTCTCAAATATTATCTAGCCATGTTAAAAATCGACATAAGACTGACAGTGTGTGGAAAAAAGGCTAAGAAAATCGGAGTACATTTTCTGTGGAAATCTAGTAAGCTGGCTAAGATAAAGGCTTTTGGACCACGGGCAGACACATATTAAATGGAGATGCTGTGGAGATCTTAGCCTTAGCCAACTGTTAGCGATTATCATAGACACTGTAATGAGAAAGAGTGTCGCCAGTCCTAAAATCACTAGAGTCGAGAGTAAAAGGCTAGTGATAGCATGAAACTCAATGAAAGTAGTAACTTATCAGTCGGATACCAGAAATCATTACGGAAAAAAGGGGGTTCAAAAAGGGACCCATACAGTTAGTGGTCTGCTTCGATATCCCCCTACAAAAATAAACTGTCGGCCTTCTTTTTCATCACGTAGCCTCTAGTAACTGCTAGTATTTGTCCAAGGCTTAGTTCCCCCATGACATTCACATGTCCGTGGTCCTGTCTTATGCTAGCATGTGCTGGACATTCACACAAAATGTCTCAGCCTCTTCCAGACACAGTCTGCAAGTAACATCTTCTTCGATTATCAACTTGACCAGAATCCTTAATCTGTCTTTTCTTAAACCCTTGAACATAAAAATCTTTCCAAGTCTATTGTAATTTTTCTGTCAGTGCTGGTACCATAAAAACGGGTTGTCTACGCTGTTTTTTTTTAAACACAAGCTGCAGCCTGCTGTTTTTTTTTAATGCACCCTACACATTTTTTTAACGCAATTAAAAAACACACATATTTTTATTGCATAATTTTTTTCGCTTTTGTTTTTTTTAACCAAAAAAATATTTTTATTACAATTCCAGGAATATCTAAATCTATTTGGGTAAAAAAGTGCCTGTGTATGTAAGCAGAGGTACACATTTTTAGCGAAAGTTTTATTGCAGCCTTAAGCTATGTTCTTTTTTTTTGCTTTTTTTTTTGTAAATTGGGTCATAAAGGGGTTTAGTTTTTTAAGAAAACTAAAGTCTACATTAAGGTGCTTAACAAGAATTTGTCGCTAATAATTAAAATTTAGTGGTCAATTGATGGCAAAAGGGTTTTTATGAGAAAAAAAAATGCAATAGTTGTTGGGTTGTGAAAGGGTTTATCACTTCCTAGAAATGTTCGAGGAATTTAAACAGAAAACTGAAACAAGGTGTTATTTTTTAAGTGAGACAGCGGATAATGATGGCGAAAAAGTAAAATAGATGAAGCAAAATACATGAACCTCTATTTTGGCTGCCCTTTTGAAGATGACAATATATGTCATATATCATGTTTTAGTTCTCTTTTAATTTTTTTCTAGGCTTTAAAGACCAATTCTTTCGAAAATGACGGTATCTATAAATAATTCTTGCCAAAAAAAAATCGACTTCAAAACAGACAAACTTAAAATCATATTTCTTCAAGACGTTATTCTTATGCGTCTGCGAACCGGATAGCTCTTTGGTCAGACATGGTTAGTCTATCCGCGAACTTCCAGTCCCTAACCATATCTAGCATATTGACAGAGCACAGGGTGTTATCGATCATCTCTGCCCTTCGTGAAACAACAAAGCTACTTACTCATCCACCGCAACAAGGTATAAGTCGATTGACTACTACCCTAGTGCCTGCCAGCCAATAGCCTAAGAAATTCCCCTTAAATTGTTCAAGTTAAATTTGTAGAATTTTACATCATCTGTCAACATTTTTCTGCGTGTACTGTTTTTTTACAATTTTATGAGGCTTAACAAATTAAGAAGAGCTACCTAGAATTAGTTTCAACTACATATATTACAAGGTTGGTCATGTCATAAAAATATTTAATTGTCAGTTTAAGTTTTTTAAGAAAAAGTGAAATAAAAAAAGGATTTTCAACAACAAGGGAAAGGATTGCACAAAAATTGCATGTTAAAACGCATCTAGAACTCGACTGATGTTTTTTTTTATTTGTTTTCATTTTCGTTGAATGTGTGCCTCAAGTATACAAAGAATTGTAGGGAAATTCCTTTGAAAGGAGACCAGCTAATAAATAAATGCAGTCACTCTGCCAGTCATTTAGTTGAACTCTTTTTTATGACACCTTTGTTTTTTTTATTTATTTTTGCAAATGACCGTGTGTGCCTGTTGTCACTACGTGCTACTATTTAGTGTTTGTGTTTAAGTGATCTAAGCGATCTAGAGCCAGGTAAAAAAATGTCTAACACATTTTTCTTTAGTTACTAACTAAATTTTTAGTTAGAGATTAAGTTTTTTTATTTGTTGATTCATTTTAAAATGTTGTCAAAAACGACGGATACCGCAAACGGATTAATGCTTTGGATTAAACTAATTTAAACGATCGATAATCCACAGATTAAGCGATTTTTTTTAAATTTTAATGAGTTTTTACCATTGATATAATATAATAAAAATGTTTATGAATAGAAAAAGCTCAATATCGGGATTTGTGTATTTTTGGTCGTTTTGTCATACCTGTTTACAAGCAATCTTAAATATCCTCCTTCTGGCAACTCCGAAAAGGGGCTCTGTTGTGTAGTTTCAATCCCTTAAAGTGGTTTTACACGACGTGTATTTGTCACACTACTTGTCAGTTTTCCATATGTAAATTCTAAACACGTCGTGTGAACCCTTTCAAAGATATCATGTGTATTCTCCATGTAATAAATACATATGACATTTTGCATTTAGAACGTGTTCTATTTTGATATGACAAAGCATCTGACATCCTGTAATGCCAACTTGATATTTTGCTATTTTAGTTTTTTTGTGGTACCCAAAGCACTAAAAGCGTGGCAAAAGCACTACGTTTGTACCTTTGCATCAGCTGCGGTTGGCAATACAAAACTGTATGGCGGAAAAATTGTATATTATAGGTTATGTCAGATGTAATTACACATGTACGTTTAAAAGCAAAAATTATAAACCGTATGTAAAATGCCTACTTTGACAAATACATGAAATTACATATGGGTTATCAAACTGACAAGTCATATGACAAACACACGTCGTTTAAACAACTTTTATCGAATAGCACCTACTCTCTAAGGTATGCCGTTAAAAACTACCAGTGTACACAAGTGCTGGCAATTTCTGCTACTTTTAATTACTCGATACTACTCAATACTTATCAATTGGGTACTCAATACATTTGTTCATATAATAGAAATTAACTGTTAATCAGAGTCTTAATGAAGTCGTTAAATTTTTTATTTAATTTGTTTCTAAAACTATAACGTTAAAAATATCGAGTAACTACTTTTGATTATTGAGTACTCGAAAAAATTATCAAATACTCGGTACTTGATACCCACTACTCAATACTTTGGCAGCAGTGGTGTACACTATACGTGATCCAATGGAAATATTTTCACCTCATTTGAAAATTACTGGCGGCATTAACAATTTAATTAGACCAAGGCCAGGCAATAAGCCTGAAGAGGCCACAAAATAAGAGGCATTTTTGAGCGATAGAGCGATATTTTTGAGACGCAAAGCAAAGCGGCATTTTTTAGCGACAGATTTTTGACGCTCAAAAAACAAAACCTATTCTAATTATTCATTGGTTTTTCAGCAGCAACAAGTGATATTTTGTTATTATTTGTTTGCAGATTTGGAGGATGTCAATTACAGTTTATAATTATTTACACATATAATTACGCCATTATATGTAATTGGAATTGGAATCTTTCAATTACAATTACATTTAAATATTTGTAATTGAGATTGTTTCAATTACACATTAAATGAAGTTTGTAATTACAAAATTACAATTACTTAGAATTTGTAATTTAAAAATTTCAATTACAATTACATGTAATTAAAATTGTAAAACTTCAAAGTTGTTAAGAATATAATTGAATTTTGTTCAATTTCATATTGTTGCCTAATTACAATTACTTGTAATTTGTAATTGAAAACTTCCAATTACAATTACATATAATGTGTAATGGAAAATGTTCAATTACAAATTACAAGTAGTTTTAATTGACTTTAGTCCCTAATAATAATAAAAAAAAAAAAAAAAAAAAAAAATTTAAATTACAATCACTAGTAATGATTAATTGAGAATGCGCTTTTGTAATTTGTAGTTTTACCTTGTATTTAAATAATTCTTGCAAACAAAACTGACTTCAAAACAAATAGATGGGCTCCAATTCTATACTTAAATTGTAAGAATTAGATTTAAACTAAATAAAAGATGCGCGATAATTAGCGGGAAAACAAGTAAAAAGGCTATGTGAATGTCAAGTCATCTCCCTATTACTGTTCAAAATTTAAGCTTCTTTCACCATTCAAACCTCTGTCTATAACGGTTTCAAAGATAGGGCCACATAGATCAAATAACATCACCTATTAGCACACCCTTTAATTTACAATTTTCAGTTAAAGACCTGTTGTTATAGTGGACGTGGGCACAAAGATTCTTTGTAAAATTTAAACTGTCTGTCTATAACAGTTTGGCCATATACATCAAATTACATAAAATATTGGAACACCCTTTAATTTATAATTCCAAATATTTATACTTGTTATTATGCCAGACAAAGTAGTGGACGTTCTGCCTAATCTTCAAGTGTTTGTCTACAATGGTTCAAAAGATAGTTCAAATTACATCATTTATGGAGACACCCTTTAATTCCTAAATTCAAATTGCATGCTTGTTATAGTGGACTTTGCAGTACAGATTCCTTGTAAATTTCAGCTGACTGTCTATAAAAGTTCAAAAGTTTGGCCACATACATAGAATTACATTAACTATTGGGACACCCTTTTATTTCCAAATTCAAATTTTATACTTTTTGTTATAGCGGACTTAACTATAGAGGTTATTTGTAAATTTCAACGGTCTGTGTAAAACTGTTCAAAAGTATTTCCATATACATAAAATTAAATGAACTATTGGAGCACCCTTTAATTTACAATTTTTAATATTTATACTTTTTATTATAAAGGTCATAATAATCGACATTCTGTCAAATTTTCAAGGTTTTGTCTAAAAAGGTTCAAAAGATAGGCCCATATAGGTCACCTATGGGGACACCCTTTAAATTTTATATTTATTTTTTTTATTACTTTCTGTTGTTGGGAGCTATAGTGACACGCAATTCTTTAAAATTTTAAAGTGGTGCCCTTTACGGTTCTTTATACACGTTAAAAACATGTATGTTGTATGGGGACACCCTTTACTTAAAAAAAATGAACTGTTTTTAAAACGGGACCAAACCGTAAGCATAACCTTTCAAATAAAGAAAAGAAATTTTAAAATTGGTTCAGAAATGGCTGAGTTCTGCGGTTACATACATTAAAAAAAGCAACATTCAGATGAATTGATAGCCTACTTCCTTTTTGAAGTCGGTTAAAAATGAATAATACATATAAGTACATGCGACTCCGCACAGGGTAGGTTGACCGAATTTTTTAATTGAGGCAAAATTGACTGGAGAATCGAATGTGATTATCCTGGGTCCTGCCGAATTCACATCGAATCAAATTTAAAAATTTTTTTTTTTTTAACTTTAAAGGTTCTTCTTCTTCTGCCGGAAACAAGTATTTTCTGCTTTTGGATATGTTCAAAACCGGCTTTGCTTTATCAACAACCCATAATATAGGGAAACATTAATCAAGTAACCTAGAAACATAATGTAGGTTCCTAATATAGGGTGCCTCGGTGGGATAGTAGGTAGTGTTTTAGTCTAGTAGTCAGGGTAGGGTGGGTTCGATTCCCACTAAAAACTCTGGAATATTTCACTACAAGTTGGCAGGAAGACCAAGTAAAAGCTTGAATATAATCTGGCTACCTACAAATGGTTAATTGCGTGAGTGACAGGTCACGGACTCTCAAGTAATATCCGGACAAGTTAAAAATCGAGACAGACTGTGCCTGGAAAAAGTCAAACATAAAAAAAACTTTAGACCACACGGGCAGACACGTAAGAAATGGAGATGCCTGTGGAGGCCTTAAGCAAATGTAAGCAATTACCATAGACTCTGTGATGAGGAAGAATGTCGACTTGTATCAGTCGCTATAGTCGAGAGTAAAAGGCTAGTGACAGCACAATGAAAGTAAGGTATTCATTAATTTCCAATCGGATACCAGAAATCATTGAGGGACGAAGAGCGCCGAAAAGGGACCCATGAAGTTTGTTGTTGTTGTAACAGCTCTGCTGCTGTCGGAAGTTCTTTCCTGGGAAAAAAAAACTTCCGGTTGATACAGCTGTTGTTGAGTTGACAATCTTTGGCCGAGTGTAACTCGGGTCTTTCAGGAGCGAAGATCCAATTGTCGTGGGAACGATGAAGTCTGCTTCGGTATCCCCCTACAAAATAACAAAAAAACGTAGAAATATATGTAATTCTTTTGAAGATAAGAGATGCAGAGGTAAGTATACTCTTCATGCTCTTGATAATAATGTTTTCGCTCTCCAAATGGACCAAACAAACAGCCAGTGACAAAGGTCTTTACCGAGGTAAGACAAGGCAAAACAAATCCAATAAATTTAATGCCAATAAAATATTGTATAAATAATAAATATTGTATTGGCATACCCGCCAGCTCCTTTGAGTCATTAATTTTCTAATCAATCTAAGTGCTTAAATAATTCTCTGAAATTAAAATACATTCAAAATACAGTGATATGCATAAATGTGTACATGTCTGTACTTTGAGCACTTTTTGCTTCACAAATATAAAAGTAATAAACAATTGAATAAAAATAATAAATAATTGAATAAAAATCAAATAAATACCTAACAAATATAAAAATTAACCGAGGAGAGCATCCGGGCCATGTCTGAAAGAGGCTGTTCTACCCGGGAAATTGAAAAGAACTTAAAGGGAGTCAATAAGTGGTCATAAGGCAACAAAAATGGTGTTCCGTTGTTCCCAAGCCTCAAGTTAGAAGTCGCTTCTAAATAATGCGGATGCACGTCTACTAATAAGAGAAATAAAAAAATATAACCCGTTAGTCGGTGGACGGCATGTAGAGTCCTTTGCGACATTGGTTATATTGCAGCAGTAAAAAAACAAAAACCTGACAGTGGACGACTGGAAACCTGTGATCTGGTCAGAAGAATCCAAATTCAACCGTTTCCAATCCGATGATAAACAATATTGCTGGCGGCGCCCTGGTGAAGCACAGTGAAGGATACGTCATGGTATATGGCTGCTTTACGTGGTGGGACCTTGGATCATTGCAAAAAATTGATAATACAACGAAGAAAGAAGACTATTTGAGGATTTGTCAGACTCATCTTCCCGATTTTGTAGATAAGAGCGCCTATCCTGCAGAAGAAGTAATTTTTCAGCAGGATGGTGATCCAAAACACACGTCCAAAATCGTGAAAGAATGGCTTGGTGGCCCAAATTTTCAATTAATGCAGTGGCCAGCACAAAGTCCCGACCTCAATTCGATTAAGAATTTGTGGTCAATCGTGAAGAAACGGTTGGAATAGTACCAATCTGCCACTACCAATTTGGACGAGCTTTGGCAGCGGAACCAAAATGAATGAAAGAATATTCCAAAACGAAATTGTACGGAAATTGGTGGAGAGTATGCCAAATTGCGTAAATGATGTCTTACAAAATAAAGGGCTTTGGACTAAGTATTAAAAATATTAAAATTCCGCAAAATTTTTCAACGGTGCAAAATTGAGTACATTGGAGTTGATTTCGTTTTCTTTATTTTTTTTTTTTTTTTCTTAGAAATTGATGCTTTAAGTTTTGAATTTTACACTGTTTTGTCAAGTACCTAACACTAAATAAACTACAAAAAAAATTTTTATCTGCTTTATTACTTTTATTTCGATGACATAAAAAGTCCTCAAAGTACAAACTTGTATTCATTTGTGTACATTGATTAATGGAAAACCTCTTGAGAAATTGTTTTTTTTTTTTTTTTTGTTTTTGTTTGTATCACAAAAACTCTCACGATATCAATTTTTTGAGTTTTTCAATTAACTGTATTTTGTTTGCATTTCTCTTTGTGCTACAAAATTGAATCTTAACGAAAGTAAAAAAAAAATACTTCCGTTTGACGCGTCAATATGACAAACACAAACTCTTTAGGTCAGCAGTGCAAAACAAAACAGCCAGAAAACCAAAGAACAAACAAAACAAACTAAAGACTTGATAGGAGACCGAAAATAGGTACATAAAAGGGAATAATAAATTCAAAAAGGCACATTGGACACATTGGCTATGGTGACGCCTACTCGCAAACGAAACAGTTACGAAAATATTTGCATAAAAAAAGATGATGATGGTCTGTCTCAAGTTAAAGCAAACAAATACAAGGTCGAGGATTAATTCGTATTTAGGAATTTAAGACAAAGAGCAAGTTTTATTGAAAGACGTTTAAACTTTTTTTCTTTAAAGGAATGCATTCTTTATCAAGCGCAAATCATGGCTTAATCAAAATATTGAACTGACATTTGTAAAAAAGGGAAATTGTGACGAATGTTTCTTGTCAAATTTAGGATGTTTAAAGCAACTTCTACTATCGACTGGAGAAAACCAGGCAAGCGAATTTACGTATGAAGGCGTAGAGATATTAAGAGGGAGATTAACCCGGAAAGTTAGAGAGTTAGAAAATGATTTAAGAATGACTGTCTACTCAGTTCTAAAACGCATCACGACAAAAGGACAGAACGTCAGTAGGTGGGAAATTGTTACTAATATTTCTTGTCAAATTTAGGATGTTTAAAGCAACTTCTACTATGGACTGGAGAAAACCAGGCAGGCGAATTTACGTATGAAGGCGTAGAGATATAAAGAGGTGAAATTAACCCGGAAAGTCAGAAAATGATTTACGAATGACAGTCCTAAAACGCATGACGACAAAAGGCCCGAACGTCAGTAGGTGATCTTTTCTGGCGAGCATTAACCCGGGATTTCATTGAGCTAATATTTGGCAATGGTTGGATTTTCAAACTTAAAATGGTAACAGGTAATAGTAACTTGCGGATTTCAATCCACCATAGCCTTAATATACCCCTATCTGCGTTATTTGGTGCTCTTTGCAAATGGACTTTCTTTTTACTATGGACTGGGGAGAGCCGAACAAGCAAATTAGCATATGAAGGCATAGAGATGCAAAGTGGAGAGAGGAGAGTTAGGTAATGGTTTAAGGAAGACAATAAACACAGTCTAAAAACGGAACGAAAAAAGATCAGTAGGTAATCTTTTACAGCGAGCATAGGCATAGGCGAGGAGATGGACACTCCGAAAGTGAATCAGTGAAAAACTAAAAAAGTACAGAAAGTCGGTAGGCGATCTTTTGTAGCGAGCATAACCCTGGAGTTGCATTGAGTAAATGGCATTGTTAGCTTATTGCCAACTTAAAATTTTAACATATAACAGCTAGTTAGACATGAAAGCGAAAATGGTATTAGACACTAGTGGAGTACCCTAAGCTATCGGTATAAGCTAAAGGCGCCAAACTTCTCATATACTAATTTTCAAATAGTGGATGGATGGGCCGAGCATTGTCGTGATGGGAAATTATGGAATCTTGGCTATTTTTCAATTAATGCTCGCCTCAAACGGAGAAATTTTGTTCGGTACAGGTATTCAGGTCCGAATTCTTTTAACCGTTTTAATTTTTTTTTTTTAAATTTCTCTCCATGGAAAATTTTGTATTTAGTTTATTGGATTTACAATAGTTGTTATCAGTTTAAAAAATTGTACATAATTTTAAAAAATATCCCTTGAGCAAAAATTTCCCTTTTTGCAAAAAATTACATTTTCAGAAAAATTTATATAAATTTTATATTAAGTATTTAAGGCTTTATCTAAAATTCTAAAATATATAATTTTCCACTGCTTACAAGAATTTCCCTTTTTTTTGTAAAATTTTCTTTTTGGGAAATTTTTACTTTTGAAGGAATGAAGTTTTTTTCACTTTTGCAGCAATTATTTTCAGTTTAAAAAAATTAAATTTTAGAAACATTTTTTTAGGTAAATTTATATAAAATTCTTATTGCTTTAACTATAATTACAAATTTATTTAAATTTCCATGGTTGATAAAAATTCTCCGTTTTTGGAAATTTTTATTTGTTAAAAATTTTAATACGGCATGAAGTTTTTTTATTATTTTTGCAACTATTATTTTCAGTTTATAAAGAAAAGGGGAAATAACTTTTAAAAATTCCCCCTTTATAAAAATATATTTTATAGAAAAATTTATATAAATTTTATCTAAAATTCTAATAGCTTTATCTGAAATTCTAAAATTATATAAATATCTCTTTTAATCCTTTTTAGGAAATTTTTAATTTTTAAAATCTTTAATCCGGAATGAAGTTCTTTTTTATTATTTCTTGCTTTTAGAGCAATTATTTTCTGTGTAAAAAATCGTAAATAATTAAAAAAAATTCAATAATTAAAAAAAACTAAAAAAATAATTCTTTTAAAAAAAATATTTTAGGGAAATTTTGTATAATTTTGCTTTATTTAAAATTATATAAAATTTCCCTTTTTGGGAAATTTTTAATTTTTAGAAACTTTAATGCGAAATTATGTTTTTTTTTTTTGTTTTTTCAGCAATTATTTCCAATTAAAAAAAATTTTATTAATTATAAAAAATTTCCCTTGCACAAAAAATCCTTTTGAAGAAAATTCTTTTTAAAAAAATTTATATAAAAATTATATAAAAATTTATATAAATTTATATAAAAATTCTTATTGCTTCATCTAAAATCATATAAATTTTCGTAGTTTTAAAAATTGCTATTTTTTGGAAATTTATACTTTTTAGAATTAAAGTTTTTTTATTTTTCATTGTTTTTAAAAGTAATTATTTTCGGTTTAAAATATATGTAAATCATTTTAAAAACATTAAGCGAAAATTTATTTCTTGGAAAATATAATTTTTAAGAGAAAATTTATATGAAATTATTATTGCATTATTTAAAATATATAAATTTTCATTTTTGGGAAATTCTTACTTTTTAACTAACTTTAAAAAAATTATTATATATCATTTTTTAAAATAACTAATTTTAAAACATTTACCTTGTACAAAAAAAATCCTTTTGAACAAATTACTTAAATAAAATAAAATTCTTATTTCTTTATCTAAAATTTTATAAATTTCCCTTTTTTGGGAACTCTTTGTTTTTAAGAAATGATGTTATTTTTTTAAGGAAATTATTTTCAGTTAAAAAATTTTTAAATAATTTAAAAAGTTTCCATTGTACAAAAAATTCCCTTTAAAAAAAAAAAAATTCTTTGAAGGAAATTTATATAAATTTTATATAAAATTCTAATTGCTTCATCTAAATAATTATATAAATTCCCATGGGTTTTAAAAACGTCCCTCTTTGGGTAATTATACTTCTTAGAATATGATTGAAGTTTTTTATTTTATTTTTTATTGTTTTTATAGTAATTTTTTTTCGGTTTAAACAATTTATAATCATTTTAAAATATATCCCTTAAACAAAAATTACCCTTTAGCAAAAATGTCATTTTTAGAGAATTTTTATATAAAATTATTATTGCTTTATCTAAAATTATATAAATTTCCCTTTTTGGGAAATTTTTATTTTTTAGGCAATTATTTTCAGTTAAAAAATTTTTAAATATTTTTATAAATTTACCTTGTACAAAAAAATTGTGTTTTGAAAAAAAATCTTTTTTAAAAAAGTTTTTATAATTTTATATTCTTATTGCTCATCTAAAATTATTGAAATTAGCATGGTTTCTAAAAATGTCCCTTTTATGGGAAATTTTTTCTATTTTCGGTTTAAACAATTTTTAATCATTTTAAAAAATATCACTTAAACAAAAATTACCCTTTAGCAAAAATATCATTTTTAGAGAATTTTTATATAAAATTATTATTGCTTTATATAAAGTCATTTAAATTTCCCTTTTTGGGAAATTTTTATTTTTTAGGCAATTATTTTCAGTTAAAGAATTTTTAAATATTTTTAAAAATTTCCCTTGTACAAAAAAATTGCGTTTTGAAAAAAATCTTTTTTAAAAAAGTTTTTATAATTTTATATTTTTATTGCTCATTTAAAATTATAGAAATTAGCATGGTTTCTAAAAATGTCCCTTTTATGGGAAATTTTTTCTATGTAGAATGAAGTTTGTTTAATTTTTGGGGTAACTATGTATTGGCAATTTAAAAATATTTAAAAAACAAAAAAGAACTTTTGAAAATTTCCCTTGCTCGTAAAATGTTTTCTTTTGATAAAAATTTATTTGCGGATTTAATTTTGTTTTTTTTTTATAAATTTGTTAATTTTTAACTTTTCCCTTGAACTCATCCCTTTTTGGGAAATTTTTATTTTTTAGAAATTATATTATTTTTTAAGGCTATTATTAAAAAATAAAATATTTAAAAAATTTCCCTTGTACAAAAAAATCCCTTTTGAAAAAAAATTTCTTTTTAAGGAAATTTATATAAATTTTATAAAATTTTTATTGCTTCATCTAAAATTGTAGAAATTTCCAGGTTTTTAAAAATTTCCCTTATTGGGAAATTTTATTTTGTAGAATATTTATTAGAACATGAAGTTTTCTAATTTTTTGCGTAAATATTTGCAATTTAAAACAAATTTAAAAACCAAAAAAAAACTTTTGAAAATTTCCCTTGTTTGTAAATTTTTGCTTTTGCGGAAAATTTATTTAATTATTTAGATAAATTATTTTATATCTTTTTTAACTAAAATAAAATTTTCTTGGTTTAAAAAATTCCCCTTTTAAAAACATTTGTCTTACAAAAAAACTTAATATAATTTATTTATTTTCCTTCAAATATTCTGAATTGATATGAAACATTTTAATAAATTTCTCGGTAAAAAAACTTTCCAGGAGGGGAAATTTTAATTTCAAGTGTTTTTTTTTTTTCAATGACAATTAAAAATGTCTATATGAACAAAAAAAAAACAATATAAAAAGGATTAAATCTCGTTGGAAAAAAAAATTAACATTAATCCAGAACAACATTGTAATAAATGTGATACCGAAAACGTGAAAGAACAAGTTAGTTGCCAAGGAAATTCCAAACAAGGATACGACGTTGCATATTTTGTCCCGAGATCTTAATGTAAAGTTAATTCTTAGAAGATTTGGATGATCAGTGTCATCATTATTAGAAAATAGCCTGAACCAATTTTGCCAAATACAATTGTTCTCGAACACTCAAACAAAGACACATTAATGTTCGAAAAATACAAATTTCGCAAGATGCAGTCAAAAACAAATAGAAAATTTTGAAATTTTTGCGTATGAATTTTGGGAAATTCTATTTAAAGTAAAGGATTTTTGTGATATTAAGTAAAGGATTTGAGCAAAGCACGGATTTAAATTTAGCCATACATACATACAGTTATGCATATACAAACACATACTGTGACATGCATAACAAATGTCCTGCTGTGTCGTTACTTACATATATCTATCGCTCGCTCTGTCTTAACACCCAACTTAAGCCAGGTCGGTCAACAATATTAATAACAATAACAACTAGTACTACTACAACTACTGCTGCCATTACTAACAGTAAGAAGGGCTTAATGTGCCGTTTAGTTACAGTCTAAGCGCGTGTGATATAATCCTTGTACTTAAATTTGTTTTTAACTCTTCGTGTTGATAACCAATTCTGGCAAGTATTCGTATGCATGTGTGTCTGTTTTCATCCTTATTATGGCTTTGTAGGACTTTAATGAATAAACAATGATGTTAATCACAACACTAAAACAAGTTTTCAAGATTTAAGAAAAAGGCTTTTTTGTTTGTTTTTATAAAGTTCTTAAATTTTCCGTTACTACCAATACCAACACATAATTGCAGATATTTTTTTTTAATTTTTATTCGCAGAGATGTAAAGAAAAGTTTATATTATTACGACCAAGGATGATAGAAGACAAGGTTACGCCATCACGAAATCGGCCGAATTACGTCACGAAAATGTCTTCCTATTGGCTAATAATTATAACTGAGAGTATAACTGTAAATTATGAGAGTTTAAAAAAAAATGTTGAGAGTTTATTTTCAGGGTTGCCAATTGTTGCCTATTACTTAGATATTTTTCTACGCATTTCCCATCAAACCAAATGTTTCGATTTTTTCTGAAGTCAGACGTGTCGTAAGTAATTCGTAAAGACATTTCGGTAGTACGTCTGAAATTAGACTTGTCGTAACGAATTCGTTAAGACTTTTCGGTTGCTCGTCTGAACAAAAAAATATATAAAACTTTGATTCATACGTAAGTAAATAAAAGCCAAAATTGTATTAAATAAAAAATAATTAAAATAAAAAAAAATTTAATAAACACCAGCAAGATAGACAATTAAAATTTAATTGATTACGGTAAAGTATTGTCTTAAATACCAACTCGTTAAATAATCATTATATTCACTTAAATTTAAGAGAACAAAGCTTATACGGAGGTACTGACAGAAAACATGTTGCGATTCTGTACTTACATGTCCGACATATAATGTCGGTACAATTTCGTAACTAAAAATCTTTACGAAGTTGTGTCAACCATTTCATATAAAAATCTTTACGATTTCGGTAATATTTCGGTTCCGAAATCGGAATTTTTTTTGAACAGTCGTTACGAACTCTTTCCGAAATCAGTACATTTGGTTTGCTGGGTTGTTTGAAGCAACTCGCTGATTACAGACTTGGCAACTTTAATTGGCCGAACAACGTAATCTAACGGGAAAACATGCACATGGCGTAATCTTGTCTTCTGTCATTCTTGATTACGTCTACTTAAAGCACGTGAAGTAGTAAATAGGATCTTGGGGGACCCTGTTCTCTGATTACACAGTGCAACAAACAAAAACTTATTGCAAAATACACGAACTTGACTTACTTACTTACTTACTTCCTTACTTACTTACTTACTTACTTACTTTCTTATTTACTTACCTACTTACTTACTTACTTACTTACTTACTTACTTACTTACTTACTTACATACTTACTTATTTACTTACTTACTTACTTACTTACTTACTTACTTACTTACTAACTAACTTAATTACTTACTTACTTACTTCCTTACTTACTTCCATACTTACTTACTTGCTTACTTACTTACTTACTAACTTACTTACTTACTTAGTTACTTACTTACTTGCTTACTTACTTCCTTACTTCCTTACATACTTACTTACTGACTTATATACTTACTTACTAACTTACTTACTTACTTTTGTGTATATTTTTCATCAAATCATTATGTAACTTGCCTGACTCTAATACTCTAAATTATAAGATTTTATGCCTTGATGTATTAGAAACTTACATTTTTAATAAATAAATTATTTTTTTGACATAAAATGTATATAGAATTTATTAAACGAATCCTTGGCTACATTATTGTCGAAAAAAGTTAAGCGCTATCACCTAGTTCGAATGAGATATTAGACAAAACCTGTTAACACCTTTTTCCGAATTTTTTGATTTTCCGCATCTTTCGAGGCCCATAAACTAAAATTCGTCATCGATTTCGCCAAACTTTGATAGTAGAATCGAACCTATACTGTCATTTCCTTTCTTCCTTTTTGTTATTAGAACTTACGACTCTGTTCTGTATCTTAAGGCCATGATACACTATCATACTCAGTGGTACGTACGACCGATGAAAAATAACATGTGTGATATTGTGTAGGATTAGAGATGTATGTATGTGTGCATGGTGGCAGACTTTTTGACAGGTTTGCACGATATTTGATAATCTTTTGAAAAATTCATAAAATATTTTTTTTTTCATACGATAGTAGTGTGGCACCTACAACGCCATTTTGAAAGGATTTTTTGAGTACGACAGAATTCTGTCAGATTTTTATTTTTTTGTGACTAAATTTTTCGACTGTATAGGAGAGTGGCGTCTGGCCATAGACAACTTATGTATGTACCACAAAACCGAATGACACCATAGCTATACGTATGGATTACTAGTAATGCGGGTATTAGTGACCCGTTCCTGTATATTACACATGACTAGCTGTTTTGATAAATTTTTCTTAAAAATAAACGTCGTTTGTCTGATACAGTGTTAGGATTCAGTTCATCGTAGATTAGAAATGATTTTAGCGCAGCGATATCAATCATATTGTAGAACAGTGCCCATGACCAAAGCACGTTTGCAGATGTATGTGCCCGATATTTGGTCCATGGTATCAACACCACATTTGCTCGAATTATAATCAAGCATAGCTAAAGGTTTCTTTTTCATATTACTTACATCTATTCCGTTTGTGTAATGCAAAGTTGATAGCCCTAAAACAGCTTTGTTATTTTTAGGAACATACGAATATAACGAATGATCCATCTCCTAGATAAAATCCGTCGTTAAAAATTTCATGAATCTTATGTTTCGAAAATTAGATGGGAAAGCTAATCTCTTGGCTTTTAAAGTTAAAGCTAAGTACAAAGTTGTAAAAAGAATTGCCCGCATTACATTACTGGTCCCTTTGGACGTTGTTGGTTATCCGCGTATTTATAATCTAAAACCTATTTTGAAACCTTAAAATCGTTACAAATATACATTGATGTCAAGGAATCTTATACAATTCTACCAAGCCATCTTGAAAAAATGTGGCTTCGAATACACGAAAGGTCCATATGGACCTTGTCAGTCATCGGAGGCTTATTTTTTTTTTTTTTTTTGGTTTCTCTCCAAAAAATTGGTAAATGGCAAAGTTACTAGACCAAATCGCCAGGGTGTGATTGCCTTAGCTTCCTCCAAAATCTGCAGCGCGACTTAGATATACCTTCGTATAGGAAGTGAGACTCCAAATTCAGCTAAGTAAAAATTAATAAGAGTTTAATGGTGCTCCTCCAGAGATAAAAACTTGAGTTTAATGGTTCTCCTCCAGTGAAAAAGTTGAGTTTAATGGTTCCCCTCCAGTGAAAATTTAATTTTTTTTAAATGGTGCTCCTACAATGTCCGACTTATTGAAATTAAAATTAATAGGTTATAAACGATAACCAAAACAATTACACGTGGCTGATTAAAGCAACCACCAATACACTACAACAGTACAGCTATTCGTGAAAGCCAATCAGCCAGTGTGAGTGAGACGTAAACCACTCGAAGGCCGAGCAACAAGGACGGCCTGATTGACTTTAAGCTATAATGACAATGACGCGCGCAAGTGTTCCCCAACCCAGAGCTACTTTACGACTGCATCGGAGGCTTAAACAAATTTGTATATATGAAGTCGGTCGAAATTCGTCATACGCGGCGAACACAACAACACAATGTGACCATGTTTGGTTTTAATGTCAAGTATTGTAGTAAATAAAGTTTTTTGTTTTTTTTAATTTGTATAATTAATTTATTTTTATTTTATAGCATTTAATATAAGTGTACAAAATACTAGCTAACTATAAAAATTTATTTTTAATTGGGATTTAGTTAATGTTTAATTGTATAAGAATTTTTATTGTATTATGGTCACTCTGTCAGATCGTTTTCTTTTAATCGCCGTACTAACTGTAATAAGCATTATATACATACATACATACATATCGCACTTGTTCCTCAAAAGCGTAATAACTCAAAATTCATGAATTTTCAGTAGAAGCCAAAAACTGTTTCCGTTAATTGAACCTAAAGTAGTTATTCTAAATTGTTTTGTCCAACAATACCCCCCGTCTCCATTTGACATTAACATGTCTTAACAAAAGTCAAATTTATTATAAGAAAAAACATTATTTTTAATACTGGCTTTTTTATATGAAGTATGACTTTTGTTAAGACATGCTGATAGCAAATGGAGACGGGGGTTAAGACATGTTAATGTCTAATGGAGACGGGGGTTAGTGTTGGACAAAATTCTTCGTTCTACCCAGTTGTGTTGCCAGCATTATATGAAAAAATGTTGAAATTGCTTACAGCAAAGATTTGTTTTAAATTGAAAAGTCTACTTTTAATAAATTTTAATGGCTTTTTTTAATTATTGTAAAAATTATGTTTTTCTTGATAATATTTAATGTTATTCGGTTTTACCGCGTTTACATTGCAAAAATAAAATTCGCTTGAAGTTAATAAAATAAATAGTTTATAATAACTCTTTTTTTTTTTTTTTTGCTTTACCATTTTCATTTAACATTATTATTTAATATATTTTTTCCAAAGAACTCATTAGTTTAAAGCCAAACAAATGATGAAACTTCGTTTGACATCTAAAAGAAAATAATTCTTAAGAAAAATTATACCCTAAAAAATAAAAATACACAACAGTCAGTCAGTCAAACCCTTTTTTTTACAACCTGAAAAATTAACTTCCTTTTAACTCTTTGGCAAATGTTAAAGACAAAAAATTCCTAAAACCCTTTCGCTCAATACTTAGAAAACGCGAAACCCTTTTTTAAAAACAAAAATCTCAAGAGACAAATGGCATGTGTAAAAAAACGTAAGCAGAAGAAAAGTCATAAAACCATAAAAAAAAGTAAAGAATTTTCTAGGAAAAGCAAATGCCAAACAAAAAAAATTTTCAACAAAACTCGGCCAATATTATGTAGAGTTGGAAAAATAGTCATAAAAAAGTGTTTAGCTTATAAAAAGGGATGTTATAACAAAAATTTGCGTGAATCAAATAAATATTTATGTTTATATACTGCGGCATTGAAATACATAAATTTTAAGATAATATTAAATGAATTTTAGGTACTTATGTATGTATTTATCACGAGTATATACAACATTACTTTAATTTCACTTTTATTTTGCAACAAAAACTACCCTTGTTTTGTTAAAATAATGGAAATAATCACCCTTTTGTTTCATTGAAATTGTCACACACTGTATTGTGTGTGTGCGATTGTGGAGTGTGTGTGTGTAACTACTACCTGCTCGTTTAGTCAAACTCCCTTTCAGCAAGAAAAAAAAACTAACCTTAAAAATAAATAATAGATAAAAAAGAGAGAATAAGAGTAGGAGGGTGAAAGGGAGAGAGCGAGATGGAGAAAGAGTAATTATTGTAAAGAGTTGTAATAAAGGGTGTTTAAAACACCCATTCTCTTCTTGAATTTTTCTATACGAACCTCAAGTACGAAAGAGAAGACAATATCTAATTTTAAGGGTGATGTGAGTGGTGCTTGTTCAATGAAATTGTAACGCAGGCGTAGGTGTATGTATTAGAAATAATGCAACAGGCCTGCGTATATAAGCTGCACTAGATTGCATTTTCAAATCAGTACCCATCGAACATTGTTCAATACGACATCATAGATTACGAAGTCATACAATTCTTTACAAAACTTTTTCACTTCAACTGAAAATTCTCGAGGAAATTTTATATAACTTTAACAAAAACGGATTAACACCGCCATTAATATACTTTGGATAAATTTAAATACATAACTTTTCAAAATGATGATTCACGAAAAAATAATGTCCGGCCAATTTCTGCTGGATTTAAAAGCTGGTTAGTATTTCTTCTTGCCTCGTCCCCCCAAAAAACACGAAATCTTAACAAAAAGAGGTTTTAAAAAACCTTTTTTGAATTAAAAATACATTTTTATTAATTTCTCTCTTTATTTTATTTCTAGAACGCTCTGGCTTATTACAAACTGCTACAGTCAATCATCATCATCATCATCAACCTTCTCCACCAATGCCAGCCTTAGACATTTACTCTGCCTATGCCTATCAACAGCAATTGCAACAACAATTTTTAAACTCTCATCTGCAAACAGCCAATCCCATGCAACGAGCAGCAGCAGTAGCCGAAGTTCTTGATCTCTCGCGACGTGATACGGTGGAGACAACCACACGAAAAACACCTTCACCTTATCACACAAACTCTAGTTATAGTTCTAGCTCACCAGCTGCTTCTCCCAACAATTTATTAGCTCAACAAACTCAACTATTGCCCGCCAATCTGTTGTATGCCGCCCAAGCCCAACAGCAAAACCAAAATGTTAACAATTTGAATATATCCGCCAATTTGGCGGCTTTATATCCTGGCCTATACTATCCAGCTGCTGTTAAACAAGAATCTATAACTACCACACCACCACCACCACCAGCAGCAGCAGCACCTTTAACAGTACCAGTATCACAACCTGCTCCTGCTATTGCTAACAATAATCTTTTGAAAACGTTTGCTTCTGTCGCCGCTGCTGCCTCCCTTAAGCATGATATACCTCGGCTACATTCTCCCCCACAACAAGCTGCAGAATCTACTAGCGCCGCGGCCGCCACCACACCCACCAGCAGTACCAGCAACTTGACCTCTCAAGATGCTAAACATACCCGTCCTTTTAAGGCTTTTCCCCGAGATCCTTTAGTCATTGCTGCCAATTTTGCCGCCTCTGATGTGTTGCTTGATAATCCTCGCGTTGAACGTTATACTGAATATCGCAAACGTGTTCTAGAGCAAATACGCAGCTCTAATGGTGGTTCACGCACTGTCACCAATCCCAAAATGCGACGCACCAACTCGGCCAGTGGCAGTATTCATGAGGGTTCCTCCAGCAATACCAGCGAAAATGATGAGCGCCATCATCATGATGAGTCTAGTGATTGTGATTCCAATTCTGGCAAAGACAATCATTCGGCCTCTAATTCCAATAATAACAACAGCAACAACAATGTTTCCTGTTCCACAGGTAGCACAGTTAAAGATGCTGCCTACTATGAACGCCGTCGCAAAAATAATGCAGCAGCCAAAAAGTCGCGTGATCGTCGCCGCATTAAGGAAGATGAAATTGCCATACGTGCTGCCTATCTGGAAAGACAAAATATTGAACTCTTGTGTCAAATTGATGCGCTTAAAGGCCAATTGGCCGCCTTGACTTCGAAAATGGCTTAAATATTTCTTTTGCATTCGCCTAACCTCCTTCCAGTGCGTTGAACGCTGTTAAAGCTTATCTGTGACTTAATTATATAGACTAAACTAGACTACATACATATTACAGTTTATTTTAGGTTAGAAAATTCTTTAACTGTAGATCGGTGGACTGACTAAATCATTTTTGCTATGAGTACTGTTATTTGTACTAACTTTAATTTTAAGATATTTTTAATTAAATTTTAAGACATTTTTTTTATAGAATTTAACAAATTAATAATAAAATTAATAATTAATTGAAAAATATATGTTTATAGTAGTTTTTAATATACATGCGAGGAAAATACCTAGAAAAATATAAATTATTCTCTTTTATTTAAACAAGAAAATCTAATACGAATTCTGACTTCATCAAAAAACGCTTGAAAATGGCGTTGTAGGAGCCACACTATTATAAAACGAAACAGACAAGTGCGAGTCAGGGTTCGGTACTACCTACAATATACATATAATTTTAAAGGTACAAGTTTTACACTTTTTCACTTCTTATGGGGCACCCTATAATTCGAATTATTTTTTACGCTAAAGCCTGGTACAAATTACCCTTTAATTTTAATTATTTTTTATACTAGAGCCTAGTAAAAAATACCCTGTGTATATATCAAGTGTCAAAATTTCCGACATCTAGGGAACACTTATTTTAATTTTTTTCCTTATCTGTTTTTACAGTAGATATCGTGAATAAGAAGTATAGGTACGAAGTGAAAAATACTATCGTGAATCTCCCGTAAATTTTTCGTTCCTTTTTTTTTGTGGATTCTGCCGAAAAAAAAATTGGAAAATGGCAAAGGTACTAAACCAAAGCGCCAGGGTGTGATTGCCTTAGCTTCCTCCTTCCTCCTTCCTCTGCAGCGCGGCATATACCTTCGTATAGGAAGTGAGACTCCAAATTCAGCTACTTAAGTAAAATTAATAAGAGTTTAAGGGTGCTTCTCCAGTGAAAATCTTGAGTTTATTGGTTCTCCTCCAGTTAATAATTGTGTTTAATAGTTCAGTTATCAGTTCAGTTTTTAAAAATTTCTAGGTTATATACGATAACCAAACGATTACACGTGGCTGATTAAGCAACCACCAATAACAGTATCGTAGTACAGCTATTCGAGGACGCCAATCAGCCAGTGAGAGAACGAGACGCAAACCACTCTTGAGTTTATTGGTTCTCCTCCAGTTAATAATTGAGTTTAATGGTGGTACTCCCGTTAACAGTTGAGTTTTTAAAATGGTGCTCCACCAATGTCCGACTTATTGAAATTAAAATTTCTAGGTTATATACGATAACCAAAGGATTACACGTGGCTGATTAACACCAATAACAGTATCGTAGTACAGCTATTCGAGGACGCCAATCAGCCAGTGTGAGAACAAGACGCAAACCACTCGAAGGCCGAACAATAAGGACGACCTGATTGACTTTAAGCGATAATGACAAAGACGCACGCACGTAAAGTAGCGTGAGCTACTTTACGACTGAAATTTTCGTTCCCTTCATTGAACAGCTGTTCAAAACAGGGATGGTAAAAATTTCAAATTGTACCAACCCGCTTTTTAAATTCTACTTTATGTACTGAAATTGTACTAAACAAATTTTGGTTGTGAATATAAATTTTTTAATTTTTCCTCTTACCGGATGGCAAGTCATTCGACAATCACTCTCATTTGTGTGCATAGCTACGGAAACACTACCGATAGCTACTTAACTGATATAATTTGTCTTAGCATGCAAGTGTTAAACTTAGGTTAGCACCAGCGTTCTGAAGTCTTCTAAGATTGTAATGAAATTAAAACAAAAAAAAAGATCTTTAATTTTCCAACGTTTTTCGTGATATCGCTCCCTGGTAGCATCTCTAAACTGTCGATAGAAGGGTTGGATAATTAAAAATATTGTCTGCGTCTACTCAATAAAAATTTAATTATAACTGGTTCTAGAAAGGGCTTTTGGGTTAAAATATATTTTTAGGTTTTGTACACATACCTATATGCATGTTTTTTCGATAGATTCGTCATTATTTTCATTACTTTTACTTTATTACCTTTGTATGTATTCCGATACGTTATAAGGAGAACGTTCCTATTTTCTCTACAGCCAACTAAAATAAACCGACATAGGACTTATTTTTAGGCTACATGGAATGCCGACCTTAATTGTAGTATTTGAATTATTTATTTAAAAGTTGAAGGATTCGTGTAATTACAAATGAGACAAAGTTTTATAAATTTGACATTCCAAACTATCTAAAACATAAAGCTAGAAAAGCTTTTAAATTGTACCAAATAAGCCATTGGTGTACAATTGTAGATTTCTGGTTTGAAATGTACCAACTTTACCAACCCTGGTTCAAAATAAAGTAAGCTATCCATGCACATTGAATGTAAACAAGAAGAATAAGCTGATCAAGGTAACGAGTGATTTTTTAAGAGCTTGAGAACTTTTTTTTAAAAAAAAACGCATAAAATTTGCAAAATCTCATCGGTTCTTTATTTGAAACGTTAGATTGGTCCATGACATTTACTTTTTGAAGATAATTTCATTTAAATGTTGACCGCGGCTGCATCTTAGGTGGTCCATTCGGAAAGTCCAATTTTGGGCAACTTTTTCGAGCATTTCGGCCGGAATAGCCCGTTGTTGTCTTCCAAAGCTGGAATAGTTGCTGGCTTATTTCTGTAGACTTTAGACTTGACGTAGCCCCACAAAAAATAGTCTAAAGGCGTCAAATCGCATGATCTTGGTGGCCAACTTACCGGTCCATTTCTTGAGATGAATTGTTCTCCGAAGTTTTCCCTCAAAATGGCCATAGAATCGCGAGCTGTGTGGCATGTAGCGCCATCTTGTTGAAACCACATGTCAACCAAGTTCAGTTGTTCCATTTTAGGCAACAAAAAGTTTGTTAGCATCGAACGATAGCGATCGCCATTCACCGTAACGTTGCGTCCAACAGCATCTTTGAAAAAATACGGTCCAATGATTCCACCAGCGTACAAACCACACCAAACAGTGCATTTTTCGGGATGCATGGGCAGTTCTTGAACGGCAATTTTGCTTATTTACGTAGCCATTCAACCAGAAATGAGCCTCATCGCTGAACAAAATTTGTCGATTTCGAACATTTCGAACCGAACACTGATTTTGGTAATAAAATTCAATGATTTGCAAGCGTTGCTCGTTAGTAAGTCTATTCATGATGAAATGTCAAAGCATACTGAGCATCTTTCTCTTTGGCACCATGTCTGAAATCTCACGTGATCTGTCAAATACTAATGCATGAAAATCCTAACCTCAAAAAAATCACCCAATATATTTATTTTACTAGGTAGTGTCGTCCGCCCAGCTGATTTAGTACCTAGTAAAATAAATATACCTTGAAGCTGATAAAATGTTTTTTTAATATAAAATTAAAAAAAAATATGTATAATAATTTTTTAAAATTTGTGCAATAATTTTGCTAAAGGAAGAAGAAACAAGAAACATAAATTTTTTCGTCGACGTTTGCGAGACATATTTATGCCCCTATTACGGTTTACAACTCAACTCAGTTGAGTTGTCTAAAAGACAACTTGAAAGACAACTGCTACTGATGAGTTGTAATTTGAAACAACTGCTACTGATGAGTTGTAATTTTTTTAAACTTTTGTTAACCGAACTAACACAGGGTTGTAAACGGTGAAACTTAAACAGAGTTGTAACACAATTTAAATTCAACTTGAAAATTTTTGATAAGTTGAGTTGTAATTGATAATACCAAATTGTAAAATTTCAACTGAAGTAGAGTTGAGTTGTAAACCGTAATAGGGGCCTTAATCTTTTGGAGTTGAACAATAGATTGTAAATAACTTAATTCAATAATTTCATTTCCATTTAAACAATTTTTTTTAAATTTATTCACATTACAGGGTAAGTAAAGCTGCTCTTAAATATATTGTGGAAGTGCTCAGTGATTTTCTACTGTCTACAAAAACAACATTTGGCATCGCTTTACATTCTTATTCTAAAATAATTTATTAAAAACTAAAGATTAATAAAATATTTACATAATGAACACAGTTCCCCAGCAAAAATTAACTGAGAAATACAAAGGGAAAAGTTAAAAAAAATATTCGGGGGAAGAAACTATTCACAAATTTTTACAAATTTTTGAGGGAATTATTCACGATACGAAAGTCTGTGAAAAGGGAAATATTTCGAGGGAAAAAATATTCATGATAGGAGTGATTGTCTCAAAATGGCGTGTGTAGGAGCCACACTGTTATAGAAAAAGAAGATTTTGCAACTCTGATCGTTTGGAGAAACATATTTTATGAATTTTTTCAAAAGACTTTTAAATCGTACAAAAATAGAAATGGGCCACAATGGCGGTAGTGTAGCAATGTATCGCTACTATGATGGCACCAAAACAATCGCCTTCATATAAACTGTTGTAGTCGGTAGCATGCTGTCGTCCATGTGTTTATTGCATAACTTTACCACCCAACACATCACTGATTTCTTGTGGACAGATTTTTTTTGTTTGCTACTGCTGCTGTTTCATTTCTGTTATATACCAACCAGTCCATGTTTCATTAACAGTTATGCAGCGACAAAGAAATTTATTTCCATTGTGTGTACCACACAATTTAAACGTTTTAAATAAGCTACTTAATCAGTCAGACGAATACGTTTATTCTCGATTTTAAGCAAATGAGATTTTTAAATATAAAATTGAAATCACTGAACAATTTAATATGTAAGTCCGTTCGAGAGGTCAACGAGTTCGCCAAATTTTTCGATTTTCGATCTTCGCTGGCTAAACCCCTGTCTTCATTTGCTAACAACATGCCTTAACAAAATTCAAACTTCATATAAAAAAAATATTATATGAAGTTTGACTTTTGTTAAAAACAATTAGCATAGATTCTACACCATAGCTTCAAGTCCTCCATATTTTGACAGAAAAAAAAAGAGCCAAAACATTCACTACGACTTACAGAGATGTATTTTGCCAATCTAGCCGGACATTAGGTCAAACATTAATTTTGAGAAATGTAAAAATTTAAGTACGCAGCTCCACGGACCACACAATTATGCAGCGTATAGTGAATTTTGCTTGAGATTTGTCGTAATTTGCCAAAATACCCCTATGTGACAGTGTGATTATGCAGGGCATTGACAAGATATGCAGATATCAACACCACAAAGTCGAATCTTTTTTAAGAAATTTCTGAGATCATTATGGCCTTCCTTCTCATCACGCAGTCTACCAGTGGTCCTGAGTCTTATGCTAGTCAGTGCAGCCTCTTTCCTTTCCCCGTCTCCTATTCTGTCTCTGCCTCTTACCTTTAGTCATGAACGCTTTGAGGTGCCTGCTTCCGAAAAGAATTTACCTAAGCCCACAGGGCCAGGTGCGTCCAATTCATCCACATTTACCTCCATAGCCGCAGGAGTATCTCCACTAACTAGCCATTCAGGATCTCGGCGCAGCTACCAACCACCTTAACCTTACAAGTGGGGAAACAATGCAATGTTGACGTCGTTGCAACTGCAGCAAGCTCATCGTCATAAACATATTCTCGGCCTTCTGTAAAGCGCTTGTACCACTTACAAACACCTCTTTGAGACAAGGTGGACTCGCCGAACGCCACAGTCAACATTTCAAGTTTCTTGGAGCACTTTATTCCACTTTTAAGGCAAAATGTAATACATATTCTTTGATCCTACTAAAAAAGTTGCAGAGGATGTTGGCGTGTCAATCGGCTGTTGCCAAGCAATTTACTCGAATGTTTTGGGCATGAAACGTGTGGCAGCGAAGTTTCTTCCAAAGTTGCTAAAATTTTGAGCAAAAGCAACGTCGCATTAGTATTGCTCAGGAGTTGTTGAATGACGTTCAGCGACGATCCGGATTTGTTCAAAAGGGTCATAAGTTATGACGAAACGTGGGTATATGGTTATGACGCCGAAACCAAGGCCCAGTCATTCCAATGTTAGCGGCCAGATGAGCCAAGACCGATTACAATAGCATGGTGCACACCATGAGTTCATGCCAACAGATCGTACAGTTGGTTAATAGGGAATACTACAAGGAAGTTATGCAACGTTTGCCTGTAGCAATAAGGCTCAAACGATACGAATTGTAGAAAAGAAATTATTGATTCTGCAACACTATAATGCACGAACTCATACATCAATGCTTGTTCGTGATTTTTTGGCCAAAAAAAAAACACACCAATCACGCCTCACCCACCCTATTCACCAGATTTGGCGTCCTGCGACTTTTTCCTATTCCCAAGACTGAAGGGACCAATAAAGGAATGTCACAATTGATGAGATAAAGAAGGAATTGAATGGCCATACCGAATAGCACATTTAAGAAGTGTTTCGAGGATTGGAAGAAGCGCTGACATAACTGCATTATATCTAAGGGGGATTACTTTGAAGGGCACAAAATGGATATTGAGAAATAAATAAATACTTAAAATAAAATAAAAATTCCCTTTTTATTTTGAACAGACCTCGTATATAACAAATGCTGCTATATCAAGAATATTAGAAAAAAACGCTAAAGGTCATCTATTGGTTCTTTTCTTTATCGTGTATTCTTCTAGGCATTTGTCCATATTATCTACTCCACCATCGGAATCACCACCATTTGGCCCTATTCCCGTTAGTGTTTTAATTTTAATAGTCGTTTTTAAGTCGTTGTCGTTTTCATCGTCGTTCCTAAATTCGTATTCTTGAAATATGTTGAAACAATCAAGAAGCGTTATCGAAAACAAAAAGAAAAATTAATAAGGTGTGGCAGCACTGCAATTTTTTGTGTTGTTATTTATGACATTTTTTCAATTAAATTTTTTTTGTAGTCGTTTGAATTTTGTTGCCTATAATGAACGAATGTTTTATTGTCGTTTCTATCTTCGTTTCAAAATAGAGAATACTGATATATTTACGACAAGTATCGGTAACGCCTACGGAATGCAAAATTGTCGTTTTTATTTCGTTTTCAAACTACAACGTCAACGGGAATAAGGCCGATTATTGCCGTCGCCATATTCATCTGCAGATGTATGTTCACAAATATCATTTTCATCTTCACTATTAATTTTCAAAAGTTTGTCCAATTTACGACTTCCGACGACGACGACGACTTCCCTGTCTTTAAAGATAATCCCTTGCAATTGGCGGGAAGCTACTAAGTAAACAAAGCCTGACAAATTTTCAACAAGGGAGTTCCCCTTTATTATACCGGGTGGTTAAGTTTTAAAAGCCGATGTTGAATGTGAACTACACCTAAACGTCAAGATTTATTCTGCACTTAATTTGACATTTCTCAATTTCAGACTAACTCAATTTGAACCATGGAACGATACACAATCGAGCAATGGTCAGAATGGTGGCAAGAAATGGCAACGTTTGATGATCAATTTTCGAACAAAATCATCTTCAGTGATGAGGCACATTTTCACCTTAGTGGATTCGTCAATAAGCAGAATTGCCGCATTTGGGCGAATGATAATCCAAGGGTGATTGTCGAAAACCAATGCACCCACAAAGAGTGACTGTTTGGTGCGGTTTATGGGCTGGCGGCATCATCGGGCCGTATTTTTTTCCAAAATAAGGCCGGTCAGGCTGTTACTGTGAATGGTGTTCGCTATCGTGAGATGATAACGTACTTTTTATGGCCCGAATTGGAAGATATGAATGTGGACGATATGTGGTTTCAACAGGACGGTGCCACTTGCCACACAGCTAACGAAACAAAGGCTCTTTTGCGCGACAAATTCACTGGCCGTGTTATCTCACGTGGTGGCGATGTCAATTGGCCGCCAAGATCATGTGACTTGACAACGTTGGACTTCTTTCTTTTGGGTTATTCGAAAGAAAAGGTGTAAGTCGATAAGCCAGCCACAATTCAATATCTAAAGGATGATATAATTCGGCACATTAATGGCATAGAACTTCAATTATGCCTCAGTGTCATCGAAAATTTGGAGCATCGGATGGAGGTGTGCCGCTGAAAACGCGGAGGCCATTTGGCCGATATTTTGTTCCATAGATAATTGAACCATACCAATATTGTCAAAATGAAAAGAAATGATAATAATTTCCTAAATAATTTGTGCATATAGGAGAAACTAGCCACTGGGATAATAACAACGGCGTATATTTTTATAAAATAGGCTGTGACTTACTTAATTTGCCCAGAAAAGCTGAAAATAAGAGATCTATGAGAACAAACCACTAACATACTGCATGGCCTACCAGGGCATGACGGTTGTATTTTTAAAGTTGTCGACATAAAGGTTAAATAATACTGATGCCGTGATTGCTTGTTTACTGCGTTACTAATACTTGTCGACGGCGTTATGAAACACTAAACTTTGTTCGAAGCCAAAGCAATTGACGTTTTGGAAGTCAGCCTACATATGTGTTGTTCGTTGATATCCTGTAGTTTTCTGCGATAACGGCTGACTACCTTCGATCTAATACATCTATTTCCGAGTGCTTTTGGTGGCGTCCTAACTAATCTTAAGCAAATAAAAGATGGAAAAGTGAACGTGGAGAAAGTGAGGGCAACATTTATCAGTCGCCAGTCGAGTGAGTGAACGTGTAAGGTAATCGTAAATTACTAATCGGCTACCAGAAATCATTGAAAAACCAAGGTGGTTGAAAAGTGACCCCTAAAAGTTAGTGGTCTGCTTCGGTATACCGCCTACAAAATAAGTAAATGCGGTTACAATTATTTTGATAATCCAACTTGAGATGTTTTTGTTGTCCTTATTTTGTTTTCGACACCTAAATAACGCCACGATTTTTTTCTGTTGCCGAGTTAATTGTGCTGTGCGAAATTCGTCCATCGTTCTAGTTGTTTTTCTAACATAAATCTTTAAAATCTTTTAATTAAAACAATTTCTAATAAGAAAAAAATATAAATTAAAAAAATAAATTATTTTTTTTTGTTTTTAATTTAATTCGAATTTTATATATATTTTTTGTGGTTCTTGTTGTATGTTTAATTTTTTTTACTATAATTATGGATGGTTATAGATAGAATAAGTTTTAGTTTAGTTTATTTATTTGATTTGTTTATTTTTCTTTTTATTACAACATTGTTTTTCATTCAACTATGGGAAGGTTTTATTTCAATTTTTGTATTTTTTTTATATTTATTAAGAGAGAAAAATTTTAGAAGTTTTGTTTTTTTTTTTTTTTTTGTTGTGTTTGCTTGTTTACTCTTTTCTCTAATTTTTATTTTATTTTATTTTTTGTTTTGTATTTAAAGTTTTTTCTTTAATAATTTTTTTTTTTATTTTTTACTTTCTTCATAATTTTATTTATTTTATTGGTGTTTTATTTTATATATAAGTATTTTTTTTTTATTTTTAATTTATTTATTGTGGTATTTTATTGATTAAAAAAAGAAAAACATTAAATTTGTTTATACTACATTGTTTTTTTTTTTCTTTGTGGTTGGTTGTGGAGTTTTTTTTTACATTTCAAAGTTTAACATATTGATTTATAATTAAATGAAATTTGTTTACCGATGCAAAGTTAATAATAGTTATAATGTTAATTAGTAGTAATAATAATAATAATGATAAAAATAAAATTGTTTAAAAAATATAAAGAAAATCAAATTTACCTATTTACTTCATGGGTAAATTGTATTGAATAATAGTTACGTTTGTAAGGTGCGCGTCAAAATGATAAGGTTACTTTTCTTTCATTGGTTTAGTTTCTGCAAAACTACCAGCTGTATTAATTGCTACCGTATCTAAATTACTTACATATGCCCTTTTCTAAAAAAATAAACTCTACTTGAGGTGTACTTTAAGTCAAAATTTTCATATAATATAAAACTAAAATTCATCATGTGGTCGTTAAACAATATTATTATATCAATACAGAAATGAAATAAATAATATTTTGGAAGTGTAAAAAACATGAAATGTTAAAAAATCCGTTACCAAACAATTGCCTGAAAATTAATTTTTGTTTCAGTTGAAGGAAAAAAAGTCTACACTTTTTGTTATAACATCCCTGTAATAGTCAAAAATTCCGTTTAGTTTTCTTTTTAGCTGCGTACTGCCAAATGGAAAGTTGCTTGAAAATTTTCAAACCTGAAATTCAGGCTGCTTTTTTACACATACTTCTTATGGGAAACTGAAATTCCGTCGAGCTGCGTACCGGCCTTTATAATGAAAAGTTAAGCTCTGAAGGGTTTTCGAGTATTTTTAATCAAATAGATAATCGGCCCTATTCTCGTTGTTGTTGTAGTTTGAAAAGGAAATAAAAACGACAATTTGGCATTACCATTGGCGTGAACGACACTCGTCGTAAATATATCGGTATTTTCTACTTTCAAACGAAGACAGAAACGACAATAAAACATTCGTTCTCTGTCGTCATAATTGTAGGCAACGAAATTCAAACGACTACAAAAAAAAATTAAAATAAAAAAAAGTACATTAAGTTCGAAATTTAAGTTTTTTTAAGTGAAAAAACATTCCGCTTATGTTAAGAGTTTTCGAAAGGTCATAAAACCCTAAAACTTAGTGATTTTTGAAACGAAACTGGCGAGAAATTAAATCCGTTTGGGCCTCCAGTTCTTAATGGAGAAGGTTGGCATAAAGTAAAACTAAATTAGGAGTAACAAATCCATTAAATTTTTTTTTTTTTTTATTAAAATAAATCACGATAAAAAGGAAGCTCTGAATCCAGAGCAACAGGGGAAGGATATTCTAAACAGCTGCGATTGTCAACATTGGAGGTAGCGGAGTCAAACCTATTAAAATTTGATAAACAAATTAACCCGAAACGAAACGTAGTGGTATTCGCCGACCATAAAGAAGTTAGATCGCTACTAATCGAATTTCGTACTTAGAATCTGGAATGGCAAAAATGTTAACGTTCTGTCGTAGCATCATCCGATGTATATTTATATCCATTATGTCATCATCATCATCATTTGAACTTGAAAAATAAAATTCAGTACTCGCCATAAACTGTCCAAAACTTACGAAGAAATAACAAACTTTTCAGAAATTTACAAAAATGGCATAAATAACAACACAAGAAATTGCAGTGCTACCACACTTTATTAATTTTTCTGTTTATTTTCGATAACGTATCTTCATCGTTTCAATATACATATTTCAAGAATACAAATTTAGGAACGAAAGGACGATAAAAACGACAACGGCATAGAAACGACTATTAAAATTAAAACGCCAACGGGAATAGAGCCGAATAATTCGAATTTGTTTCTCTTAATAATAAAGCAGAGATTGAATAATAAAACAGAGATGGTTGTGAGATGAAAGCTATTATTATCTTATGCTCCCACTTGCACACTCATTCTCTCTCAACAATGTTACCACACTTTCATAAAATGTTTATTGATTTTGTAAAGGATATAAAACATTTTATTAAATAAGATCATAGTTTATTTGACAGCGCTTGAAATTGTGGACTTATTCTGTTTCATTGCTCAAAGTGGGCGGATTCATTTATTTATTTTGGGAGAAAAATTTTTTTTTAATATGTACTTTGACGTCTCTTAGTGAAAAATCTCTTTTACTAATATTTCTCTTCTTGAATTGAATAAATTGCAGCAGACAAACCTAAATAAGCGCACAAAGCGTAACGCTGCAATGACAAAACTAAATAAGTGCGCAACAACACTTATTCAACTTATTTTGTTCTCTTCACTACTTAACGCAAGTGTCAAAATTGCATTTTGCCAATTGGCGTGGCGTACTTGTTTGCTTCAACACTGCTTCAACTTATTTTGTGTAATAAAATCTATTTAATTGAGATAAAATCGCTCGATAGACCTCTAAGTAACTAAAATGTCATCACTTTTCCATAAATAAAATAAAAACGAGTTTGTTTGCAGCCAACTTCACTACTTAACGCTCGTGTCAAAGTTGCATTTTTCCCATTGGCGTGGCTGGCGTAATCGTTTGCTTCATGTACTCGTACATGAGAGATTTTGAGTTAGATAGCGATCAGAGCAATTATTTAGCTTTGGCTCTAATTTTAGGATACAGAAGTCACGACAAACAAGAAAATTTTCTTTCGGTGAATTTATTTTTATTATTATATTTAATTACAAAAAAAAACGTTTCGAGATAAGAGAAAGAATACAATGCATAAATGATATGAGCAATAGAATGGCTCAATGTGTTCTCTCTTTCGAATAGGTATAAAGTCCTAACCATGGCACAATAAACAAGGTAGACTCTACCGTGAATGATTCCAATAACAATTTACTTCTATTTTACGGAAGAAATCATTCACGATAGAAATTTTGGGAGTTTTTTTTATGGGAATAAATATTCGCGATAGAGGTATTTGTTTTTGTATAAATCATTTTTGGCTGTCACAATAAAAAATGTTAGTACATTTTGACACTGGAAGATAGAGACAACAATTAGTCAGCTGAGCTCTCGAGTTTACCTGTTATGAATTCGCCTTGGTCCTAACATATGCAATATTGTAGCACTTATTTTTGGACAAATTTTTCGGAACGAATGGACCATGCTGCAGAAAACTCTCAAAACAAATTTTTTTCGAAGAAAAATTTTGAAATACAATTTTTTTTCGAACATAATTTTTTTTTCAACTAAAGTGTATTTATAACAATGGGTTGAATCCGCCTTTATATATTTACCCCTATCCTATTTCCATAAAAAAACTTCCAAATTTCCTATGATTTCTATAAGTAAATTGGTTATTGGAATCATTCACGATAGAAAATTTGGGAGCTTTTTTCATGGTAATAATTATTCGTGATTGGGCTGAATAATTATACGCGATAGGGGTGATTGTGTTTCCAAAATGTGTTTTTCTGAAACTTTAGGTTTTTTTAGGATTTCTTGTATTTGTGTAATTTTTAATAACGTTATTGCTTAATATAACTTAATATATCTTAATATAATAGCTTAATCGTTGAGTATCTAGTGGAGAAAAAAAAAATATTTAAAAATGGAGCAGATCTTTCTCATAATGTCGGTTAAGGTATTTTTTTTTTTATTATTTGCACATGTACTTATCTTTTATTCATTGAAATGTGGAATGGCCTAGCAATATAACCATTACGCTCCCCTAGTAAATAAAACTTGTAAACTTGTAACTTTTCTATCGTGAATGATTTCAATAACAATTTACTTCTATTTTACGGTAGAAATCATTCACGAGGGAATTTTTTTGGCAGTTTTTTTATGGGAATAAATATTTACGATAGGGGTGAATATTTAATTTTAGACCGAAGAAAATAGTTGATCTGGAAGTTACTGTAAAATTTGGTTTGTTCCGACAATATCATTCGAATTTATACGACTTTTTGAAGAGTTTCGAAAATGTTTTCTCTTGTCATCCACTCTCACTGAACTTGAAAATGGTTAGATTAACTGAACCACCTAAATAAAAGCGTTGTATTATCTGCCGGCTAGCGTCAACGCTATCTTAACAATGATGAATCTCTTCAACAATGGCAGCTTTATCTGTTTTTATAGCCAACTTTAATTTCCTAGACGCTTTCAAGGCTCATTTTCCAACTTTTAAGACTTGTCGCTGCTGAAGGGTTATTGCGTATTTCGATTCGAAAGAAAAATCACTAGACTTTTTATGTATTTTACATTGTATCGAAAAATTTTTCTTTCGATTCGAAATACGCAGTAACCCCCCTGTTATTTAGCCTTCATTAAAAAATATGAGAATTTCTTCATATATAGCTGCCAGCTTGAAGAACAACAAATTAAACAAATAACAAAAATAATTGAATCTACCCGATAGCTTCATCTGCATTGATTTATCTGGAGCGTGCTAGCCAGCACGTAAAAAATATGCTTTTTAAGTTAAAAAGCATATTTTTTACGAAGGTAATTTAAGAAATAAAGTTTTTCTAACTTTATTTCAAATGCTTTAAAATCGCTTTTATTATTATACTTTTGTCAATTTTTTAAATTTGTGTTTTTGTTCTTAAAATTATTTGATTTTGCGAGTTTCAGAACAGCCTTAAGCCTTTTCAACTTGCAACAAGATTCATGCGGTTGTTTTTACCAAATTTACCAATGGAGTCTTAAGCCTGTTCCCATCTCTACACATTCGATATTCGACAGCTAGCGGAGATCAAATGTCGAATGCAACTTCTTGTAAGAGAGGGCCATTATTTTAACACATTTCCATGTTTTTTGACATTTTTGTTTAATTCGAACTATATTTCGAATGATTTAAATCTCGTTATAAATCATTTGATTTTTGGTCTTTTTAAATCATTTGATTTTAGATTTACAGAAAAGCCTTTTTAAATCACAAGATCCATACTAGTCTTTTATATTAACAGCCGGGGTATTTATCCATTTATAATCAATTCACCTCAGCAATTGGGTATTTACTCTCTTTCCATTTCTACAGATTCGATATTCTACCGCTAGCGAAGATCAAATGTCGAATGTAAATCCTCATAAGGGCGAGCTTTTATTTTAATACATTTCTACGGTTTTTATTTTTAACGTTTAATTTTTATTATTCGAACTTTACTTCGAATCTCGCTGTTTTTGGATTTTTTATCGTTTAATTTTAAAATTTACAGAGCAGACTTTTTAACTCACATTTATCCATTTTTACCTAATTGGATATTTACCCTTTTCACATCTCTACACATTCGATATTCAGCTAGCGAAGATCAAACATCGAATGCAACTTCTTATAAGGGAGAAAGACCTTTTATTTTATCACATTGCTACCATGGTTTTTATTTTTAACATTTAAATTTTTTTATTCGAACTTTATTTTGAATGTTTCGAATATCGCTATTAATATAACAATTTTGTCAAGTTTTTGGGTTTTTGCAAAAATATTTTTTTCGAATCTGGCTATTTCTGGTCTTAAGGCTTTTTCACTTACAACAAAATCCATGTGAGTCTTTTATATTAAATCCACGCACTTATTTATCTATTTTTACCCAATTTACCAATTAATGCCCGTATGCAAAAGAAATGAAGTCTACTTCAAGTGTACTTTAAGACAAAATTTCCATATAAAATTTGATTTAAAGTACACTTCAAGTAGACTTTATTTCTTTTGCATAAAGGCATAAGTATTTATCCCATCGCTAAACATTCGGTCCTCTACAGCTATCGAAGATCAAACCAGTGATGCCGTTTGGTTAAATTTTTCGTAACTTTTGAATACCCGACGTTATCAAATTATAATAGCTTTTAGTACAAAAGACGACGATAAAATTTCAAAATGTTACTTTTTATAAAAAAAATGTAACTTTTTGGAAAAAAAGCGTAGAATTTTTTTTTGGTTTGGCGCTGGCAACACTGGATTAAACAACGAATACAACTTCTCATAAGGAAGGGCCATTATTTTAACACATTTCAACAGTTAATGTTCTTTGACATTTGAATTTCTTTAATTCGAACTTAATTTCGAATGCTTTAAATCCCGCAATTTTATGTTTTTTTTTTAATCATTTGATTGAAAATTTACAAAAAAAACGCCTAAAGCCTTTTTAACTCACAACAAGATCCATGTAAGTAAATACCGGCATATTTATCCATTTTTACCGAATTTAACAATTAGACATTTATCTTTTTCATATCGCTACACATTCGATATTCAATAGCTAGCAAAGATCAAGCATCAAATCAAGCATCGAAAGCAACTTCTCATAAGGCGGGCTATTATTTTAACACATTTCAATAGTTAATGTTCTTTGACATTTGAATTTCTTTAATTCGAACTTAATTTCGAATGCTTTAAATCTCTCAATGTTGTTTTTTTCTTATTCATTTGATTGAAAATTAGCTAAAATGCCTAAAGCCCTTTGAACTCTCAACAAGATCCATGCAGGTCTTTTAAATTTGTATCATTTCCCCATCGCTACACATTCGATATTCAACATCTAGCAAAGATCAAGCATCGAATGCAACTTCTCATAAGGAAGGTTATTATTTTAATACATTTCAATAGTTAATGTTCTTTGATATTTGAATTTCTTTAATTCGAACTTAATTTTTTTTCTTATTCATTTGATTGAAAATTATCTAAAAGGCTTAAAGCCCTTTGAACTCTCAACAAGATCCATGCATGTATTTTAAAGTAAATACCGGCATATTTATCCATTTTTACCCAATTTACCAATTAGATTTGTATCATTTCCCCATCGCTACACATTCGATATTCAACAGCTAGCAAAGGTCAAGCATCGAGTGGAACTTCTCACAAGCAAAGGTCAAGCATCGAATTGAACTTCTCACAAGGCGGGCTATTATTTTAAAACATTTCAATAGTTAATGTTCTTTGACATTTGAATTTCTTTAATTCGAACATAATTTCGAATGCTTTAAATCATGCAATGTTCCGTTTTTTTCTTATTCCTTTGATTAAAAATTAGCTAAAAAGCCCTTTAAACACTTAACAAAATCCATGCATCCGAATACTTTAATTCCATCCATTAATTTCGAATACTTTAAATTTCGCAATTTTTTTAATCATTTGATTGAAAATTTACTAAAAAGCCTTTTTAACTCACACAAAATTCAACTTAAATGGAACTAAAGAACATTTATAGAAGAACATTTATAGAAGAACATTATTTTAGCTAACGGTATTATACAATACTCTTTTGAATTTTCTCTTGTTTTGTGTGTTACATAAACTGAGCAAAGAGTTGGAGGGTCGGTCGGTCCCCTTATCATTTTGACATGTGCCTTAGAAAAATATTTATATTTCTTTTTTTTTTTATTTTAAATATATATTTATATTGTAGTTACATATAATTATATATAGTAGATAGTAAGAAATAGATAGATATTTTTAAAGTTATCTTTAGGTTTCTTTTGATTTTATAATAGTTTTTATAATAATAATTACAAGATCGTTTTTTTTTATTAAATTTGTTATATTATATTTTTAGTTTTTATTTTATATTATTAATAATTATAATATTACAATAAAAGTAGTTTACTACTAATACATTTTTGTTGTATGATGTTGCTATTATATTTTATTGGAAAAAACAATAAATAATTAAAAAAATAAAAAAATAAAGTACTACAAGACAATTATATGCATAAAAAATGTTTCCTTATCAAACTTAGCAAAGAATATTACCAGTAATAAAATTAATAATAGTAATGTGTAGTAATATGTAATAAAAAAAAAAGGAAAAGGAAATTATGCCATTTTATTTAAATTTAATATAAATGTGTTGAATTATTGTTCATTTTTAAAAATGATTTTACAATTAAATAACGATTATTAATAATAAAAATTATTTATTATTTAAATTACAAAAAAAAAACACAACTAAGTCTGGAAAATTACAAAATTATTTACTCCATAAATTAGCTTCTTCTCTTAAAAAAAAAATTGTGAAATTGAAAATAACTTTTTTTTTAATTATTCTTTTTCAATTGCAAAATATTTTTCGTTGACCTTTTGCGTTTTTGTTTGTTTTATATAAATTTTCATTTGTTCTAAAAATGTTGCTTGTTGCTCTTGCCGCCCGGTTGCTTAAATTTTAGTTTTATTTATTTAAACTTAAGGGTTGATTGATTGTTTTTTCACTGTTACGACGCCACGCCTTTTGGTTTAGTTTAAGCGTTATTTTCTTAAATAATAAATGATTTTAATTAAATTTATTTATTTTTCTTTTATAAATAGTTATTTTTTCATTACTTTTTATGTAAATTATCCTTAAATTGTTACTGTAAGTTTTTTTTCTTTCCTTTTTTATTTATTTATTAATTTATTTTCGTCTATTATTTATGACCTTATTACAATAATATGCTGTTTTTATAAACATATAAATTAGTTTTAAGTTTTATTTTTTAATAATATTTGTTTTATAGTTTTATGTTTAAAATGACAAGAGTTATTTTTAACAGTTTTTCCACATAAAAGTTATTTCGCCATATATTAAAGTGATTCTTCGAAGGCTGCCATTAGATCACTTTGCATATTCATATCAATTTGTCCGGCTCTCTGTAAATGCAAAAACATAACAAGTAGAAACAAGTCAAAAATAATGTAAATTTTTTATTCAAAAATAAAACGTTCTTTTCATATAAAATATAAATTGGCCAAAGATGAAAAATGTTGTCAACTTTGACAGCTGGTTATACTCTTCACCAAAGATGGAAAGGGAACCAGGACCAACCAGTCAATAGGCACATTGGGGATCAATATCACCACCCAATGTGCTTAGTCTGACCATTCTAACGCAATATAGATTGCAGGAAGGTCCTAACTTTTACAACAAATTCTGGATACAATATTTAAAAAAAATTTAGATAAAATATTTATAAATAAAATTCTATAAAATTTCACAAAAAAAAAATTTCGATAAAACTCTTACAAAAAAACTTTCGATAAAATTTTTTACATAAAAAATTTTAGTAAATTTTTTTATAAGAAAATTTCGGTAAAATTTTTACAAAAAATTATCGATAAAATTTTTACAAAAAAAAAATTCGATAAAATTTTTACAAAAAAATTAGATAAAATTTTTACAAAAAAATTATCGATAAAATTTTTAGAAACAATTTTCGATAAAATTTTTACAAAAAAAATTTCCGATAAAATTTTAACAAAAAAATTTTCGATAAAATTTTACAAAAAATTATCGATAAAATTTTTACAAAAAAAAATTCGATAAAGTTTTTACAAAAAAAAATTTGATAAAATTTTTACAAAAAAAAAATTCTATAAAATTTTTACAAAAAATTATCGATACAATTTTTAGAAACAATTTTCGATAATATTTTTACAAAAAATTTTCGATAAAATATTTATAAAAAAATTCTATAAAATTTCACAAAAAATATTAATAAAATTTTAACAAGAAATTTTTTTAAAATTCTAACAATTTTTAAATTTTATCGAAAATTTTTTGTAAAAATTTTATTGATTTTTTTTTTTAAATTTCTTCGAAAATTTTTTTTACAAAAAAAATTTTGATAAAATAAAATAAATAAATAAAATTTCGATAAAATTTTCGTTAAAATTTTTACATAAAAAAATTTTCTATAAAATTTAAAAAAAAATTATCGATAACATTTTTACAAAAAATTATCGATAAAGTTTTTTGATAAAATTTTTACAAAAAAAAATTTTTATCAAAAGTTTTTTTGTAAAAAAAATTTACGAAGAAATTTTAAAAAAATAGATAAAAATTTTACAAAAAATTTTCGATAAAATTTAAAAAAAAATCGTTAAAATTTTTACAAAAAATTAGCGATAAAATTTTTACAAACAAATTTCAATAATTTTTTTTTTTTAATTTTCGAAGAAATTTTTCCAAAAAAAAATTAGAAAAATTTTTACAAAACATTTTCTATAAAATTTAAAAAAAAATGTCTATATCTTTATAAAGGGTGATTTCTATATCTTTATAAAGGGTGATTAATTTTTTCGATAAAATTTTCGTTAAAATTTTTACAAAAAATTTTTCGTAAAAATTTTAACGAAAATTTTATCGAAAAAATTAATCAACTTTTATAAAGATAAAAAATTTTTCGTAAAAATTTTAACGAAAATTTTATCGAAAAAATTAATCACCCTTTATAAAGATATAGAAATCACCCTTTATGACGATATAGAAATTTTTTTTAAAATTTTATCGAAAATGTTTTGTAAAAATTTTTCTAATTTTTTTTGAAAAATTTCTTCGAAAATTAAAAAAAAAATTTATTGAAATTTGTTTGTAAAAATTTTATCGATAATTTTTTGTAAAAATTTTAACGATTTTTTTTTAAATTTTATCGAAAATTTTTTAAAAAAAATTTCGATAAAAATTTAAAAACAAATTTTAATAAAATTTTTATAAAAAAAATAATTTAAAAAAAATCGATAAAACTTTTACAAAAAATTTTCGATAAAATTTAAAAAAAAATCGTTAAAATTTTTACAAAAAATTATCGAGAAAATTTTTACAAACAAATTTCAATAAATTTTTTTTTTTTTAATTTTCGAAGAAATTTTTTCAAAAAAAAATTCGATAAAATTTTTACAAAACATTTTCGATAAAATTTAAAAAAAAATTCTATATCTTTATAAAGGGTGATTAATTTTCATGTACTCTTTTCAATAGCCTTTTTTTTTGACAGATTACGTGTGATTCGTGTTATGCTGTCAAGTTATTTTTGTTTAGTATGGTTTGGCATTTCATAATGGAAAGACTTACGCCTGAATCGCTTTACTCTATGGGCTCTTGAAAAGTTCCAAGAAGATCCGACGTTTTCGAGGCCCATTTCTGGCTCAATGGGTATGTAAACAAACAAAATTGCCGCATTTGGGACGAAGAGCAACCTGAGGATATTCAAGAGCTGCCACTTCATCCGGAAAAAACAATGGTTTGGTGTGGTTTGTCGGCCTTTGGGATCATCGGTCCATATTTCTTTAAAAATTATGCCGGTGCGAACGTAACCGTCAATGGCGACCGTTATCGTGCCATGAATACCGTCTATTTGATGTCTGAAATTGAAGGTCGTGATCTCGGCGACATTTGGTTGCAGCAAGACGGCGGCGCCACTTCCCACACATCGCATCAATCAATGGATTTAGTGAGAGAACATTTCGGTGAGCACATAATTTCACGTTTTGGGCCGGTCGATTGGCCACCAAGATCGTGTAATATCATACCGTTAGACTTTTTACTGTGGGGATATGTAAAGTCTAAAGTTCACATGGACAAACCCACTTCGATTCAGGCCTTGAAGGAAAACAACACGCGTGTCATTCGCAAGTTAGCAGTCGAAATGCTCGAACGAGTCATCGAAAATTGGACTCAACGAATGGACCATCTGCGACGTAGTAACGGCCAACATTTGATAGACATAATCTTCAAAATATAAATGCCAAAGAATGTTCTTTCAAATGATAATGAACATTCTCCATTCAATTCGAATTTTCTGTATTTTTTTTTCTTTAAAAAAAAGTAGGGAATCTGGAAATGGATCACCCCTTATTAGGGGCGGGACGGGTTCTCGAAACATGAAGTAATTATTAATTGCCCTTTATCTAGAGAACTGTAATAGTGAATCTCTCTAAATTTGGATTTTGTAACTCTAGAATTACGTGCATTTCCGAGTTAAGACTTGGCGGTATAGGAGGGCGGGTACTCGCCACACAAAGTAATTATGGACGATGGGGGTAGCAAAGGCGAAGGGATGTAAAACTAATATATCAACTTACCGCCTCTCGTCTTCTACGTTCTTGTTCCATGCGTCTTAGTTCAGCGCGTTTAGCAGCAGCCCGATCTTGTGGTGATTGTTGAGCAGCGTTAGCTGGTGAACCGCTGCCCTGTGGTGAAGCTTTTATATCATCAACCACCCGCGACAAGGTGGGTTGTATGTCATGTACACTTTTCCTGAAATAAAAAATTAAAAAAAAATCATTAAAACCCCGGCTGACTCACTTTTCTCTATTAAAACTCACCTCCCACTTTCCATAGCATCCATTAAAGAGGCTGCCAAATGGGCAGCAGTGCTACTACCACTATGAGCATGTGGTGGTTGTACACCAGCCGATACTGCAGCCACCGACTGATGATGTGAGGCTGTGAGGGCTGACGCTAAACTACTACCACCAGTACTGCCGTTGCCATTGCCACCGCTACTGCTTGAATTCGAACTACCGCCCACGACCATATGTGAGGATTTCGAGTGATGTTGTTTGCGTTGTTGTTCTTTTTCGGCCGCTTCTTTTTGGCGTTTTTGTTCTTTTTCCTTTTCGGCGGCCTCCAGCTGCTTTTGGCGATCGGCCTTTTCTTTGGCTTTATTACGGAATTGCTGGAATGAGTCCATGGCAGGTTTGGTTTTGTTCGAAGTGGGTGTATTTTGTGGAGAACCCGCCGATGCGAGTATAGACCACGAACTGGCATTTTTTACATTTTGTTCGTGTGTCTTGAATGCTTGTGCAAAATTGGCTTGATTACCGCCGACGCCAGATACTACTCCTGCTGAAGGTATTTTCAGATCAGAAGGCGACTGTTGGGGCAGTGGCACCCCCACACCTGCCACCTGTTGCTGCTGTGACTGCTGCGGTCTTTTGTCTGGCGGACTAGGCATCATGGATTCTATAGGTTTTGGTGTAATGAGCAGTTTATTGGTGGTTTGCTGTGCTTGGTCCAAATGAACAAGTCCACTGTTGGAGCTAGAATCTTTTTTTGTGCCCATACCAGTGGAAGTGGGACCCAATGATAAATTTCCCGGTAAACCAGCTGCTCCGCTACTCATCATCATGGCCAATAAATGATTATCATTACGACCAGGCAACTGATCAAATATCGAAGAACCAGCCGCCCCACCGCCATGCGGTAGTCCCAGACCTAAGCCCAAACTATCTAAAGCATTGGAAGCGGCTACATCCGCCATGTTGTAGCCATTGTTGTGCGCATGCTGATGTTGCACAGCCTGTTGAAACTGCTGCTGCATCATTGAGTTGAGACCCTCCATTAAACCAAACTGCATTAAGGGAAAGTGATTGCCATTCATGCCGGGAACATTCTCGGCCGCCGCAGCACCCTTAGACAATAATTCACTCATGAACTCCACATGATGTTGGTTGTTGGCACCGGCATGCGGATGATTAGATGGCGTTTGTTGACTGCCGTCAAACACCTGCTGTTGTTGCTGTTGCGTGGATTGCTGTTGCATTAAATGGGCAGCGTTAATGCCAGCAGCAGCTATTAGGAAATTATCAGCAGCGCTTTTACCGGTTGGTGGCGGAGCCAATAGAGACGGCTGTTCCAATGAAGCAAGCGACTGTTCAACAGGGTCATCAAATTGTGGAATTTGTTTAAGTCCAGCAGCCAAAGAGGCTGTAGTCGTAACCTGAGATGTGGCTGCTGCCCCACCAATACTGGCAGGCGTATCAGCCACATCGACAGGCAATTTATGTAAATTACTAGCGATGCGTATGCCACCGCCGCCGCCACCACTACTAACATTTGTGCTCTGGCTGCTGCTCGTGCTTGTTGTAGCACTGGCTCCTCCAGCCGTACTCGCCACGGTCGAGACAGCAATACCACTACTACTACTACTACTGCTGCCACCACCAATAACTCCGCCCACTCCACCACCACCACTCAAGGCTGTTGTGAGGGCTGTAGCAGCAGCGGTAGCATTTACACCGACAGCAGAATTTGGTGGCATTGTCAAGTCACTTGGTCCATTAGTGCTGTCACCAATACTAGCTCCACCAACAACACCACCACCACTTCCAATCACACAACTTGTTGCTGCACTGCCAAACAATGTTAGCGAAGTGCCACCGGTTGTTGCTGCTATTGAAACGGTTGGTGCTGCTACTGAAGAAGTAGGCGTTGCTGAAGGTGTTTTATTTGGATTGTTGATGTTATTGTTATTGTTATTTAAAGCTGCTGCTGCATCTAAAGTATTGCTAATATTAGCTGCAGACGTAGGTGTTACAACTCTTACTTTTGTTTTTATTTTACAAACAGCCACAAAACAATTGACAATTCATTTATGGGAGGAGCAGTAGATATTGGAAGTGATTTTTAAAGTGATAATTTGGATGAAATTTAAACAAAAAAAAAAATACAAAAATTCTTAGTCACTATATTTTCGTAAGTTGTAGAATGTGTTTGAAAATTATGTGAACAATTTTTAAATTTAGACTCAAATCATTTTTCAATGGCCTTTTTTATTCTGACCCGCTACACACATTTTTTTTATTAATTTTTTCGTAAAACTTATTTAAAAACGAGCATGAATATGAGTAAAGAATTGTTCGTTACATTACGAGGGGAAGTCAAGAAGGCTTTATAAAACCCTTTAAAAAAGAGTCCAGAGAATTTAAAACGAAATAGGTTTCTGAAAAATATCACTTCTGTCACTTGGTTTTACTTTTGATAAATTTAAAAAAAAAATTATTTCGAAACGCAAATAACCTTCAAAAAAGGATGTTCTAGTTGAAACTGAGGCGAAATATACCTGGTGGTTTACTTGGAATGAAAACTTTATTGGAAAGGAAATACACATGAAAGGTTGAAAAAGGGTCTTAAATGGCTATTAACCAATCAGGAATTTCATGAGGAATGACGTTTGCCACCTTTTTCTTGATACGACTGTTGTTAAGTTGACAATCTTTGGTCAAGCAAGACTCGGGTCATTCCGGAGCGAAGATCCAATTATCGTTCCCACGATTAGAGGTGCTAAACTTTATTTACATGTCGATTGTAAGACTAATTCCTACATATGGGTGCCTTCTGGAAGCGTAAGACAATGAGAACAAGGACTCTCATTACGGACCCCTGCAGACTTTTTATCGGCCAATAGTTTAGTCGGGTTGGGCTTAGATTAGTTTGAATGGAATTAGGAAGCCCCTCAAACTTTTTTATCAGCCGCTACTGAAACGCTGTAGTGGGCGCATATACATTCCTCTCCACACTGATCAACAAGCCGACCAAACTATCGGCCGATAAAAAGTCTGCAGTCTGCGGGGGCCCTAAGTCTGTGCTTCTCTTATCATGACACGTGCCACAATAAGTACACCTCAAGCGGCAGCCCTGGACATCAGCCAAAGTTAACTATCCATTGAGGATTTTATAGTAGAAATGGCGAGAAGAAGTTTCTCAACTTGGAAGACTTTTTATTGGATCAGGATTTGTGTGGGTCAATAGACACACGAGAATCATAAGAGTTAGGTTGCAAGAAACTTAATGCTGAGTCCTTGTACTAAAAAGTCATGCATAGACCACAAATATAATTCCCGGATAGGGACTTGTGGGTGGATTCTATTAGACTGCATTAGGGGAAGGCAGTTTTTAGGAACAGCTTGAAGGTTATTGTAAGCCAAAACGTAGTACACTACACTCAATCGAAAGTCTGTACTCCTTAAGTAGATATAGAAGGTCGTATAGCTTTTCGACAACCGATAGAACTCTTGACCGGAGCGGAGAACACTTCACTTAACCGAACAGATATACGACCTCCATATATAGCTGATATAGCTTGTCGACAACCGATAGCATTATCGACCGGAGCGGAGAACACTTCATTTAACCGAAAAGCTATACGACCATGGAGGTCGTCTGTCCTCCGTAAGTAGATATATTATGTAGGAGGTCATATAGCTTGCAGACAATCGATAGCATTATCGACCGGAGCGGAGAACACTTCACTTAACCGGAAATCTATACGACCCCCATATGTCTGTACCACTTAAAAAGGCACATGGAGGTCGAAAAGCTATACGACCTCCTTATGTCTGTAACACTTAAGTCATATGGGATTCGGATTCGAGCTTTTCGATAACCGAAAGAGTTCTCGACCAGAGTGGAGTACTCTACACTCAACCGAAAAGCCTCGGTGAAGAATTCGATGGGTTTTAAAAGCACTTGACTAAAGGTGCTGCGCTGATGGCAGCTCTTAGAGCAATTATGGACAAGTATAATACATGATTATGCTGGGTCCCAAGTTACTTCAAAGTCGAGGGGAATGAGATAGATTGCTGATGGATTGGCGAGATCAGGTTCAGTGATGAACTGTGAGATAAGCGAGAGTGCAATTAAACCATTGATCAGTTAATACGATTATTCTAGGAGTAATATATTGGTTCTTGAGATCAAGGAAAGTATTTCAAGGGGCATTTGGGTTTATCTTGAGATTGTCAGGATCAAAATACTTCCGAGGTTTCGACAAGAACCCATTTTAGGATTCTTATAGGTGTAAATCACGGGACCAGTTTATCGTATAAAACCATTACGAATTTTGACGGGATGAAGAGAAGATAGATTATGGAGTACATTGTATATTATTGACTGAGATTGTAGGTCCAAAGGTTCTGTTGGCTCCACCAACGATTCCACGATCAGTTAGGCGATATCGCAAGATGTAGGCTTGATGATACTGTCAGTTTAATTGTGGAAATTGGGTGGCTTAATGCTACGACAGTGTAGCCTTCATAGAATATAGCACTACTGAGGTTCTTACGATATAAATCAGAGAGGAATAACAGTGTGACACTAGGTCTCCAAGTAGATGTGATTATCTTCTCTTTTTTTACCTAACTTGGTCAACGTTTGTGGTACATCTGTTTTATCTACAAATGAATTTAAACTTAAGGATACATTCACAAATGGTGAGCCTCGTCAAGAACGTGTAGTGGGAAAATTACCTCAGAAATTATTGATAAAATTTATTCTAAGTTTTGGGTGGAGGACAAGTTAAATAAAGTGCATGAACTAATGTGGCCCATGAGACAGGCGTATTTTAAAAATGGACAATTGGGAATAAAACACTTTCATGTGACTGTATCAGTATCAGTTTGGGGAGATACCCCGCAATAGACCGGAAATGAAACAATAGTCAAAGCACTGACTTTAAGTAGGCGAATTCGCCTCCAAAGAAACCAAAGGAAGATTATGGTCATGAAAGTATCTGCGTTAACAGTTTGAAAAAGGGAAGAAACTTGAAACCGAAAATATTATTCGGCGCTGCTGAACCATTTGAACGATTGAAAAAAAAAAGTGAGATTCCATTAGGACAATACCTCGGTGAACACTTGTGTGGGGGACAAACAACCAAATTGAGGTTGTTATGGAGGTCTTTTCCTGCTATTTATCCCAATTTGGCTCTTAGCGACAGAAGTAACATTTTCAAGTCATAAGAGGACGTCTCCTACCTTTTTGAGGACCTTTCGAAAACATACTTTGAGTAGGGCTCAGGGAAAAAGTTTGGGAATGTGTTTGTAGCTAAAAGGAAACTATGTTGAAACGTGTGTTGAAGTAAAAAATGATCCACCCAGAAATAATTTTTTTTTCTAAAGACTTGAGAACTTCCCCTCGTATTAGTAACCATATTTTTGTTTTACAAAAAAAAAAAAAACTATAGGGAAATGTAATTAATACCAATATTACAATACTTTTCCTTTTCTTTTGGATAACTTACACATTTCAGTTACTTGTTGTAATGATCTTGTTTGGCTTCTTGATTGTGATCTTGCTGTTGTTGCTGTGGTGGTCGTAAGAGGTTCATTTGTTATATTACTGGTATTGGTAGTTGTAGTATTGCCACCACCCAGAATTCCTAGTAAATCATTTGATGTCTGACTATTTACACCTGCTAAATGTGAGGTTAATGTCGGTGGTATAGTTGCTGCTGTTACCGCTGCTGCTGCTCCTGATAAAGCCCCAGCTAGATTTAGTGATGGTACAGTATTAACTGTTAATGCGGCTGCTGTTGTTGCTGCTGCTGATGCTGCTGTTGCTGCGGTTGTTGTTGTCATACCACCACCAGCTGTTACACTTGTGGGCGTTGTTATTAAATTATTTACCTATAAAATTTATTTTACGTGATAACGAGACAATTTTAATGTGTGTGTATGTGTGTGTGAATGCAAGGAATTTTACAAATTTCAACATATAGAAAGGATCTCAAAAATACTTAACAAATACATATACAATAATTCACAGAAAATATTAAAATACACGATAAAAATAAGTTTATACAATTAATTACTTTACCATACGTAGTATAAGGTAAAGTATAGTAATCATTAAAAAAATCGAGGTTGAGATTTTGACCGATTTATACGTTTAGAGGTATCCTGAATCCGTTTTGACTATTTTCGCGTGTATGCCACTATTTTTGTGGAGTTTGTACAGGTCATACCGTTTGACATATCAAAATGAAATTTAGTATGTGCCTTTGGTATGTGGAGATGAAGAGCTGTATAGGTTTTGGGCATAATCGAGAGGGGACAAGGGGTAATTTCCTTAACCCCAAATTTTGTGAACGCTCTACAGGTCATACCGTATGACATATTAAAACGAAATTTAGTATGTAGCTTTGGTTTATGGTTCATCTATGAGATGAAGAGCTGTATAAATTTTGGGCATAATCGGGAACGGGCAAGGGATAGTTTACTTACTCCCAAATTTTGTAAACGCTCTACAGGTCATACCGTATGACATATCAAAATGAAATTCAGTATGTGCCTTTGGTTTATGGTGATGAAGAGCTGTATAAATTTTGGCCATAATCGGGAAGGGGCAAGGGGTAGTTTATCTAACACCCCAAATCGAAAATAATTTTTTTTCGATTCGAATATACTTTGAATTTTTGTTCTTTATATAAGTATATCCATAAAAATATGTTTCCATTTGGTATGGTAAAGTAGAGTGTAGGCCACTCCAGTTTTATTTTTTTTCTTTAATTCACAAAGTTTGTCTTCGAATATGGAAACTAATTACACAGTGCAACAGTTTAAAAAATACAAGGAAGCGTCAGTATAAGTTCGATTCTACTATCAAAAGGGCAGTAAACCACTATACTCAGTTTGACGAAATTGGTGACCAATTTTTATTTATGGGCCCTTCAAAAAAGCGGTCATCACTGTTTGTCTAACAAAGGCGCTATCACCTAGTATTAATGAGATATATTGATCCCCCCGGGGGTTCCAATTGTCAGTGCAGGAATGGCAAATGCTTTGACGCGGTTCACTCGGGGAAAATAGGGGCACCAGACGCTAGGGTTCCTAGAGCCTAAATCTGGAAGAAAAGGTCTGTGATAAAAATCGCGGGTCCTCTTCGAGGCCCGACCAGTGCCCAAAGGACTGGTACCACGGGAATCCGTGGCCCCTCAGAGAGCCTATCCTCTCTGTGACCGGTTATTGGTGAGGTCCCCTTCGGGGGTACACGTGGTGGTTGTGGTTTTAGATCGATTTATGTAGGTAAGGTGCAAGGTCGATCAAGTGTGCTGTTGCACTCTAAACAGACGGAGTTTGGATATTCTCCAAACCCCTAAGCAAGAGGTTATAATGTGGATCTAGGCTTGCCTTGGAAAGGCTTGCCATATTATATAAATTGCTACTCATTGTGACTGTATCACACACAAAAAACGATTGGTGGCAATCGTAAAGTGTTGTTATACTACACAATGGGGGCGCTAGTCTACGCCTAAGTTTCACTCGGTGGTAAGACCACCGTGAGGTTAGGCCGAGTAGGCAGGTACTCACGTTAATCTTGTTCCACAATCACCTAGTATTAATGAGATATACTAGGTGATAGCGCCTGTGTTCAGCAATTATTCGGACACTCTATTAACCGGACGCGGTTCAACTGTAATTCCTATTTGCATTAATGTCAACGTTAAGCGGCCCACACATGATCAAAATGCTGGATCGTGCATTTCCATCCTGTTGTAGTTTTTATAGCATTACGATGAAATTAAACATTGCACATCATTTAAATTACGGTCACATAAATAAATTGCCCTATTTCTTTCGACATTTTTAGCAACCGCACAGCACAACTTGAAATCTCATTTAATATGAAAAATTGTTACGTGCTTGAAGAACAAAAACATTACACACACCAAACTGTGACATCCAGCAAGCCAAAAATCAAAAATGTTTGATTTTTCATCCAGCATCGTTTGTGTTACACACACAAATATATTTTTACAAATACTACTACAATGCTGGATGATTGTTTTGACCGTGCCTAGGCCACTTTAAGGACGAGAAAGAAATTGCCGCTTATTTGAAGAACTCGCTTGCTTCTAAACGAGTCGCTTATAAACGAGTTTGAAAAAGAGAAATTTTCGATGTGTGAAATGGTTGCATTTCTTTTTTTATGTTTTAAATTTCAATATTGGCAAAGCAATAAAAATAACGAATGATTGTTAGAGCGACTGCCACTGAAAGAGATAAAATTTGCTTTGATTGCTTCTCTATATAAAATTATTCCAATTTCTGGTTCTATTTTAAAACAAATTAACCGTTTGAAGTATTTTGCTAGAAACGCCTTTGTTGCATTACAAGAAATAAAGAATTCTTGCAAAAAAAACGACTTCAAAACAGATAGATGGGCACCAATTCTAAACTAAAAATGTAAGAAGTAATCTGTACGAATTAGATTTAAACCAAATAAAAGATGTGCCAAAATTAGCGGGAAAAAAGTAAAGACTATGTGAATGTCAAACATCTCCATATTACTGTTCAAAAGTTAAGCTATTTTCACCAGCATCCGTCTTTTCAAGCTTCTGTCTATAACGGTTTCAAAGATAGGGCCACATAGATTAAATAACATCACCTATTGGAATACCTTTTAATTTACAATTTTAAATTAAAGACCTGCTGTTATAGAGGATTTGGCCACAAAGATTCTTTGTAAATTTCAACTGTCTGTCTATAACGGTTATACAATTTGGCCATATACATCAAATTACATGAACTATTGGGACACCCTTTAATTTATAATTCCAAATATTTATACATGTTACTACGCCACACAAGGTAGTGCACATTCTGACTAATTTTCAAGTGTTTGTCTCTAACGGTTCAAAAGATAGTTAAAATTACAATTATGGGGACACCCTTTAATTTCTAAATTCAAATTGTATACTCGTTGTTATAGCGGACTTTGCAATACAGGTTCTTGTAAATTTCAGCTGTCTGTCTATAACAGTTCAAAAGTTTGGCCACATACAAGGAATTACATTAACTATTGGGACACCCTTTTATTTCCAAATTCAAATTTTATACCTTTTGTTATAGCAGACTTAGCAATACAGGTTCTTTGTAAATTCCAACGGTCTGTGTACAACTGTTAAAAAGTATGGCCATATACTTTAAATTAAATGAACTATTGGAGCACCCTTTAATTTTGAATATTATTATTATAACGAAGTTCTGTCCAAATTTTAAGGTTTTGTCTATAGCGGTTCAAAAGATAGGCCCATATAGGCCAAATTACGTCACCTATGGGGACACCCTTTAAATTTTATATTTATTTTTTTTTTATTACTTTCTGTGGTTGGGAGCTATAGTGACAAAATTTTTTTTAAATTTTAAATTGGTGCCCTTTTGGCTTCTTAATACACGTAAAAAACAGGTATGTTGTATGGGGACACCCTTTAATTTTTTTTAAAACGAGACCAAACTGGCAGCATAACCTTTCAAATAAAGTAAAAATTTTAAAATCGGTTCTGAAATGGCTGAGTTCTGCGGTTACATAAGTACATTAAAAAAAGCAACATTCAGACGAATTGATAACCTCTCTCATAAGCGGACATCTCTAGTAACTGGACAAATATACCTCGACGTTGAGTGTCTGGTTATGAGAGGTTTCACTGTACATACATTTTATTTAAAAAAAATAATTTACTCCTGCACTTCAACATAACGCGGTCAATTAACACTATCGGGTATGTTCTGGGGGGTTACTGCGTATTTCGATTCGAAAGAAAAATTGTTCGAAACACAATGTAAAAGACATACAAATTCGAATGATTTTTCTTTCGAATCGAAATACGCAGTAACCCCCCTGTAATCCGAAATCGTGTGAAATTGAAATCGAATAAATTTCTAAAGAAAAATATAACTTAATTGCGCCTATAATTTTAAAACATTAGCAATCAAAGAAGTTATGTGAATGGTCTTTAATCAAATGTATAAAAAATAATATCCAAATGTTGTAAGATTTAAAAGTTATGACAATTTAAAATTTCAGTCGGATTCAATTTCACTCGGTTTCGGATTACAGAACCTACCTGTATATGTGTAGTTACTTTGTAATAGGTTTCAGATATCATCTTTAACTATTGATGAATAACAGTCACTAAAATGTTAGCCTTCGAGAAACCAAATCCTGAACTAAAGCTGAAAATCCATACCACGCGTTCTATTCGTTGTATGCTTTTTATACTTTTTTATATTGAGGGATCATTCAACAATGTGAAACCAGAGACCATCATAATGGCTCTGGAGAGACTAAAGTAAAGGAACCTTGCCATAAACATGTTGCTTAAGCTAGCCATACACGACATGTTTTTTACATTGCAAACCACGTACATACATGTCGTGTGGGCCTGTTAAAACATTGCTTCTGTAAAATACATGTGCAAAGTCATCTGACAAAATTTCATTTAGAGCATGTTCTATTTTGATCTGACAAACCATCTGACATCAACAGTGTGGCTGACTTCCAAAACGTCAATTGTTCTGTCTTCGAACAAAGTGAAGTGTTTCATAATGCCGCAGTACAAAACATTGACAATGTATACCCTTTCAAAACGCCGTTGACAAGTATTATTAACACAGTAAACAAGCAATAAGGGCATCGGTTGTAAAGTTGATGTATTGTAAAGAAACTTTGCATATGAACATGATTTAAATACGGTAGCACAAATGTGTACAGACTTTGTATTGATACATTTTGGAAGTCAGTCTGTTTCAGTATTGCCAAAAACCTTTGCCGTATAAAAACAATCAACGGCGGTTAACCATTGGCAGAAGCATTAGCCGGCTAAAGGTAATATTTTACAAGAGCAATATCTGCATATGCTTTTAACTAATTTTGTCTATTTGATTATTTAAATTGTGTATCAGCATTTAATGCAAACTTAACTTGTTTACATTTAGAGTAAAAAAAAAAAAAAAACTTAAAAATGGATAAGTCGTCAGTAATTCTGTAGCGCACACAAAATAAATTCAGGGCGGCAACAAGTTATTTTGCAACCGAACGGCTTGGATGTCTGTATAGTGAAAAGTCAGACGTAATTGTACATGTCCGTTTGTGACCAAATATAAAAAAAGTGTTCTGTAAAACAACAACAATTTTGACAGACATACAGAATTACACCTGACTCACACAGTTAAAATCTCATATGTAAAAAACATGTCGTGTGTGGATAGCTTTACAGAGCTGGACTTTGTGATTTTCAGAACTGTTGCATAAGCGGATGATGTAGTGGCAGTTTGTGGAAGTCATTTGAATACTCTATCGCAATGTCTGTAAACATCGCTTAAACAAATTAGTAGGTGGAGTACCCAAAGTGGTGTGTTATTCGCACCTAAACGGAGTGGATCTCCAGTTAAAAAATTTTAAAAATTATAATTTTTTGAATTTTACAATTTTATATAAATTTTAGAATTTTATCCAGGGATGGTTACCTTTATACAAAATAAATACGAAAGAGTCTTAAAATGTGGTGTGGATTACTAGGTGGAAATTCTAGTTGTTATCCTAGATTCCAAACTGCCATGGAATGCTAATATTCAATTTAGGGCAAATAAAGCAGCTTCAATTGCCCTTTACATTTGTAAAACGGTTATAGGTACAAACTGGGGCATCAACCCCAGAAACGCCTACTGGCTTTTTAACACAGTGATAAAGCCCATACTAATGTACGCAGCGCTGGTATGGTGGCTGGCCCGCATTAGGCAAGCCTACATACTGCAATATAGTTAAAAAAAAAAAAAACTCTGCGTACTTCAGCCTTGATGATGACGGGTGCTTTGCGCACTACATCATCGAAGGTTCTTTTCCGAAGGCCATTAGGTCAGCAGGAATCATCCGAAATGGCTAAACAACTGGTCATGAACTCGGCAATAAGGCTTATTGCAGCGTGGGCATGGAGACCAACGAGCTTTGGCTGGCCATGCGACTATTTTTTTGGGATGTGGTTCAACTATCGCCGCGGGTAATATTGATTAACTGTTCACCCGCAGTCATGCCGGCTATAATATTCGAATATAAATTTAGATTCGATTTTCATATAAAGTGTTAGCACTCGAATCACTTCCTAACACAGTAAAGTTTGTTTTTTGTCAGTTCTCTTTCTTCTACGATGGTTTTTTTGCATTAATAAATGTAATGCGCGACTTTAATATTTAAGCCTGATTATTGTTTTTTTTTTTTATAATAAAAAAAAATTACGCCGCTATTATTTTCATCGGCACTGTTTGTGTCAAGTGTTGAATAAAATTTAAAATAACTTATATTTAAATGAAATAATTTTAACGATATTTTACTACTCACATTGCTACCATTTGAGTCGCGGGTTTTTTTCTTTTTCGGTGGACCCTCAGCATCGCCTAAAATAATAATTGTATGAAAATGTCAGTTATAATTAGTGTTTCAAATTTGCAATTAAATCTATAACACAAAAAAAAAACAAATACCTGAAAGAAATCTTTTGAAGTCAATGTTAGTCTTAATCTGAAAAAAAAAGAAAAAACGCAAGCAATTGTTTAAGGATGATATTTAAACCCCCCAAATTCATTTTAATTTTTTTTTCTTTTTTGAATAGAGTGCAGCAGCTTTAATATTTTTTTTCTTGTAAATTGAAAACACGTTTATTTTTGATGATTTCATTTTTTTTTTTTTTTACTTTTAATTATTAATAATAATTAAACTTAAATTTATAATTTATTTAGTATTAATTTTAAACTTATGGTTTGTTTCATTATGGTTTTTTTTTTGTTTTTGTTTTGTTTTACTTAAATTCTTTTTTTAAGAAAACCGCCATAAATTTTTGTTTATATGAGTAAATTGCTGTATTTTATTTTTATTTTTATTTTTAATATTAATATTAATTTTTATTTTTTAAATGTTTTAATGACGTACGTAGTTTGTAATGTATGCTTTATTTTTTATTATTTATATAATTACTTTTTTGAGGTTAATTCTTTTCTTTTTTTTAGTTTATTAATTTATAAATTTTTAAATTTTATTTTTTTTATATTTAGTTGCATTTAAAGAACAAATATTTTAATATAGAATTAAAAAATACTTATAAAACTAATATTTATAATATAACTTATTTTCTTGTTTAAAAAATGTTTCATTTTTCTGTTTTTCTCTAATGCTAAACAACAATTAAAATTAAAAATAAAAAAAATTTAAATAAAAGGTCTATAAATATTTTTATTTTATGAAAAAAAAATTTAACCTTGTTTTTTTTTTTTTTTTTTTTTTTTTGAAAAATTTTCGAACAAGATTGTTCTTTTTGTTTTTGCGATAATAACTATTAAATTTACAATAAACTGATTTTGAAATATTATTAAAAAAAATTTTTAATTACAATATTTATGCACAAAAAAATATGCAGCAGAGAAAAAAAATATTAAAAAACATATTTAAAAAATAAATATGTATTAAAAAAAATATTAAAAAAACTAAAAAAAAAATATTGAAAAAAATATTTAAAAAAATATAAAATTTTTTTAAATTACAAATTTACAGAAATTTAAAATGGACTTAGGCCCCAGGGAATGATACGTACAAACGTAACTAAGCTCAACTCTATAGCGGTGGTCCCCAAACAACCTTATCGCAACACATTATACTCGCGAGTACTCGTACAGTAAATTAGGAAATGAGCTAGCGCTCCACTGCTCTACACCTACAGCCAGATTTGATCAAAATCATATTTTTTCTAGTTTGGCATAACTGACGTCTAGTCGATCTGTATAGGGTGCATCAGATAAGGAGCACCCGCTTTCTGAAGTAATTGACTATCAAGCGGCTTCTATTGCGATTACTAACAGATTTCTGACAGCTGAAGCAACAACTCCTTCGGGAAAATCAAAAAAGCTTTAAAAACAATTAAGAATAACGGGCGCTAATATCACCAACTCTATGTAGTGGCATTTGCGCCAACCTCCTGGTTTGTGTCTCCTCCAGTAACTGTACTGAACTTCCTTCAGTACCGATACAGCGCTTAAGTTATTTTTGGTGGATGCATTTCATCAGCCAAGTGCGGTCGTTTCGGTTATCATATTTAACCGAAAAAAATTTTTAATCAAAAAATTGTACATAGGTGGGTGGAGCACCATAAAAAACTCATGTTATCTAAAACAGCTTAATTTTGTAATTTTCACTTCCTAAACGATGGCAAAGGCCGGCCGGGGGCGGGGTTTGACTGCAGATCCTGTAGCCAAAATATGATACGGATCGAAATTCACATTCAAATTCTTTTCGAAATTTCGATCAATGTCGAAAACCATAATTTGCCCCCTGGTGGTGGTGGTGGTGAAAACCAATATTTAAAAGAATCTAATTAAAATTTATATCTATGAATAAAATCATTACGCGTACATAGCAAACTCAAGAAATTATTCAACAACAAAATAAAAACGCTGTCAAATTAAATATCTATATAGATTCTATTTCACGACCACCTTTTATGGCTGCATTATATGAAAAGTTTTATGATAAAAAGTTATGCCCCAGTTCTGTTTCATTCTATAATATTTCGTCGAAAATGTTTTACAGAGTTACCACTACGTTTAGTGATTTAAGTCGACATTTCGGTGGCTCCACCACATAATATATTTTGGTATTAGCGAGAGACCGTAAAAAATTTAAAGGGTCTATCACCCTTTTTGAAAAATTAGTAACACAAAGTACGAAACCAGAGTAAAAAAATACTACAAAAGAAATCCATCCATTATATCCTCCATCATAAACATCAACGATATAAATTAATTTTTATGAAAAATTCGTTGTCTATATTCGATAAAAACATTCGATAATTTTATGAAAAACCTCGATATTTCGATTAATTATTATAAATTCAATTTACAAACCGATAAAAATATGGAAAAAATTAAGAAAATTACCCTCAAAATCCGAGTCATAGCGTTTACACGTGACAAGTCATTGTAGTATTTGCGGTTTTTTTCTTTCTTCATATTATCGGTAGCGGGAACTTTAAAATCGTTAACGATGGCCTGGGGGAGATTAAATGAGATTTAAAGTTCTGAGGGATCGATAAAAGTTTTCATACAGAGTCACAGAAATGACTCTGACTGTTGTGACAACAGCTGTGAGCGACAGGCTCTGTCAGTTTCGCGAGGTCTTAGCGTTTTGTTACGAGTTTATTACGGTTTTGTTGCGGTTAATAACCGTTTTTGTTACACACAGGACATTTTTGTCCGAAATAATTAATCGATCACAACAGTTTATCGAGAAATTCGACGCCACATAAGGATACACATAAAAAGAGCTGTTCCCACGTCAACATTATAATACATCGTTTACGAGATGTTTTGACGAACAAAAACCACGAGAGGGCTACACGAACAACTTAGGCCCCTATTATGGTTCACAACTAAACTCTACTTCTGTTAAAATTTTACAATTTGGTATTATCAATTACAACTCACCTTGTCAAAAAATTTGAAGTTGAAATAAAATTGTGTTACAACTCTGTTGTAGTTTCACCGTTTACAACCCTGCGTTAATTCGGTTAACAAAAGTTTAAAAAAAATACAACTCATCAGTAGCAGTTGTCTTTTAGGCAACTCAACTGAGTTGAGTTGTAAACCGTAATAGGGGCGTTAAACGCACCCAATATCGAAAGCCCTTAATTAAGAAATTTGACGCCACCTAAAATCGACCTGTTCCCACGGCAACTTCATTATACATCGTTTACGAGATGTTTTGATGAACAAAAAATTACCAGAGGGCTACACGAACAACTTGAACCCATATAAGAGTTAAAAGTGATAGATAGACAAGCTATTCTGAACAGTCCTAAAGTGTATCGCTTTAGGACTGGCCCTAAATTAATCTTTGTAGTTTGTGAAAACTAGAAGAAAAAAAATTCTTCTTAAAATTCACCGTTTGAGTAGCTTAACTAGCGATCGTGGAAACTCGTTTTGAAGCAAAACGTTATTCGTAATGTTTTGTGAAAGAAGTATAGTGCCGAAAATAGAAAATTTTAATGCCTATAACCCAAAGCTTTTTTCGACATTTGTTATTCTATAACTCGTTTTTGTAACACTAAAGTGTTTTCAAATGAAAAAATTAGCTAAGCTTGAACTGGGGGGTTACTGCGTATTTCGATTCGAAAGAAAAATCATTCGAATTTGTATATCTTTTACATTGTGTTTCGAACAATTTTTCTTTCGAATCGAAATCCGCAGTGTTCTATAACAATAGTCAATAATCCCAGTCTGAATAGATGTCCATATAATTGCTGCGATAATCTTTACCATTACAACACCGAAAAGTCAATCTATCAAAAGCTTCACTACAATGAGTGCACCGACGTCAAGTCGCCATGTCGATGAAAATTATGTTAAAAATAAATGGATTAATATATTCTCTAGATCGGTCCCTAGCGTTTACATCGATTTTGAGTACCTGAAAACAAAAGAAAAATTTGACTCAAATGAAACATTATTGCCAAAAATCTGAGACGTTTTGGAGATCCGATAAATCGTTTTAAAAAAAGAAACGTAGGCTTAGAGGAGCGTTAGAGAAAAGTATAATTTTAGAAAAAAATATTATTTTTTAATTTCATAAAAAGATTTGTAAATGAAAATTACATCAGGAGTAAATCATATGAGAACCATTTTTAATTTCTCTCTCCCCTCACGTCTATCAATCAAGAATTGCAGCGACAAAAGTTGCATAATGTAAGTCGGCATTAACAATGGCAACCAAACACATAAAGCAGCACAAACAACTCATTATTGTAAAAAACTCATTATTGTAAGTGTATGTGTGAGTAGAAATCATTTGCCCGCGATTAAAGAATATTAGAAAAGGACCACCATTTCGACCCAGCAACGCACTTTTTCTCATTTTACCAATTCGCTTACATTTTTACAAGCTTGATTTGCAAGCATAGCAAGCATGTTATTTAGCATGTTTCTAAAATGTTGTGCTATCAATCTAATGTGAATGAATATTTTTTTTTTGGAAATAAAAAAAAATCGATTTTTTTATTTTGAAAATTACTTAATTTTATAATCTACTTAATTTAAAGAACAGGAGTTTTTTTTAATTAAAACCCAAGGTGGATTTATTTTACAATACAAGTACAACATGGCATTTAGTTGTTGCTTTGTAGTTTCAAATGTCAAAAGCATAGAAGAAAATTGAGAAGGCGTGTGTATGTGTTTGATTGCTTTCTCACTTTCGCACTATAAAATTTCTAAACACATACAACTTTTGACATGTCGAATTACCAAATCAGCTGGGCGGACGACGACACAACCTAGTAACATAAATATTTCTTGATTGAATTTTGAAAGTTTTTTCTAAAGTTTTTTTTTAATCTATCTGTATAAAAAATAGTTTTTCTCTACTGCATATTTATAAATATAGGGTCTGTTCGTAAATGCAACACACAAAATTTTATTTGTTTACATTTTCAAAAGCGTTATTGCTTTCGCTTACGAAAATGAACAAATAAATATGAAATTAATTTTGTTAAAAAATAAAACAAAATAAATCCATTATTATTTAATGCATCAATCAGCCATTATTGTGATGCTTGTTTGTGTATCTACTCCAGTGCAGCGTTTTAGACCATGTGACTTTTGCAGTGTTGCTACAGAGCCCAGTGTTGTATTTCCGAACAGGTCCCATATATTAATTTTTCTTTTATAAATCACGCTAATAATATAACAAAGAAAAATTTTGTAATAAAATACCCAAATGTTTCTTAAAAGTTAATTTCTATTTTTAAATAAAATTTTAAAAATATTATTTCATATTTATTTTTTTAATTTTTGTATTTGTTCATTATTGTAATTATTTTACGACGTTTGTGGTGTTGTTTTTTATAAATTCTTTCCACTTTCATTATTTTTTTTTCTTTTTTGTTGTTAACTAAATTTAATTTCTATATATAATTTCCCTCAATTCTTATTTATTTTTCAATGATTTAATTAGTTATGTATTTTGATGTATTTCTTATTTTAATGCAAAATGTAATTAGCTAAGTGTATGTTTTGTTATATTTAAATGATCGCTTTTTGTTTTTTGTTGTCTTCAAATACTTTGCTTTATGGAATCAGGTTTATTTATTAATATAATTCGGTTGATATCACTGCACTGCTTGCGCTGCTTACTGCAATTTTTATTTCAGAATCTGGCAACAACGCACTGTGAAATAATGGCAACGATAATAAAGGCCATAATTCACTATTATACTTGGCCGTTCCACCTGCCAAAAAAAATGTGCACAAGTGTATATGTGTGAGCGATTTTTTGACAAGTCTACATGATTTTATAATCTTTCGAAAAAATTCATAAAAAATGTTTCTCTATGCGATCAGAGTTGCAAAATCTTCCTTTTGTACAATAGTGTGGCATCTACAACGACATTTTAAAGCGATTTTTTTAGTCGGACAGAATTCTGTTAGATTTTTTCATGATTGAATCGTACAATTGTGCACGATAGCGAATCGTGAACTTAAAGGCCGTTTCACACTATAATACAAGTACACTAATACTTTTGAGGAAAATGAAATCCTTGCATTATAGTGTAAAACCGCCTTAAGTAGCATTAGTCTAATAAATCGCAATATGGCGTTATAAGTGGTTTGTTTCAAAAATAGTTTATATTTAGGAAAGCGCAGTTTTCTAAAGAATCAATCATAGAATAAGTCCGCAACTGCGGTCAGACTAAGTCCGCAACTTAAACAAGGTCCATAATTAAATCGTCAGCTGAGCAGTAACATCAACTATTTTTTTTTTTTTAGCTCCTTAATTTTCGTTCATGGTTTTGTTTACAGCAATAATTAAAATTTTATGAAAGTGTGGTAACGTTGCTGAGAGAATGAGAACTTAAAATGAGAGCATAATAAAAAACGAGTTTAGGTGACTAAGAAATTTTTCCTTAAAGGCCGCTTCACACTATAATACAAGTACTAATACTTTTAAGGAAAATGAAATCCTAGCATTATAGTGTAAAACGGCCTTAAGTGGCATTAGTCTAATTAATCGCAATATGGCGTTATAAGTGGTTTGTTTCGAAAACAGTTAATCTTAAGGAAAGCTCAGTTTTCTAAAGAATCAATCATAGTGATGAAACAGAATAAGTCCGCAACTTAAATAATTAATTAAATCGTCAGCTGAGCAGTAACATCAAAAACTCTCTTTTCATTTTGTGAAATGATAATTTTTATTTCCTTAATTTTCGTTTATTTATTTACGTTTTGTTTACAAAAATAATTAAAATTTTATGAAAGTGCGGTAACGTTGCTGAGAGAATGAGAACTAAAAATGAGAGCATAACAAAAAAAAAAAAAAACAAATGAGTTTAGGAGACTGAGCAACTAATTCTATTTGACCAACCACTTTTTACGATATGTCTTAGTACTGTTGTCATTAAAGCGGCAATTGTCAATAAATTTATAATAAAAAAATAATATTCCTTACAAATAGGGTTTTGACAATTGATAAAAACTGTTTTACAAAAGGCAAGTTTTCTTGTGCAAGTTTAAGAGTAGTAAATTGAGTCTTTATTCCGCTCTTTCGCACAAAAATTAAGATTTGCTCAATAAAACTTGGCCTAAGTAAAACAGGTCTGACATAAAAATAGCTAAGTAGAAAAGACCGAGCTAATCTTCCGTGATGAATGCCATTGCAAAGTCTATTGTGTCAAAATGCTTATGCAGACAATGTATAGCCGATTAGTTGTTGCCTTTTAGCGTTGCTTAGCAATTGCAGTTTTCTATTAACTTTTGCTTTACATATTCCAATTTTTACGTGTTTTTGCGCTTGTAAAGTGACCTTGCTTTGCAGTTTTTACATTGTACTCTGTATTGATACATTCGAAAAGTATAATTTTTTTTTTGTATTGCTGACACTAAATTGTCGTTAGCCAGCTTTTTTCGGACACACAGCCACTGCCGACGTTTTCTGACACTACCACTGCCACATCTAACGCCTTGTCTCATTAAGTTTTGCTTTGAAATTGCACTGCTCTTATGGTAGATGTTCACTTGCAGCGAACTACTAATAGCTTTTTCTGACACTGCTACAGCTTAAGCGAAATTTGCAAATGATTTTTTTTAGCTGGCTGTTATCTGATTTCTGATACTGCTTGATGAGTTCAACACAATGATCGCCAATCGCACAGTAATTTGACGTTTCGCTTTTACGGCAAAATGTTTTGCTAAAAGCGACAGCTGTCATCCTTCACAGCTTAAGTTTATGCGAAGTTTTAAATTTGTTTTATATGTAACAGGTGAGTTCAACTCAAAAAAAATATACAGTTTAAAAATAACTGATACGAAAGTGCTGATCGACATCAGCAGTGTTAACAGTGACGCAGCAGTGCAATGCAGTGTAGCACTAACGAAATTAATTCAAACACTATTGGAATAGTTTTTTTTTTGTGTTTTTGTTGTTGATGTTGGATATTTTTAAATACAAGTTTATATTTTTTTTTTATAAATTGGTCAAATTATTTGAATTATTTTATTATTTTTTGTTCATTTTTCTAATAATGATTCGAGCAAAAGGACGCTTTTTCTTTCATTTTTTAATTGTTGTTTAACGTACAAGCTACAACATATAGTAAACCTTTTGTATATATATATATTTTTTTTTTTGTTATAATTAATACATATTTTTTTTATTTTTTAAATTAATATTAATATTAATTTTATTCATTTTTTTGTTTTTTTTTTATTTATTGTATAGTTATTTAAAAAAAAAATCAAGTTAAGCTGCAAAAATAATAAAAAAAATCAATAATTATAAAAATACAAAAAATAGTACGCTTAATTTTACATTAAATAATTATCATCTTATTTTTTTTTTTAATTATTAAAAATTAATTTTAATAATTTTTTATTTTTTAATTTATTTTTAATAAATTTATATATAATTTACAATTTCAAAATTGTACGTTAACTAAAAGTTTGATCCAGTTCATTTGACAAAAAAAAAGATTTTTTTTTTATTTATTTTCTTTTTTTTTTTTAATGTTAGAAAAAAAACGTGCAAACAATGTGTAAAGGGGAAAGCCGACAGCCGAAAAAATTAATCAAACGCGTTTTTATTAAAAAAATTACTGCAAAAAAACTTTTACAGCTTTTAAGCTTTGTTCTGGGTTATAATTTTTTTTCTCTAGATTTTTATTACAGTTTTTTTTTTATATTGTTTCTTAAGCTAAAAAAAAACAAATATATATTTTTTTATTTTTTTTTATCAGTTTTAATTATTAAATATTAAAAGAATTGGTTCTTTTATCTACAAATAATTTTAATTGTTTAAAATATTTTTTTTAATTAAATAAAAAAAACAACTACAAAAACAAAGATTTTCTAAACTTGTTGAGTGAGTTGAATTTATGCCGCTTGGATTAAAGGCTTCTTAATGAAAGGACATTTAAAAAAAAAAAAGTGTGTGTTACTTTCTGATACTACTGCAACTCTAATTTTTAATTCTCCGAATCATAAATATATTAAAAAAAAATAAATATGCACCTATTTCGTATTATGTAAAAGAAAAATTATTAAAACATCTTTATTAAAGACAGCGTGCCCTCGTTATTCTAGTAGGTTGTGTACCTCTCTCTCAGTCTCAGGGTTTGTAAGTTTGATTCCTACTAAAGGCTCTGGCTACTGTCGGTGTGATCACTGGCCACTGTGTCATTAGGGCAAACACTAGTCGAGGGCGGTTCACACTATAATACAAGTATTAATACTTTAGAAGAAGATGAAACCCTGACATGATGAGTTGTTATTGTTTTTTTGACAAATTTCATACATATGTATATTAGATCAGGGTTGCATTTTATTCAAAAGTATTATTACTTGTATTATAGTGTGAAACACCCTTAGATAGATAAGTTAATTGGGGCTACTGAGTAATAAAGTTCTATACCTCTATAAAAAACAATTCCAATGATGATGACAAGAATGTCGAATCGAAATACATACTCGGATGAATGAAATGAGCGGCAGAGTTAAGACAAAAATTGCTGCTTATGTGCCAATATTCGCTAAAGGGTCGAGAGAATCCTCATATGAGGTTCTACAAGTTATTGAAATAAATCTCTATAAAGATTACAGTAAATCGTGTAGCTGATCCAGATCTGGCACCCAACAACTACCGGTTACTTTCAAAACCCGCAAGAGATGTTTGAAAAAAAGAAAGAAATCTGGCACAAATGAAGAAATATTACCGAGATTGAATTCTATTTTAAGAGCAAGAACAACAAATCGCCTTACAGAAACGTCATTGATACATTAGAGGAGCGGTATCATAAATGTAAAAATTTTGAAGAGAAGACAAATAACTTCCAAGAGAGCTTGAAAAAAGCAGAAAAAAGCAACTTTATTTCCAATTAAGAAACAAAACAAAATAGTAACGCCAAGGGAAGTATGCATAAACGTACAGGATTTAAAAAAAAACGATTACTATATAATAGTGTATCGATCAGTTACGTTCTGCAGCAGCCTGAAGTCTGATTTAGTCAAGCGTTTTTCTTTTGCCAACGTCATGACGTAAGAAGTATTGCGTTACGTAATATATTTTAAGTTACGTAAGTTGCTGTAAGGCCAACTTTTAGGAGGAATTGCTGAAGGCCGAGCAAATCAAATAATATAATGGGAACACCTTACATCACTCGAGTTCCCTGAGAACCCATCAAGGAGAGATTGGCAAACTAGTGACTGTCCTCCAGAGGGCACTGTGCCATTGTTGTCCACGCTAGAACATTAAATCTCCCATATTTTGACTTCTGCAGAAGTTGGCAAGATGAGGACGAGGAAGAGACATTGTCCAGCCCTCTATACTCACAGAGCGGCGGCGTTTCTTGGCAGTCCGAGGCCGCAACACTTTTTCGACCTATTGGAGCTGTGACATTATTACGATAATTTCAATTATCCGAGCTTCGGGATGGTATAATGCACTAGACCAAGTAGGCATCTGCAAAAACCTTAAGTATCTTCCTGTACAAGTGCCCAAGTGAGTCGTCCTAAATAATATAAAATCATCGGTAGTATATACTCTTTAACAAAATATTGCTTACGAAAGATAAAGAAATGTAATGTAAAGCTGGATTTGAAATTTTATTTCATTTTAAGCAAATGGAGTGAAAAAAATACATATTACGTCATAACGTAAGATTTATTGCGTTACGTAAAATATATTACGTCACGTAACATATGTAACTTTATATAATATCTATAACATTAGGGAAAGAACTATTGTTATAATGTTATCATGCGTGACGTAAGACTTATTTTGTTTATATCATACCCTTACGTAACCTCACCTACTTTACACACACACACACACACTCGCCCACACTTTAACTCTAACGAAACAAAAAATATTAATATTTATTTAGCGCATTATTACGTGTTTTTTATTATATATTTTATGGTGTTTTTTTTCTCAATTATTTTTTCTTGTAATTATATTTATTAACTTTACACACTTTTTACACATTGTCTGCAAGTGTACTAATAAAAATCATTTTTTATATCTTAAACAAACAAAAAAAATATTATGGTTAAATTTAATTGTAAAATTATTTTACAATTTTGAATTTGTAAATATGAAATTTTTTAATTAAAAACAAAAATCGCGTACCTTAACTTTATTTTTTGTATTTTTTTTTTTTTTATAAAAAAAACAAACAAACATTTGAAACACTTTGTTGATAATGAATTTGAGTTGTTTGTAGCCACGTTTTATTTACTTCTTTATTATGTTTCTTTTGTTATTGTAGTTTCTTCTTAAATTGTTTTTGTTTTTGTACTTTTTTATTAACAAAAACTATTTGGAAAATATTTTTTTTTACTTAAGAATTGGGTAAATTTCTAAACTTTATATTTTAAAGTATTTATTTAAAATTTTTTAATTAAAATCTAAGAGAGTGAAAAACATGCTACCTGAGGTCTTACATTAGAATGAGCCCAACGAAAGAACAATTCAAAGATTGAAGCCATTGTTTTTGGAGCCATTCTTAACTTGGTTTATGGCAACGGATGAAAGTAAAATGGTTGTATGCTCTACGCCTGCATCTTAAGGATCATCAGCCTAATAGGCAGGCACTAGTCCGTAAAAATCGTTTAAAGCCTAAAAGTAGGCTAGAAAAAATGATTATGATATTGCAATACGACTTAAATTTATTGGATCGATGCCATTTGTATATGCAAAAAAAAATCGCTGCTCCACCAATCTTCCAATCGTACACCACAACTCGACAAAGACAAATAAATGCTATCCACCGTCGACTTGTATTTTACAGACTATTGGTTTCTGGACAAAAGTGCAGTAGAGCAAAAAAATATGGCACAAATGGTGAAATTGAAATAAAGAACAACATGAGACACATTTCCTATAATCCGTCTTTTTTTTTGGGGGACAAACAAGTGTTTTTTTTTTTTGTTTTCCACGTCCACCAAGTGTCCTTGTAGTTATGATGCTGCAATTTGATAATTTCTAACCACTGCTATGAAATTAATTTTTATTATTTCCAATAATGATTGCTTAACTGCTTTCAAAGTTAAAATAAGATGTAAGCTTTAAAAATTAAAATTATACATTTTACGTCATGACGTAATATTAATTACGTTACGTTAAGTTTTATTACGTGATCTAAGATTTTTCACGTGACTTCAGATTTATTACGTTACATAAGATTTATTACGTGACTTAAGATTTATTACGTATCTTAATGCCTAGTTAGCTGATTATTACTTTAACGGAACGTAACACATGAAAATTGTTGTGTTTTGAGGCTCTATTTTTCATTTGTGCTTTGCTTATCAACGACTCGTTAAAATGTAAGCTTATCTATTTTGAATAGATTGGCTTACATCACTGACGAAAACATTGAAAAAATACAAGAAAGAGCGAAAAGACCGAAAAGAGAGATCTCAAACGTTGTCAATTTTCGTGTTACAATCTCAAACAACAATTTTCAACGTGTTACATTTCATTAGGTTATGGTTGCCTAACAGGGCCTTAATGATTTATTACGTGACTTAAGATATATTACGTGACTGAGGACTTTTTACGTAACGTAAGATTTATTACGCTACGTAAGATTTATTAGGTACGTCAAATTTATTACGTGGCTTAAGATTTATTACGTTACGTTAGATTTATTACGTTACACAAGTTTTATTAAGTTACGTAAGACTTATTACATTACGTAAGGTTTATTACGAGAACTCAAATTTTTCTATTTACATTTATATAGAATTTGATTTTTTTTGTAAGACAAATAATTGTTTTTCAATCCACGGTCCGTATTAATTTACAGATTGAGACTTGTCTTTGCAGATTACGGGTTTTTGGACAAAAGTGCTGTAGAGCAAGAATAATGGCGCATATGATAAAATTGATTTGTTTTTTCAACAACACTATCTGCAAAGATCTTTGCTTGTCTGCAGAACACACCCAGAATCCTTGGCGAAACTCGAACCGTCAGCTTAGAAGCGATCTAATGCAAAGACTCTTAAGATCTTTAGGGTTTGTTACAGTGGAACTAATATCGAAATAAAATGTTTTTGTGCTAAGAATTGTAATTTCTAATAAGGTGGACTCCAGAAGAAGTAGCTGTGGACGTGCGAACGATCCGCTTAACCTAACATAACCTTACTATTTTTTTAAGTTATAAAATAAATTTTTAAAATAAAATAAAGTTTGAAATTTACCCATTTTATATTTTATATAGAGAAAAACATACCTCCAAATAAAACTTTGAAAGTATATTCTTTTTCATAATTGATGTTAATTTTTTTTTTTTTTTTTTTAATTTGCAATTTTTAAGATTTTTTTTATTTAAATTTTTAAAATTATTTATTTTTTATGTTGTTTTTTTGTATGATTATGAAAACGTAGCTTGTTTTGATGGTGGTGGTTGTTGGAGTTAAGGTTTTTGTTCTAAATAAATAATTATTATTGAATTTTATTAAAGTTTAAATAAACGTGTTGATTCAATTCAATTCATTTTTTAGCTGCATTTTATATATAAAAATGAATTTTCTTTTTTTTCATATTTCAGTTATAAATGGAATGATTGGCTGCCCCCAATACACAATTGCTTCACGGTTTTTTTTTTTTTTTTTTTTTGTTTTGTTAGTTTTATGTAACTCATATTGGTATATTTTTTTTTAAATTTTCAAGTTTTTAATTTCTTGTTAAAAAAAATACTAAAAATTGATTCCTTTAAGATGGTGATTTGTTAAACAACTACTTGAGAAACACAAGTTAAAACTTAAAAATTTTGTTTAAAAAAATGTTTTTCTTTACAAAAAAAAAAAAAAAATTGTAATGATTCAAGCATTAATACAAGGAGTTTAAAATGAATTCTGTTACTATTTAAAGTATAAAATTTACTAACGAATACGATATTAAACATTAAGAAAAATACTCGAAATTTTTTAAGATTTAAAATAAAACTACAAAAAATTAAAATAATAATAATAATACATTAGAGTAAATAATGTTATTAATAATGTTTGACATAAATAACTAGCAAAGTTTTATAATTTTTCCGTTTGTTTTATAATTAAAAAGTTTAATTTAGCCACAATTTGTTTAACAAATTGCTTTGAACTGCTGTCAGATTTATACTTGATTTGATAAGAATTTTTTATCATGTTTCCACTGCGACCCACATTACTTGAATTATCCTTTTTTCACTACACATTCATAATTCGATTTTGTTTTAACTACAATATAGTTTTATTCCACAATTATGCATAAATAATGCTTAAAAATTTATTATAGAAATTTATTTTAGAATTCCTGCACAAATTTTGTCTGTTAAATATTTTTTTTGCAAGTGGTTGCCATATTTAATAAACAAGCTGATAAAAATAAAGTTAATAGTATGTATTTTAAAAACCAGTGTACATGTTTTCATAGCAATTTTCTATTTTTGTTATTTTTTTATAGAGTTAATCGATTTGTGCATTGAACGGCTCAAATTTTGAATTTTGATTGCTTTTCTTTTCTTTTGTTTTTAATTTTAATTTTAATTTTTTTATTTTTAATTTTTGTTGGTTTTAATTAAATTTTTATGGGTTTTAATTTATTTTAATTGAAATTTATTAATTTTTTAATTTTTAAAAAATTATTATTTTTTTTTTTTAATTGAAAACAAATTATTTTTTTTTTTTTTTTTGATTCATTTAAAAAAATATATATGTATATTTGTTAAAAACAAAAAATATTTTAATTATTTAATATTATGCTAATTACCCATAACATTTTATAATAAAAATTCTATAAAAAAAAGTGGAAAAGCAAGTTCCGATATGTATTTCACTGGTTGCCTAGACCAGATCGTCAGGACTTCTTTTTCCTACTTTTAGAGTGAGAAACGTATAAGAACTACCTTTTTCCTCTACAAAGAAATTGCATTTTTATTATAAAATGTTATGGGTAATTAGCATAACATTAAATAATTAATATTTAAATTCCCAAAAAATTTTATAAATAAAAAATATTTTAATTTTAAATTTAAAAATTATGTTTTTTTTAATTTAAAAATATAACATCCAATAAATTGTGAAAAATAAACACAAAAAAAATATTTTATTTTAAAATGTAAGATATTTTTTAAAAATTAAAAAAAATATTTTTTTAAAATTTAAAAATTGTTTTTTGATTTTTTTATTAAAAAAAGAAAAAAATATTTTTTTTATTTCTTTAATTTAAAAAAAATATTTTGTTTTAAAAAAATATGTATATTTTTCTCTTTTATTTTTTTTAATTTTTTTTTTTTTTATATTTAATTCATTTTTAGTATTTTATTTTTAAACATAGATAAAATTTTGAAGTCAGTTTGTTTCATTCCTCCTAAGTTGAAAGAATATTTTTTATTACAAATGATGTGATTAATTTAAAGAAAAAAATTATAAAATTTTAAACTTTGTGAGAATAAAAAAACCTTAACTGACTGACTGCGAAATTTTATTTATACGTTTAATAAATAGTTCGAGTAATAAAATTTAAAATATAATAAAACATTTTAATTAAAAAAAATATTAAAAAAAATATATATATAAAAAAATATTTAAAAAAAATTATTTAAAAAAATATTTAATAAGATATTTTTTTTCAATAATTTAGTACCAAAAAATATTTTTTTAAATAAATTTTTAATATTCAAAAAATTTCTTTTTATTAAATTATTAAAAAAAATATTTTTTTTTTAATAATTTAGTAAAAAAAATATTAAAAAAATTTAAAAAAATATATTTTTAAAAACAAATTTTAAATATTTTATTAAACAAAATTTTTTTAATTAAAAAAATATTTTTTGTTTTTATTTTTTACATTTTTATTATTTTTTTATTTTTTTTTTTTTTATTTCATTTTTAGTATTTTATTTTTTTAAGGAAAAATTTTTATTTGGGCCGAGTGTTCGTATGCTTTATTTTGACATCTATTTCAAAAACTTTTGTTTTATTATTAGAGATTAAATAACGAATTACGCATAAAGATTGTAGTGGAAACATGGTATGAATAAAATAAGACTAAAAGTAAAACATGATGATTGAAGTCATGGAGGGTTATATTTTTAGTTTATACCGCAAACACCAGATCCAGGTTTTTATCAGTTGTTTAAGATGACCTACCCAACAAACACGATAAACTGAACTTAAATTCAGAATGATTTAAAATTAAAATTTTTCTCAAAGTAATTCTCAAATAATTTTCAAGTGCAATGTTTTCTTTCTTTGAATTTAAGCTAAAACAAGTTATAGTTAGTACTTAGTACGGCAAACTGGTAGTCTTAAGAATTATTCAATCGTTCTGTCCCAAATTATTCCCAAACATTTTGCTGAAGTTTTTTTTTCGAACTTTTTCTCAAGCGTATTTCTCAAATGTAAGTTCTTTTTTCTTTAAATGTAAGTTTTAAAATGAATTAATTTTATATAAAACCACAAAATATGTCATTTTCAAACGTTTTTTCTCATATGTTTTTTAAATTTGATTTCTTTTTTATTTGTAATTGAGAAAATGCACAATTTTTATAATATTTGATATCAAATTAAACAAAAAAATAATTTTTCAAATGTCAGATTATTTAAAAAATATTTTTGTTCTCAAATTAAAAAGATGATTTTTTTTAATAACAAAAACTTCATTAAAAAAAACTTTACAATAACCTTAAGTGTTACCTTAGGTTTTATATTAGAGAAAGATTTGAGAAAAAAATATTTGGTTTTATATTAGAGAAAGATTTGAGAAAATATTTGATATCAAATTAAAAAAAAATTTTTTTTTTCAAATGTCTCATTCTTAAATATAAACATAAATTTTAATTAAAATATTAAATTCAAAACTCTGCTTATGTTTGAGAAAAGTTTGAGAATATTACTAAATAGAAATGCAAAGATTAATCTTATTCCAAACGTTTAAACTTGGTTGTTTGTTGGGGGTGGTTGCTTAAACAGTCGATTCCTTTATACATGAAATATGTTTTGAAACAAATTTTGTTTAACAAAATTTTAATTATTAAAACTGCGTGATATAAAGAGTTTGTTGTTTTAGTTAAAAAAAAATATACAAGAAATTATTATAATTTCAAAACAAATAATAACAATTTTAAAACAAAATATTATATATTGCACTTAAACTGAGAACTAAGTTCTGCAAAGTTTTAAAAAACAAAAATAACAACCTATATTTTTTCTTAGTAACGTTTTTTTTTTTATTGTTAAAATAAAATATAAATTTAACATATTCTTAGTATTTTTTTAAATTTTGTGGTGGAATACATATTTATAATTAAACAAAAATATGCAAAAAAAAATTTTTTAAAACAAACAGAACAATTAAACTTTGCTAGTAGAACAAGAAAATGAAGAAGAAACAATAGAGAAGTGAGAAATATGAAAAAAAGGAGTTATTATTGAAATTAAGAAAAGTTTTAAATTCAACGCTTTAAACAACGCATTAGGCGTTATCTAATTCGAAACAGATTTAAGGGCCTAAACAAAAAAACTAACCATATTTCATGCAATATTTTTTTTTAGACCCCTTACTACCTTATACAATTTAAACACTCTTAACTCGACAATTGCTTGTTCGTGCGAAAATTTTCAAAAAATCATTAGTAAAATAAATGCTGTAAAATTCATAAATGCGGTGTGTTAAGTTTCGAGTAAATCTTGAACAATTTCCACAGACATTTTTCATAAAACATTTTCCACACACCTCACAAGCCTGTTTGTGCAATCAAATGATTATGTTATTAGGCTTGAAGCATTAAAACACAACATATTGTTGCTACTACAAACACTTTACACAAATTTTATACAGATAGACACGACATTAATTGAAACTAAAGCCACAAAATTAAGCCGTTTAATGCACAATTAGATTAACTCCATAAAACAAAACAAAAAAAAAAAAGAAATGCGATAAAACATTGTACATTATTTTTTAACTCCCTTTAAAATACAAATGAGCATAAATACAGATGAAGATCTCATATAATAGAGTTGATCAGAGTGGCTTCTAACGTAAATTCTTATTTTTCGGGGAAAAAAACTGATTTTTCATGTTAATCTCTCTTATTTGTGGAAATTTGTCATAAAAATAAAATATGACATTTACAAAAAAATGGAGTTAGTCAATTTGTTGTTGAATTTAAGTAAAAATGGGAAATTAAAATTAAAGCACAGTTTTGAGTTGCCAAACCACTCACGAGTCAATGGGTTATATCTTAAGAACCAAGCCTCTATCTGTTTCACTTCCTTCGAGAGTTTTGTCGACTTTCTCTTTCATGTCCAACAGTTCTGAGTGTACAAAGAACGCACGAGTCATTGGATAATGGGTTTAACTGTTTTTACTCACACCTGCATAAATAACTCTGTGAACTTTTGTTAAAAAACTTAAATCTTTATTTTTTTTTAATTTTTCTAAGCAATTAAAAATGATTTTAAAGCTCGCAACAAAACTTTAGTATATTTAATTTTTATAACGACATTTTTTTTTATCTAAATACTGTACAAAATTAGACTTTATTATAGCGAAAAAAAAAATCCATAAAAATTTTCTTAACTCGACTTAACCTGTTTTGTCGAAAAATTCACAAAAATATTTGATCTTTAGAAACACAAAGGATGGAATATTTGAAAATTTTAATGCTGCTGCGTTAAGCTTGAAATCAATAAACAAATTTTCTTAACTCGACTTAACACCTGTTTTGCCAAAAGTTCACAGAACTAAGTGACAGAGTAGGAGCATTGAAAGAAGTGGTGATACGACACAGTAGAAGCTGTCCAACTTAGTTATCACTATTCGAGACCTATCATTCTGCTAGCCTTGATACCTTGAATGCCGCCTTGAACAGTCTAGAGGTGGTCGGTCGGATGTTATTAAGCTTGAAATCATTAAACAAATTTTCTTAACTCTTAACTCGACTTAAACTGTTTTGTTAAAAATTCACAGAATTAATTGAATTCAATATTTGAAATTTTTAATGCTGCTGTATTAAGCTCGAAATCATTAGATTTTTTTTTTTTAATATAACTATAATCGAAACTTGTTAAAAATTGGATGCGCTTATAATTTTGCACCACAGTGTCATAATTTAAAGAGTGAATAAAGTAATTTAAGTTGTGGTATCATTTTTTTTTTTTTAAATAATGTTTAAGAAAGGGGAGTTAAAGAAGGGAGGGTTATGAGGATTTGATAAAATGTTTTTTCTAATCATTTTCGAATATTTTTTTTTCTGGTACAATAACAGTAGCTGAGGGATATTTTCAGCTTTCGATATTAATTGCAATTTTAAGCATTATAACGAATTGCGTGGTTTAATGGTAAATCACGCAATTCGTTTAAATTCGAATTGTAATTACAAATAACTCCTTTTTAAAAATTGAAATAACGAAGATTTATAGTTGAGTATGAGAATATTTAATTTAATTGATTTTAAAAGTATAATTAATAATATGTATAAAAAAATTATAAACTTCTAATCACTAACCTATTATTTGTTGTTTAAACATAAAAAGAAACCTTAATGAGCTTAATTTTAAACTGAGGAGGGATTAAAATGTGGCAGAGCTAAATTTCTAATAATAATAATATTAATAATAATAATAATAGAAAGAAGAAACTACTTAATGCAATTGCTACTCTTACTTTTTTCGAAACCGACTTAAATCATATTATACCCCTGCCTTTTATTAGAAATAAAAAATAAGCTAAGCCCTACAAAGAAATAAATATTTTTTTTTTTTGATTTTTAAACATAAACTTTGTTTTAATTCTCCATTTTTTTCTTTCTTTTTTTTCTATAGTTTTTAATATATATTTTTGTTATATATTTTCTTAAAAATGTATGTTCATCATTTTAACAAATAAAAAAATCTATTTTGAGTAACTATTGCTTTTGTGTATATAATGCTTGTAATCATTAATAAAAAATATTGTAAAAATTATTTAAAAAAAATATTTTAAAAAATTAATAATAATAATAATGATAATTGTGTTAATAAGACTTTGTTATTAAAAAAATGTAATTATGCTTTATGAAGGTCAAAAAAAAAAAAAAATAAACTATAATAAAAAACGTGAAATTGAGTGATTTTTTAAGAGACAAAAAAAAAAGAGTTATTTTCTCGTTTGTAGTTATAATAGGGTTAATAGTTGTTGTAGTAAGAAGTAGTACTAATAGTAGTAGTAGTAGTGGTAGTGGTAGTAATATTAAGATAGGGGAGTTGGTTTAGTTTGATAATAATAATAATCATAATAATGATAATATTTATAAAACAAAATAATATTAAATAAACGCGTCCTAACCTGCTTCACTGTCACTTGAGTCGCTAGAACTACTATCGCTTGAACTGGACGAGGATGAATCGCTAGAACTAGAACTAGATGATGGGCGATTAGCGGGCTGAACAGCTTCAACTTTATTCGATGATTCGTCTGAAATAGAGAAATAAAATTTAAATTTTAATAACTTATTGACATATACAAAAAATATATATTTGGAATCGTGTTAAATACATTATTTATTTTTAATCACGCATGATTCCTTTGCAAATTTATTAAATAAATATTTTATGAGTATAAAATATTTATTTCTAAAAAATATAATAATCGAAATTGATTACTATGGGATTTACATTTGGCTTCCTTTATAGACTGATTGAACTTCTCATTTAGTCTATTAAGTTTTAAGCATAAGAATCTGAGTTTTTGTTCAGAAAAATTGGGAAAAATCCACTGATGAGCTAGTTAAGCACTAGCAAAATAGCTATCTGGATAGGCTTTCCCCATAGTAATCAATTTCGATTATTATCTTTTTTGGAAATAAATATTTTATACTCATAAAATATTTATTTAATAAATAAATTAAATAATATTTATTTAATAAATTTGCAAAGGAATCGTGATTAAAAATATATAATGTACTTATTGACATCATAAAAAGTTCTTAAAAATAATCATGTAATTGAACTAATAAGTCTTCCTATAAAATACAGACACGTTTCTAGACAATTACTAAGTTGAAAAGGTTATTTTTTAGGGTTCCGTACCCATAGGCTAAAAACGTAACCCTATTGTTTCTGCTACAATGTCCAACCGTCAGTTCGTTAAAGCCCTTTATTTCTGGAACCGTAATAGGTAGACTCTTGAAATTTTCACAAAAGGTATATAACTGTGACGGCTATAGCAACAAATACTACAATGTATAGGGTGTTCCAAAAGAGACGTGTTATTCACGTATATGTGTTTATTTGTTGAACTGTAGGAGGCATACACTTACAAACAGTAAATAAAATTTATTTCGCAATATAAACAAGTATAAAAAAATAAACCGAAAAATTAAAGGGTGTTCCGATAGTGACGTGATTTGCATGTGCATATATCGCCTAAGTTTTGAACCATAATAGGTAGACTCTTAAAATTTTTACAGAAGCTGTATAACTGTGGCGGCTATAGCAACAAAAATTCTAAAACTTATAGGGTGTTCCGAAAGTGACGTGTTTTTGCGTTTATGTCTGTATTTCTTCACCTGTATGTGAGGTAACCACTTAAAAAAATTTGCAGACAGAATAATTAAAACTATGTTCGATTTATAAACAACTGAACAAAAATAAAACTAAAAATTAAAGGGTGTTCAAATAGTGACGTGATTTGGATGTATATGGCGAAAGTTTTGTTCGATAATAGGTAGACTTTTGGAATTTTTACACGAGGTGCATTACTATGGCCACTATAGCAAATAGTAAAAATTAAAGGGTGTTCCGACAGTGACGTGATTTGCATGAATATGACCTAATTTTTAAACTAAAATATGTAGACTTTTGAAATTTTCACAGAAGTTGTATTAATATGGCCTTTATAACAACAAAAATAATAATAGCAATACAACAAATAATAGTATAAATAAAAGGGTATTCCGACATTGTTGTGATTTGCACGTATATGGCCTTATATTTTTGAAATGTAATAGGTAGAGTCTTGAAATTTGTACGAAAAATATACAGAAGATGTGCTGAAGTTGCCACAGCCGCTTGATAATTACTAAAAATAAAAGCGTGTTCCGACAGTTACACGGTTTTCACGTATATTGCCTTATTTTTTGAGTCGACTCTTGATATCATAGAAAGGAGTGAACATCTTGCTCCCAATCTTCAAGTTTCTTTTATTTTTGAAATATTGCTATACTGTTCATAGAAATCATTTATTGTGACTGTCCTTTGGGTCATGGCGAAGGGTGGTTCTCACACCGTGAGAAAGAGTACTCAACACATATCTGGTCGCACAATGATTCGCCATGACGTCTCCAGGTCTCGTAACAATATGGCATGGCCGCTATTAAAAATAATTAAATTAAAGGGTGTTCCGACAGTGAAATGATTCGGACGTACATATATGGCCGTATGTTTTAAACCGTAATAGGTACGACACTTGATATCTTTACAGTAGATGTGTTGCAATCGCCGCTATAACGATTAAAGGGTGTTCCGCAATAACATGTTTTTCACTTATATTGCCTTATGCGAAACCCTACGTTTGTGAGTCTGACCCGCACTTGACTGATTTATTTTTATTTCTTATTACATTTCATTTCATTTTTATTTTTAACCGACTTCAAAAAAAGAAGGAGGTTGTCAATTCGTCTGAATGTTGCTTTTTTTTTATGTTTGTGCCCGCAGAACTCAGTCATTTCTGAACCGATTTTAAAAATTTTGCACTATTAGAAAGGTTATGGCTACAGATTGGTCCCATTTTAAAAGAAGTTCAAAATTTTAAAAATTAAAGGGTGTCCCCATACAACATACATGTTTTTTACGTGTATTATGAACATTATAGGTCACCAATTTAAAATTAAAAAAAAGTGCGTATCACAGTAGCTCCCAACAACAAAAAGTAATTAAAAAATAAAATTAAAAATTAAAGGGTGACCCCATAGGTGACTTAATTTCACCTTTATTCTCCTATCTTTTGAACCGTTATAGACAAACACTTGAAAGTTGCACAGAATGTTCGTTACTATGTCTGTTATAATAAGTATAAATATTTAAAATTAGAAATTAAAGGGTGTCCCATTAGTTGGTTTATTTTGATATATATATGGCCAAACTTTTGAACCTTTATAGACAGACAGTTGAAATTTACAAAGTACTTGTATTGCTAAGTCCGCTAAAATAACAAGTGTAAAATATGAATTTGGAAATTAAAGGGTGTTCCAATAGTTAATGTAAAAGTAATATATATGGCCAAACTTTTCAACTGTTATAGATAGACAGTTGAAATTTACAAAGAACCTATATTGCTTAGTCCGCTATTAAAACAAGTATAAAACTTGGATCTATAAATTAAAGGGTGTCCCCATTATTGATGTTATTTGACCATTATGTCCTCATCTTTGGAACCGTTATAGACAAACACTTGAAAAATAGACAGAATGTTCACTACTATGTCTGGTATAACAACAAGTATAAATATTTAAAATTGGAAATTAAAGGGTGTCCCAATAGTTAATGTAAAAGTAATATATGTGGCCAAACTTTTCAACTGTTATAGATAGGCAGTTGAAATTTACAAAGAACCTATATTGCTTAGTCCGCTATTAAAACAAGTATAAAACTTGGATCTATAAATTAAAGGGTGTCCCCATTATTGATGTTATTTGACCATTACGTCCTCATCTTTGGAACCGTTATAGACAAACACTTGAAAAATAGACAAAATGTTCACTACTATGTCTCGAATAACAACAAGTATAAATATTTAAAATTGGAAATTATAGGGTGTCCCAATAGTTGATGTAATTTGATATATATGGACACAAAGTTAAAATTTAAAAAGAATCTGTATTACAAAGTGTTCTTTAAAAAGTATTTATATTAAAATTTGAATTTAAAGGGTGTCCCAATAGGTGACGTCATTTGATATATATGACCCTATCTTTTAAACAGTTATTGATAAACACTTAACAATTAGACAGAATGTCCATTACTATATCTGTTATAATAAGTATAATTATTTAAAATTATAAATTACAGGGTGTCGCAATAGTTTATGTAATTTGATGTATATGACCAAACTTTTAAACCGTTACAGACAGAAGGTTGAAATTTACAACGAACCTGTATTGCTACGACCGCTATAACTAGTATAAAATTTGAATTCGGAAATTACAGGGTGTCGCAATAGTTACCGTCTTAAAGCAACATGCTTTTAAGTTTGTCTGTTTTGAAGTCGGTTTTTTTTTTGCAAGAATTATTTAATTGTAACAAATGGCATTAGTTAAACTCTGAATTTTGGCTTTAGTAGTGCTTTCTTTTCTAAAATCAATTGTAAACAAATAAAATTAAATATTACCTTTTTTGGCTGTCTTCTTACTGGAACCTAATTGGCCTGTTACATCTTGTAAACGTTTCTCTAGCTCCTGTTTCTTTTCAGCCATTTGTTCATCTTTTGATTTACCAGATGGCTTTTTATCTAAAGTAAAAAAAATGAAATAGAATTTTATAATTACAATAAATTAAACGGCAAGGCAATTATTTTTATAAATGTATATAAAAATTATATTTGTATATAAAAAAAAATAAATCAACGACTTCTTTAAACGTTTTGAGATTAGATTAGAAAAGCAAATCGAAAATTTTGTTAAATAAAAAAAGATTTTTTGTTGTAAGCATTTTAAAATTTTATAATAATAGAGTGAAAAGCCAATTAATTAATAATAAATTTCGAACATGCTAATAAATATAAATTAAGGTAAAAAAAAAACATAAAAACCCAACACCATCAAACTAAACTTCTAAAAGAAAAACAAGAGTTTTGGAAAAACAAAACTTTTAAATTCTATAAAGTTTTATATATAAATTTAAAATACAAATTCATGCCGATAAATAAGATAAAAATAAAAACTTAAAAGAAACTTTACTTTACAAAATTCCTAAATAATTTTGTAAGTGAAGTTTTTCTAAAGAAAACTATATAAAAAATAAGTAAAAATCATTATATATGTGATATTTAGTTCATCCAATTAACACGTTCACTACTTTTTCATAATTGTTTTCATCTGCGATTTATAACAAGAATGTGAAAATATATTTTTGTAAAAAAATTCTTAATTGTTTAAAATATTCCAAAAAAAAAAAAAAAATACAACAAAAAAATGAGGGAAAATGCAGCAATTGAATTAATGTCCCTTTTTCTTTTGGGTTTATAAAAATAATTGGAATTATCGAAATATTGTTGCCCAACCTATGGTTGCGATTTGATTAATAAGCTTGTTTGGCTAATGTTTTTGAATAAAAAACAAATCTTTTAATTAAGAACAGCAGCTCCTAGCGAGAAGTGTTTCTGTTGAAGTTGCATAGTTGAAGTTGTAAAAGCTGCACAAGCTGACGGGTATGGAGCAGGAGCAGAAGGTGTAATCTACACCTCTTCGACAGCCCGGCTTAGCAAGAACGCAAGCTCAAATAATTGAGATATAAATGTTTTTTCAGGGGCAAAATTACGGCTCTTTCGATATCGGTCGAAATTTTTATTTCAATTCTATTTAAATTTTGATCGATGTCGAATGTCGTAATTTGCTGTCCAGGTGGTTTTTATGCGCTGAAGATGAAGTTCTATGGGAAGCTGTGGAGATAGATTGTCGTCAGGGCTGGAGCTAGTGTGAGATTTATTAGAGAAATCTTAAGATATATACATCTATGAGATAGCGAGAGATTTATTATAGAAATCTTGAGATAGCGAGAGATGTATTAGATAAATCTTGAGATAGCGAGAGATGTATAAGAAAAATCTTGAGCTAGAAAGAGATTTATAACAGAAATCTTGAGCTAGCAAGAGATTTATTATAGAAATCTTGAGATAGCGAGAGATGTATTAGAGAAATCTTGAGATAGCGAGAGATGTATTAGAGAAATTTTGAGATAGCGAGAGATGTATAAGAAAAATCTTGACCTAGAAAGAGATTTATAACAGAAATCTTGAGCTAGCAAGTGATTTATTATAAAAAACTTGAGATAGCAAGAGATTTATTATTGAAATCTTGAGATAGCGAGAGATTTATAAGACTAATCATGAACTAGCGAGAGATTTATCAAAAAAATCTTGAGGTAGCGAGAGATTTATTAAAGATATCTAAAGATATCTTGATCTAGCAAGAGATTTATTATAGAAATCTTGAGACAGCGTGAGATGTATTAGACAAATCTTGAGATAGCGAGAGATTTATAAGAGAAATCTTGAGATAGCGAGAGATTTATAAGGGAAATCCTGAGCTAGCGAGAGAATTATCAAAAAATCTTGAGGTAGCGAGAGATTTATTAAAGATATCTTGAGCTGGCAAGAGATTTATTATAGAAATCTTGAGATAGCGAGAGATGTATTAGAGAAATCTTGAGATAGCGAGATATTTATAAGAGAAATCTTGAGATAGCGAGAAATTTATAAGGGAAATTCTGAGCTAGCGAGAGATTTATTATAGAAATCTTGACCTAGCGGTACTTTTATAATACAAAACTTTAGCTAGAAGATAATTTTTTATAGGCACCTATATGTAGATAGCATTCTACATATATATGGTGAGACCAATTTCTAGAAAGCAGTCACAACAGGTAGTGTAAAGAAGCTTTTGCAAAGCCCAGAAATGTTTATCAATTTGTATTACAGGTGTTAAAAGGAACACGTAAACCTTAAGTGACCTTGGACATCATATACTATATTTAAAAACCATTGAGGATTTTGTTACAGAACTGCTGGAAATGAGGTTTTTTTTTAAGTTTAAGCGAATCAGGATTAGTGAGCTTAGGGTCTACAGATACACGAGGATATTAAATGTAAAAGATTTCAAGGGGCTTACTACTGGGACTTTGGATTAAAAAACTTTTGTTCTGCAACTTTTTATTTGATAGAGGACAGAGGAAAGACGATTAGTAGCGGGTACCAGCTGAGACTACCTCTTGGTGTTGTTCGCCTTGCTCGACTAGATAACGACTGTATAAACGTATACAGCCGTCAGAATCATTAATTTCAATGTATGAACACAAATGATATTTCAAAACAAAAATTAAACGAATGTACGGGGGGATATAGGGCGGCCCTCACCCCTTTGTACAGTCACGATAAACTGTCTGAGGAGTATACAGTTTTTACATGAAGATGATGAAAGTGGGCATTGAGACAGGTGTTTATTCACGTAGTACGGAGATCGTATAGAATTTTAGATCATTGTAATGTGCTCCAGGCCAATATTCTATTCTATTGGACGCAGATAGGGGTGAGTAGATTACTCTTCAAATACTCTTGGTATTATTTCAAACCAGGCTTTGAGATATGGAAGAGGTCGGGTCCCGCATCGATCATTCACTATTATTGAAGCTAAATCTAGAAAGAACTGATCTGTCCTGCCGAGGGTGAAGGGTTATATGGCTTTCCTAGACTAAGAAGATTCAAATGACTATCAACTTCTGGGGTCTGGGCAGCAAATTTCTTAAAATCATTATTATAAAACTGATTGCAGGTCTTTGTTGGCTTTAAGTAATGACAAGTTTATGGCACAATGATTACTTTCTTATGCTTGTTATAGGCTTTGTAAATTTACAATACTAATTAACCGATCATGCATTACTATGGAAGCTCAATAAGCTCATTCTAAAGAGCATTTAAGGTATTTTTGAGTATTTTTAAATGTTTGCTATAGGTCTTGTAAATTTACAATAACCACCCACCGATCTTGCATTATTATGTAAACTCAATAAGCTTATTCTAGAACGAACTGATCATTACTGGGGAGGTAGAGCTATTTATGGGTTTTTTTTTTGGAGCACTTTCTTATGTTATAGGACTTGTAAATTTACAATACCAATTGCAAAACTAATGCTTTTTTATTCTATCAGCTGCTTTCATATTGTGAAGTTTGATTTTTTTTTTTTCATCTTTTTTATTTTTGTAATCATCATCTGCTTTAGTGATGAATCGTAGTAAGACATTCATAATCGTAGTATTATTTCAAAACTGACAGGCAGGGGTAGCAGGGCTCTTGTTGCAGGGATAGACATGTACATATATTTTCAAGTTATGGTAGCTTTGAGATATGGATGAGATCAGTGCAACCAGTCACTAGAAACACCTGATCAGTACTGACGGAGGTAGAGAGCTTTACAAGATTTTAAGGATCACGTAGACCAGACTTGTCACTACAATGAATAATGTATAATATATACCTCCTATATGTGGGCAAGAAAGTTCTGAGGATTTTTATTATGTGTGATGGATTATGGGTCTTTGCTCGCTTTAAGTAATGACAAGTTTATGGTACGATACTCCAGATCGTTTAATGGGTATTTTTTAGTACTATTACAGGGCTTGTAAATTTACAATAGCAATTTAAGTCTACTGCTCTTATTTATTTTATTTGAATTTTTTTCTCATTGTGATCACCAGAACGGCCTCATTATCAAATCGTGAAATATCTTAGTGGCCCATTAGTGGTGTTCTTGTCGCAAGCCAAAGTCAGACAACAATTAAAGATCAATATAATTGGCTTTTGTTCATCAGTTAAATAAAATGCTTCATTTTTTTTTTCAACTCATAAAAGAAACATTAACATTTAAGTTAAAAATTTTACAAAGACTAATGTGTGAAAAATGATTTGCTTTAAAATCGAAAAACGAAAAATACGTGGTTTATGTGTGAAAGTGTGTTTCAAATGGCTAAAAATGTGTGATATTTTTTTGTTTTAAGAAAAAATGTGCTTTATTTGATGTTTGTACATCGATAAACAATGTAAACATGGTAAATGACAAAGTGAATGTGTAACAAAAACAAAAAACAAAAAAAAGGTAGAATGAAAACTAAAACAAGTAAGTCATCACAAAAACAAACAAAAAATAAGTGTAACAAAAAGGTTAAGCTGCATTTTTGTTTTTATTTTTTTGTTTTTCGTTTGGAGGAGGCCACGAAAAGGCGGGAGAGCTTTCTAAAAGCTATAAACGAAACAATTTTTGGTTATTATTATTATTTTTTTTTTTTTTTTTTTGTTTGAAAAGATACACAACACAACGACAAGTTGTTGGAAACGAAAAATCAAACTGGTTCAGTTTTTTAACGTTACAGTTGTTGCTGTTTTAGCTGTTGTTGTTGTTGTTGTTCATGTATTTCTTGAGTAGTGCGTGTCATTGGGATAAACTTACAGTAAGGCTTACGGGTTTTTTTGCGCAGACATGATGCCACATAGCTTTCAAGTTCACGCAACGTTGAGGGTTTCAAAGTTTCGAAATCAATTTCAATTTCATCTGGATTAGAGTCGCGCAGCGATGGTTCTCGATTTTGTATAATGTGTACAACTCGTCCTAATTTATCACCTGTTGGTAGAGAAAAACATAAATAAAAATTAAAGAGAAATTTGTTAAAACAGGAAATTATAATTTTTTTTTTTTTAACAAATGTAATATTCAATAATTATTCCTGTGTTGTTGTTGTAGTTCCACTTACCCGGCAGTTTATTGATATCCAAAGACAACTGTCTTTTTTCATCGTATGACATTGGTTTGGCGGTGTCCTCCTCCTCCGAATCGAAGACCATGGCTTGGCTGGTGGGTTTCTTTTTATTGGCACCTCTGGCACCGGTACCCGAACCAGCACCACCACCGCCAGCAGATGATGCACTGCCTTTGGTACGTTTTGTCGCCGCTGTTGTTGCTGCTGGACCACCAACGCCACTAGCATTCGCTGTTTTCGGACCACGTTGACCTTTACTTTTAGCACCTTTGCCAGCTGCCGTTGTAGCTGGGCCAGCTATACCACCCGGACCCATAACTGCACCCTTACCGCCCGTACTTATTTGACCCATCGTTATAGCCGATGCCATCTCATGCCCGTGCATAGTGTTAGCAACACCTGTGGCGACGCCGGCGCCGCCAGGTACCATTGAACCAACAGCTGCCGCCGGTACAATGCCACCGACTCCCAATGAGCCACCACTTGCTGCAGCTTTTTTCTTTTCCTTCATTTTCTTTTTGGCCTTCTTTTTATTCGAGGCCTCTTCCATTAGTTTGCGCATTTCCTCTTGCAAATCGAGCAGTTTTGCTTCCAGCATTTTCAGTTTTGCGTTGCGCTCTTCATCCGAATTCGACTCGTTTTCACTGTCCGACGATTCGTCGGAAGATGTATCGGAACCATCATGTTTGCCATAGCCGTGGTGGGCTGCCGCCGCTGCAACAGCGGCCGCATGGGCATTTGCCACCGGTTCATCCGGTATATTGGCATAACGCATTTCGAAGACGTCCTGCAGTTTGCGACCCATGGCAACAACATCGTGATCTGGCGGGTTGTATTTGTAACAGTTTGTGAATATTAATCGCACATCAGCAGCAAACTCGGGTGCGCTTTTATATTCGCGATTGTCCATTTTCCGTTTGACGGTACCCAAATCCATGGGCTTCTTAATGATGTCATGATAATCATGCAAGCCTAACAGCTCAGCATCGACAGGTTTATAAAAGGGCCAAGCGTAGCCTGAATGTTTTTTGGAAAAAAGTTCTTTAAGGATTTCATTGCAGGATTTCAAGGCATCTGATAGTTTTTCCTTGGATTTCGCTGAGCCAGGTACTCCGCCGGCACCAACTGTTGCACCAGGAACACCGCCAACACCCATAGGTGACATTGGATAGCCGGTGTCCTAAGAGAAATAAGAAATATGTAGAAAGAGATAAAATCATTTTTTTTTTTAATATCATTAAAGCGGCACAAATACTGAAAAATTATTTAATTTTGTACATAAAGGAGTAGGAGGTATTCAAGAAACTACAAGTGGTGCAAAATAAAACATACACCCCAGTTCTGTAAATCGAGTTCGATGTTCTGTTAACCGGCCGTTTTTGTTTATTCGCACTTAAGTTCGAATAACACAAAAAACCGCTGTGAGCATTAGAGAAATAGTGGATAAATAAATATGTAATACAAACGGCAGCCGAGAACTCTAAAAATCGGTTTACAGAACAGGGCTAGAAGTAGGAAAGTTTGGGATAATTTTGTTTAAGGCAATACACAGCGTGTTTTGTGAAAGCATGATGATGTTCACAGTTGATTTTCGAATAAATGTTGAGGAAAATGTGCAAGGAAATACAGGGAATTAAATTAAATGTTTTCGAAAAAATGGTAGATGTGTTCACAACTTGCGAGTCAAGTAATTATATTTCAGTCAAGAACATTCCACCACCATTTTTTCACACATTAGCATCTTAGCGGCTCTAATGTCAAAAATCTTTTCTTTCTTGATTTTCAAAACAAACAAACAAAAAAAAATGTGAAAAGTTAAGGAAAATATACACATTGTTTACACATCATGCCCAACACGTTGGCCTATGTACCTTTTTGCCTACCTGTCGATTTGACTCACGCCTCGTTGCGATTTTCGCACTCTTTGAGTCGATTTGTGCATACGGTGATTCAAATGCATTTGCGGTTGGCGTCGTTGTGTCAGCCTTTCTTTTCACTCCCTTTTTCATTTTAGCCGGTTGCTGAGGGGGTATAACGGCTTCAACTCCGGCCGCTGTGCTATTAACATGATACGCAGGTACGGTAGCCGCAGTAGTTGCCAAAACGGCAGGATTGGCTCCCGCAGCTGTCACACTACCATCGAGCAGCGTTGAATTTATTCCGGCTGCGCCTGCGCCAACACCAGTTGCTGCACCCGCAGCTGAGCCTCCTACCAAAGACACATGAGTAGCCACTCCGCTTGTTGGCAAAATGCCGGCTCCAGAAAGTAATGTACTGGCAGCCGCTGTGGTTAACGCCGTTGTTGTTGTATTCGTACTGCCAGGCACAGTTTGCGGAGCTACGGTTGCTATCGGTGGTATGCCAGGTGTAGAAGCGGGTGTGCCGCCAGATGACGAAACTGTGCCACCCATAGCCGACAAAGGTCTCGCTGCACTGGCTGCATTAGCACCGGCTCCTCCCCGGCCACCGCCAGAACTAGCGGGCGTTGTGGGCGCACTTAACAGTGATGAATTGGCCGACGCTGGTGGCTTCGGACCCGAACGCGGCTTCTTTTTGCCACCACCTTTCGGCGTCACCGGTTCCAGTTCGATTTCCTCCTTGGGCATGCCTTCCAATTTCTGCAGAAATACCTTTTCCAATGTTTGAGCCATAACAACTACATCTTCGCCCGGCTTATTGTAAACATAACAATTGGAGAACATTATATTCAAGTCCTGTATTGCCTCTTTGGCCGACCAGTAGTAATTGTTCTCTAAACGTTTTTTCACCGTACCCAAATCCATGGGCTGTTTTATGATCTTGTGATAATCGGGCAGGTTGAGTTTTTTGGTATCGACTGGTTGTTGGAATGGCCAAGAAAAGTGATGCTTCCAAACGGCTTTCATAACCGTCTTTATGAGATACTGAAGTTGATTTGTATTGCGACCTGGTCGATCGGGAGGTGGTACTGTTGGTGGCTGAACAATGCCATTAACTGGCTCCACATAGGGTTCATTACGTGGCGGTGGATCTTGCGACATTTTACAGCTTTTCTTTTTACACAAATTTTAACAATTTAGTATTCCTCCCTCCTATGCTACACACACTCCTTAATAATGCTGGCTGGCTGGTTGATTAGTTGGTTGGTTGAATGGTAGTTCTGTATCTTGTTAAGGTTAGTGTGCGGAACCAACCTCGAGGTATGTTTTTCTGTTAATTTTTTAATTTTATATACAAAATATGATAATTGTGCTTTTTAGTTTGTATTTGTTTCTGTTAGCAAGGAGCTTGCTTTAGTAGGGGAGAAACCAACCAATAAAGTTTGAGATTTTACACTACTTTTTCCTACTGTATTTTCTGACTCGATTTGTAGTTGCAGGTCAAGATTGTTGTTTCAATATTCCAAATATTGGTTTTACAATTTCTAATGTTTTATTCACTCACGTTTGAAAGGAGAAATTCTGTCGTAAGCGAAAAGAAAGTTTCGGAAAACTTTCGAAAAATCTCAAGAGTGTTTGGAATTGTTAACGAATTTTTGTATCGCTTGCTAACGATGTTTTCTCCCTTCTTAAACCACTTAATTCAGTTGTTTGTATCACTGCCTCTCTCACTCTCTCTCTCTCTGTGGTTTGTTGTTTATAATTAAAAATAAAAATTAATTAATTAATTTTAATAATAATGATGATGCGCTAAGGGAATTTTAAACAACAATTAGTTTGTTCTTGTATTTGTTATTTTCAAATCCTTTTCTGTAGTCTGGAGTTTTGATAAAGTAGTTTATATATAATGCTGTACATATCTGTAGTTAAATGATTTGTGGCCATATACTGCTGCTGTAATTGTTTGACGGTTGCTGTTGTTGGCCGCATTTTATGGCAAAATTATCTGTGAAAGATTGGAAAAAAAAAGATTAAAATTAGTAAAATGCACATATATTTAAGATTGCAAAATTAAAAGGATAGTTTAGAAATTTTCGACATATTTTTGTAAATCTCAACATTTTTATTAAATTAATTTAAAAATTTGACAGATTTTGGAAAAAAAATATTTTTTTCCCCTAAAAAATCCCACTGTAGGCAAATTTGATATCTATTTAATTTTGTATTTCGTAAAATCGTGTATGTATCTTAAAATAGCATATTGTAAAATCGTATATCGTAAAATCGTATATCGTATATCGTAAAATCGTATATCGTAAAATCGTATATTATAAAATCGTACATCTTATAATCGAATACTGTGAAATGGTTTAATGTTATATCATAAAATCATATATAGCAAAATCGTTAACTACAAAATCATATGTTTGTCGTATAACCGTAAAATCATATACCGTAAAATCATATACCGTAAAATAGTATATTTTAAAATCGTATTGTAGCGTAGTGTTGCATAGTGATGCCGGCACAATGTTGCTCTTATGTTGAAAATCGTATACCATAAAATAGTATATAAAAAACCGTAAAATCGAATATCGCAAAATCATATGTCGTATAATTGTACATCATTAAATCATATACCGTAAAATCGTATATTGTAAAATCGTATATTGTAAAATCGTATGTTGTAAAATCTTATATTAAAAAACATATACTGTAAAATCGTATATTGTAAAATATTATATTGAAAATCTTACATTGCAAAATATATATATAAAATATATATATATTGTAAAATTTTATTGAAAATCGTATATTGTACAGACGTATATTTTAAAATCGTATATTGAAAATCGTATAATGTAAAATCGTATATTGTAAAATAGTATTTTGAAAATCTTACATTGCAAAATCGTATATTGTAAAATCGTATATTGTAAAATCTTATATTGAAAATGGTATAGGTATTGTAGAATCGTATATTGTAAAATCTTATATTGAAAAACGTATTCTGTAAAATCGTATATTGTAATATATTATATTGAAAATCTTACATTACAAAATCGTATATTGTAAAATATTTATATTGAAAATCTTACATTGCAAAATCTATTGTAAAAGATTATATTAAAAATCGTATATTGTACAATCGTATATTGTAAATTTTATATAGTAAAATCGTATGTATATAGTAATATAGTATACCGTAAAATCGTATACCGTAAAATCGTATATTCTAGAGTCGTATATATGTATAATCGTACCCCGTATTTATTTTTTTCCTTTTTGGTTTATTTTTTTTTTTTTTTCAACTTTAACATTAAAATTGGTTTCTGTTGATGTAAAATTTATTTTATAATAAAAGTTTATTTAAGACAACACTACCTGCGAAGCTTTTTTTTGTCTACAGAAAACCCACAGAGACTTTGTCTGGAATCGAACGCACTACTACCCCCAGACTGATAGACTAGCTCAATGCCATATAGTCTATCGAGGCACTCAATATTATAGTCTAAGTTTAAGAAGTGATTTTTTTCATCCCTAAACTTAAAATAGTTTTTTTTATATTTTTATAAAAGCTGGACTAGACTTTAGCTGTTTATCACATAGATATCTCTTCATCGGTGATCAGAGTTAGCTCTCAGATCATGTGATTTAATATCATTTAATTTCTATCTAAGGAGTTATTTTATGTTAAAATTCGATGTCTATAATCCTCCACCAACCACCCACCAGGTTTTGGTACCTCTTATACTAAAAAAAAAAAATTGTGAACTACAACAGGTAGAGTATTGAGGTTTTGTTCAAGTTACTCTCTAATGTCTATAGTCTTAAAAAAAAAAACTGGCTAGATTTTAGAGGTCGGCGTGGTGTACATGGTGTAACGAAAAAACTAAAACAGGTAGAGTTTTGAGATTTTGTACATGTAACGCGCTTTTTAATGTGCATAGTCTAGAAAAATAACTAACTAGGATTGGAGAAGTGGGCGAGCAAACGCTCTTAATTGAAAAATTATTACGTGCACCGAAAAACTACAATAGGTAGAGTTTTGAGATTTTGTACATGTAACCCTCTTATTTATGAAGTAACCCTCCTCTTTATGCGCATAGTCTTGCATAAAGCTGGGGGAGAGCTAGTTGCTCTCCATCTAATTGAAAAAATATGTTAACGTATACCAAAAGAACCCAAAAGAAAGTTTATGTAGGGTAACATACACTTTCTTAGTTATTCATAGGTAGCTCTAAGAATAAGGTGCTTTTTCGTGTTTAAACTTGGCCATACTTTTATTACAAATGTTTACACCCGGAAGTATAAAATAAAAAAAAAAATACGCTTTTTTCGGCTTTACGTTACGTTTCGTTATGACGTTAGTCGTTCCCCCCGGGGGTTCCAATTGTCACTGCAGGAATGGCAAATGCTTTGACGCGGTTCACTCGGGGAAAATAGGGGCACCAGACGCTAGGGTTCCTAGAGCCTAAATCTGGAAGAAAAGGTCTGCGATAAACATTGCGGGTCCTCTTCGAGGCCCGACCAGTGCCCAAATGACTGGTACCACGGGAATCGGTGGCCCCACACAGAGCCTATCCTCTCTGTGACCGGTTATTGGTGAGGTCCCCTTCGGGGGTACACGTGGTAGTTGTGGTTTAAGATCGATTTATGTAAGTATGGTGCACGGTCGATCAAGTGTGCTGTTGCACTCTCAACAGACGGAGTTTGGATAGTCTCCAAACCCCTAAGCAAGAGGTTATAATGTTGATCTAGGCTTGCCTTGGAAAGGCTTGCCATATTATATAAATTGCTACTCATTGTGACTGTATCACACACAAAAAGCGATTGGTGGCAATCGTATAGTGTTGTTATACTACACAATGGGGGCGCTAGTCTACGCATCGCCTAAGTTTCACTCGGTGTTAAGACCACCGTGAGGTTAGGCCGAGTAGGCAGGTACTCACGTTAATCTTGTTCCACAATGACGTTAGTCGTAATGCAAAGTAGTCATACTCTTTTAGCAGATTTAAAACAGAAGCACCTCTTTTGCTGTAGGTGCTTGGATACTATATCTAACTTCAGGTAGAAAAAAAGAAACTAACAAAATCCTTTACTATTTAACAGCATTCTTGTGAGTTTTATATGGTACTCCACCAAGTCAACCAACTTTTAAGCGAAATTACAATCCGTAATGCGGTATAATTAGTCAAAGTTGAATTATTTACTAATGAAGGGAATGAGATACAAAGCTCTTGAAGGAAGAGAAATAATAATAAAAAATAATAATAAAAATAAACGCTGGCTAATTAGTTTAAATTTGTCGTAACTTTTGGAATGTCGATTATCAATGTAATGAATCTTATACTTATAATACAATTTATACCAAATGTTCTAAAAAATTTTAATTTAAGTCGAAAAATATTGTTAAGCTATGAATTCAAAATATTTTATTTATTTATTTATTAATTCATTCAACTTACCATACATTTACAGCAAAAACGTATTTAAAGTCAGCTTAAATAAGTACACATTTTTGTTTTTATTTATTGTAATTGTAACAAACAATTAACAGCAAAATTGTTTGGGCCAAAAGTATTTTTTCTTTTATATGTTAATGCAATATTTATTACAATGGTTGGAGGAGATTTCTTGCTAGTCTTTTGGGGGAGTTTTTTTAATCTTAATTTATGTAACTATTATTACAGTATGTATGTATATGTATGTATGACTACAATATATTCTGAAGCATTTTCTCTGGAGACGTCAATATTTAAAAGGTAGTTTTATGTTGTAACGGTCATTCTTGCAACCAATAGTATGGATGATAAACTGAAAAGAGAGAGAGAGAGCAAATAAGAAATTTTAATCAAAAATATAGCAAAACACGAAAAAATTTAATGAAAAAATAAAAATAACGACACAATAGGCCGCCAGATAAAAAGATCATATAAAAAGTCTGACACACATATAGGTAGACTTATTTTTTTACAACATTAATTATACAATCTGAGACAAAAAAATGAAAAAAGTTGAATAACAACACCAGAAAAGAATACATTAAACAAAGGCAGATAAGTGGGGCCAACAAAAAGTCTGATAAACATGTATGTTGGACTATGGCAGATATGAAGGACAAAAAAAAAGTCTAACAAACAGAGACGAGGGCTTAGGTTTCTACAGATGCCATATTCTGTAATTCTCGTAGCTAAATCTAACGCTAAAATTCTAAAAATGCCCAAACAAATTATGGGTATTGTTGTAAGAATACTCGTAATTTGTTGATGCATTTTTAGAATTTTAGCGATAGATTTAGCTACGAGAATTACAGAATATGCCACCAGGTGCACTATACATACATACAACCTGACTAGAAAAAAAAAATAAAAGCGCCGTATTTAGACAGATAGAATGACCAACAAAAAGTCTGACAAACATACAAATATCAACATGTCTTAAGAAAAGTCAAACTTCATATAAAAAAACCAATATTAAAAATAATGTGTTTTTTTATATGAAGTTTGACTTTTATTAAGGCATGTTAATGTTTAATGGAGACGGGGGGTAACTTATTAAGGCAACACTTAACATTTAGTCAAATTTTCATAACATTTGGTACAAAATACGATCTACAATTTCAACGATAAAAATTAATAAATAAGTCAAGTCTCACACACGTAGAGTTCCGTACTATGTTTAGTACGCCTTTAAAAATTCAAGTTGTTAATTTTTTCATATTTTATGGGGCACCCTTTATTTTTAAAATCAAATTCGCGAAAATTGCATCGCTATTGGAACACCCTTTAAATTTTATGAATTGTTGTTATAACGGCCATGGTATAACACTTTCTATAAAAATATCAGGCCTACCTATTGCGGTTCAAAAAATAAGGTAATATACGTGAAAAAGATGTCACTGATGAATCACCCTTTAGTAATTAGTAATTGTTACAGCGGCCGAAGTACAACATCTACTGTAAACAATTCAAGAGTCTATCTATTACGGTTCAAAAAATAAGGCTATTTAAGTAAAAATCATGTCTCTGTCGGAACACCCTTTAATTCTGTTATTTGTTATAAAGGCCATGGATATTCTTTTCAAGTGTTTAACTATTACGATTAAAAAAATAAGTCACTATACGTGAAAAACATGTCATTGTCGGAACACCCTATAATTTTTAGTAATTCTCATATCGGCCGTGGCAACATACAGTGGCTCACAGCTTATTTTATGCAGTGAATTTTTTTCATTTAAAATCTCTATAAAAACGAAACTAGCAATTCATTAAAGAAAATTGCACAATTTGAAAGAGAAAATATTCAGGATAAACAATCAAAAATCATTCACTGCAAAAATCTGCATTTAAATACTTCAAAGGTTTTAAAACAAAAAATACCCCATTTTTCCATCTCACAGCTTAAATTATGCAGCCATTTGTGACTGTAACGGTACCTCAATGGAGGGTTATTGCTTTTGAATTTTTCTGTATTCTACTTTTGGCAATGTCTGGTGTTGAATATTCAGTCTAATTTTTTTACTTGAAGTGTCAGTTTTAAAAAATTCAAATGGGTCCGCGCACAACGATAAAACAACGGGAATTAGTCACTCATAGCAAAAAAACTGTTCACCGTGTATTGCGCCAACATGATTTCCATGGCCGAGTCACACGTAAGAAACCTTTTATTAACCCGAAAAACAGACTTTGCAGTTTAAATTTCGCAAAAGAACATTCTACCAAGGATTCAGAATTTTGGAATTCGGTTATCTTTGCCGACGAATCAAAATTTAACATATTCGGTTCAGATGGCATGTCTTATGTATGGCGGAAACCAAATACGGAGCTCAAAAAAGAAAACCTAAAAGCTACAGTGAAACATGGTGGTGGCAGTTTTATGGTTTGGGCCTGTATGTCGACAGCTGGTAATGGAAATTTAACATTTATTGAAACAACAATGGACAAATGTAGGTACATTGAGATCCTAAAGGATAATTTATTGGAGAGAACAGAGAAATTGGGTATAAAGTCAAATTTTAGATATTACCAGGATAACGACCCAAATCACAAATCAGGTATTGTCCACATTTGGTTAATATATAACTGTCCACATTTAATGACACCTCCACCACAGTCGCTCGACCTAAACGTTATAGAAAATTTATGGTCAACATTAGAAATTAACATAATGAAGGAAGCGCTGAAGATGGAGTGGTAGAATATTTTGCCCAATGTTACACAAAAACTGGTTGCATATATGCCAAACCGCCTCAAATCTGTCATAAACAATAAAGGGTACCACCCGAAATATTAAATAATTTAATTTCCGTTCCTAAACTTGATATATGCAAAATCATAAGTGCCTGCATAAAATAAGCTGTGATATGAAAATTTGTAGTATTTTTTGTTTTTTTAGTTTTAAAATTATTAAACAAAGATTTTTGCAATAAATGTTATTTTTTTATTTAAACCAGAATATTTTCTATTGAATGATACCTAATTCTTTTTTAGATTCCTGCTATTTTTGTTTTTATAGAGCATTGAAAAGAAAAAAACTACTGCATAAAATAAGCTGTGAGCCACTGTATCTCCTGTACAAAATTTTATGAGTCTACCTAATATGTTTTAAGAAATAAGGAGTTATACATGAGAATCACGTCACTGTCGGAACACCCTTTAATTTTTATTATTTGTTATATTTTCCATAGTAATAAATCTTTTGTATACTTGTTTATATAGCGAACTAAGTTTAAATTACTGTTTTTAAATCTTGAGTCTATGCCTCCTACAGTTCAAGAAATAAACACATATACGTGAATAATACCTCTTTATCGGAACACCCTATAAGTTTTAGTATTTGTTACTATAGCGGCCATAGCTATACACCTTCTGTGAAAATTTTAAGCGTCTACCTATTATGGTTCAACACTTAGGCCTTATACATGCAAATCACACCACTATCGGAACACCCTTTAATTATTAGTTTTATTTTTTTATAGTTGTTTATATAGTGAATTAAGTTTTAATTACTATTTGTAAATTTCAAGTGTATCCCACCTACAGTTCACGAAATAGGCACATATTCGTGAATAACACCTCCATATCGGAAAACCCTATAAGTTTTAGTATTTGTTACTATAGCGGCCATAGCTATACACCTTCTGTGAAAATTTCAAGCGTCTACCTATTATGGTTCAAAACTTAGGCCTTATACATGCAAATCACACCACTATCGGAACACCCTTTAATTTTTAGTTTTATTTTTTGTATAGTTGTTTATATAGTGAATTAAGTTTTAATTACAATTTTTTAAATTTCAAGTGTATCCCACCTACAGTTCACGAAATAGCCACATATTCGTGAATAACACCTCCATATCGGAACACCCTATAAGTTTTAGTATTTGTTACTATAGCGGCAACAGTGATACATCATCTGTGAAAATTTCTAGTGTCTACCTTTTACGGTTCCAGAGATAAAAGGTGCTGACAGACGGACAGACGGGCAGACATTGCAGTGAAAAAAATAGGGTTTCGTTTTTACCCTTTTTATGAAAAAATATTAATGTTTGGAAAGAAGTTGTTGTTTAGTCTGGCAACACTGGTTGCGGCACTAAAAAATTATCAAAATGAGCAGCAGCAGCAGCAACCAAAAGCAACAACAACAATAAAAACGCAACGATATAAACAAAGAATATGTAATCGAAGCAATCATATGATAAACAGCAATAAATTGTAAAAAATACACACCCAAACACTCTCACACCAAAATCAAGAAAAGTATTTTATTTTAAATATGAAACTTTCTCTTTTTTCCATTCTTTTTATCAGCTAAACAATAGGTCGCTGTAAATAAATTTTTAATGTGAATTGGAAATATGTATTTTTGTATGTGTTACAGGGTATTTCTTTAAACAACAACAAAAAAACAGAAAAAAACAAGGGCTTAAACTTTCACAAGTTAATAAAATTTTTGGAAAGAAAGTATGTGAGTTCGTATTTATTCATATGTATGTACGAGTATGTACATGTAGATAACAAATTTGTGTACCTACAACGTTTGTTAAAAACGCAAATAGTAAAAAAAAAAATTTTTCTCCTAACTACAATAAAATAAAACCGGCATTTTCAAAAATAAATAATTGAAAAACTAGAAAAAACAACAAATTCTCTTATTATATTTTATAATTTAATAAATTTTATGTTTATATTTAAATATTTGAAAACTATAGAAAACAATACTAAAAACTTTTTTTTTTAATATAAAACCTTGCTTTTGCTATACAACAAAAAACTGTTTTTTCTGGCAACGTTATCTTACTACATGCATATACAAACGACGCTGGCAGCGACTGAAGTGCCAACAGCGAAAATACGGCACATATTGGAAGAGTAGAGTTAGTTGGTTGGTTACTCTCGGCAATAATCGGCTTTTATATTGTACTTTTTTATGAATTTTGTTGTATTTCTGTATATGTATGTATATCAGAGGATGGCGACGGAGACGTCTACGACAACAACCGCTGTTCCTATTAACAGAATAATAAATAAATCAGTCAAGTGCGAGTTAGTCACACACACGTAGGGTTCCGTACTATGTCTAGTACGCCTTTAAAAACTCAAGTTTTTAATTTTTTTATGTCTTATGGGGCACCCTTTTCTTTTTTAAATCAAAGTCATATTCGCGAAAATTGCATCGCTATTGGAACGCCCTTTAAATTAGAGGAATTGTTGTTATAACAGCCATGGTAATAAACTTTCTATAAAAATATCAGGCCTACCTATTGCGGTTCAAAAAATAAGGTAATATACTTAAAAAACATGTCACTTATGGATCACCCTTTAATTTTTGTTGTTTTTTATAGTTTCCATAGTAATAAACCTCTTGTAAAAACTTCAAGAGTCTACTTATTATTGTTCGAAACTTACGCCATATACACGCAAAGCACGTCACTCTCGGAACACCCTTTAATTTTAAGGTTTAATTTAATAGAAAGCGAACATAGTCTGTCTGAAAATTTAAGGTTGTTGCATCCTATAGCTCAAGAAATAAAGACATAACGGCAAATAACACCTCACTTTCGGAACACCCGATAAGTTTTAGTATTTATTGCTGTAGTGGCCACATTTATATACCTTCTGTTAAAATGTCAAGAGTCTACCTATTATGATTCAAAACTTAGGTCTACCTATTATGGTGAATAACACGTCACTTTCGGAATACACTCTAAGTTTTATTATTCGATGCTATAGCGGCCACAGCTATAGCATCCCAATGTCAAAATTTCAAGCGTCTAACTATTATGGTTCAAAACTTAGGCCTTATACATGCATTTCCCACCACTATCGGAACACCCTTTAATTTTTAGTTTTATTTTTATATACTTGTTTATATTGCGAACTAAGTTTTAATTACTGTTTGTAAATTTTTAGTGTATGCCTCCTACAGTTCAAGAAATAGACACACATTCGTGAATAACACCTCCCTATCGGAACACCCTATAAGTTTTAATATTTATTGCTATAGCGGCCGCAGCTGTACACCTTCTGTGAAAATAACAAGCGTCTACCTGTTATGGTTCAAAAACTAGGCCTTATACATGCAAAGCACGTCACTATCGGAACACCCTTTAATTTTTAGGTTTATCTTTTTAGACTTGTTTATATAGCGAACTAAGTTTTGATTACTGCTTGCATATTTTTAGTGTATTCCTCCTACAGTTCAAGAAATAAGCACTTATTCGTAAATAACACCTCTCTATCGGAACACCCTATAAGTTTTAGTATTTGCTACTATAGCGGCCACAACTATATACCTACTGTGAAAATTTCAAGCGTCTACCTATTATGGTTCAAAACTTAGGCCTTATACATGCATTTCACACCACTATCGGAACACCCTTTAATTTTCAGTTTTATTTTTTTATACTTGTTTATATAGTGAACAAAGTTTTAATAACTGTTTGTAAATTTCAAGTGTATCCCTCCTACAGTTCACGAAATAGGCACATATTCGTGAATAACACCTCTCTATCGGATCACCCCATAAGTTTTAGTATTTGTTGCTATAGCGGCAACAGCTATACATCATCTGTGAAAATTTGAAGAGTCTACCTATTACGGTTCCAGAGATAAAAGGCGCTGACAGACGGACAGACATTGTAGCGAAAACAATAGGGTTTCGTTTTTACACTTTGTGTACGGAACCCTAAAAATGTAATGAAATCAGTGTTGCCAGAATAATTGTTTTATTGTACTTTTTTTTTTCTTTAACTGAGAGTTTTAAACAAATATGTTCGAAAAGCGAATAATTGAAAATTAAATCTGTAATATAAAAAAGCTCAAATTGTTTTAATTTATCAAAGAGTAATGATAAATAATTTTTATATGGTGGCTGGCTATTTACAAGTGAAATAAAATTTTCATCTAACATATAATAAAACTGTAACAAGGCCATTTCTATACATGAAATATTTTTAAAAAAAAATTTTTTTTTTGATTGTGCAGTTAGTAATCGGTTTTTAAAGTTTTTTAAAGGAGTTTAGGCTGCAAACCCAGTGCAACACTGTTCATGCCAAAATTTCAACATAGCTGTAAGCTGGCTGAGGTTCCACAGGATATATGACAAAGATATCCACATTTGTACCCACAGCAAAGCGGCGATAAATACCTATCGGGCGACAAATCGACGTCCAGATTGGTTCCAACCTTTGGGAACCGGGTCATACAGGCGTGCTCGGAAATGAAACTGTTGACGAACTTGCTAGATCTGGGGGGTTACTGCGTATTTCGATTCGAAAGAAAAATCATTTAATTTGTATGTCTTTTACGATGTTTTTCGAACTTCTACATAATTAAGGGTGTGAAGATAAATTCGCCAGTTAAATAAGTCAAACATCTCTGTTAACTACGTCCCACAAATTTTTTAAAAAAATTGATTTTTTTAAATTTAATTTTTTAGTCTAAAACACAAAATTATTAACAAATTTTTGATAAAATTGTACTTTTTCAAAAAAAATCAAATTTTCCATCGGTTTAAGAATTATACTACTTTACAAATAGCCGATTTCAGGGTAGGATATGTATATGTATGTATATCAGAGGATGGCGACGGAGACGTCTACGACAACAACCGCTGTTCCTATTAACAGAATAATAAATAAATCAGTCAAGTGCGAGTTAGTCACACACACGTAGGGTTCCGTACTATGTCTAGTACGCCTTTAAAAACTCAAGTTTTTAATTTTTTTATGTCTTATGGGGCACCCTTTTCTTTTTTAAATCAAAGTCATATTCGCGAAAATTGCATCGCTATTGGAACGCCCTTTAAATTAGAGGAATTGTTGTTATAACAGCCATGGTAATAAACTTTCTATAAAAATATCAGGCCTACCTATTGCGGTTCAAAAAATAAGGTAATATACTTAAAAAACATGTCACTTATGGATCACCCTTTAATTTTTGTTGTTTTTTATAGTTTCCATAGTAATAAACCTCTTGTAAAAACTTCAAGAGTCTACTTATTATTGTTCGAAACTTACGCCATATACACGCAAAGCACGTCACTCTCGGAACACCCTTTAATTTTAAGGTTTAATTTAATAGAAAGCGAACATAGTCTGTCTGAAAATTTAAGGTTGTTGCATCCTATAGCTCAAGAAATAAAGACATAACGGCAAATAACACCTCACTTTCGGAACACCCGATAAGTTTTAGTATTTATTGCTGTAGTGGCCACATTTATATACCTTCTGTTAAAATGTCAAGAGTCTACCTATTATGATTCAAAACTTAGGTCTACCTATTATGGTGAATAACACGTCACTTTCGGAATACACTCTAAGTTTTATTATTCGATGCTATAGCGGCCACAGCTATAGCATCCCAATGTCAAAATTTCAAGCGTCTAACTATTATGGTTCAAAACTTAGGCCTTATACATGCATTTCCCACCACTATCGGAACACCCTTTAATTTTTAGTTTTATTTTTATATACTTGTTTATATTGCGAACTAAGTTTTAATTACTGTTTGTAAATTTTTAGTGTATGCCTCCTACAGTTCAAGAAATAGACACACATTCGTGAATAACACCTCCCTATCGGAACACCCTATAAGTTTTAATATTTATTGCTATAGCGGCCGCAGCTGTACACCTTCTGTGAAAATAACAAGCGTCTACCTGTTATGGTTCAAAAACTAGGCCTTATACATGCAAAGCACGTCACTATCGGAACACCCTTTAATTTTTAGGTTTATCTTTTTAGACTTGTTTATATAGCGAACTAAGTTTTGATTACTGCTTGCATATTTTTAGTGTATTCCTCCTACAGTTCAAGAAATAAGCACTTATTCGTAAATAACACCTCTCTATCGGAACACCCTATAAGTTTTAGTATTTGCTACTATAGCGGCCACAACTATATACCTACTGTGAAAATTTCAAGCGTCTACCTATTATGGTTCAAAACTTAGGCCTTATACATGCATTTCACACCACTATCGGAACACCCTTTAATTTTCAGTTTTATTTTTTTATACTTGTTTATATAGTGAACAAAGTTTTAATAACTGTTTGTAAATTTCAAGTGTATCCCTCCTACAGTTCACGAAATAGGCACATATTCGTGAATAACACCTCTCTATCGGATCACCCCATAAGTTTTAGTATTTGTTGCTATAGCGGCAACAGCTATACATCATCTGTGAAAATTTGAAGAGTCTACCTATTACGGTTCCAGAGATAAAAGGCGCTGACAGACGGACAGACATTGTAGCGAAAACAATAGGGTTTCGTTTTTACACTTTGTGTACGGAACCCTAAAAATGTAATGAAATCAGTGTTGCCAGAATAATTGTTTTATTGTACTTTTTTTTTTCTTTAACTGAGAGTTTTAAACAAATATGTTCGAAAAGCGAATAATTGAAAATTAAATCTGTAATATAAAAAAGCTCAAATTGTTTTAATTTATCAAAGAGTAATGATAAATAATTTTTATATGGTGGCTGGCTATTTACAAGTGAAATAAAATTTTCATCTAACATATAATAAAACTGTAACAAGGCCATTTCTATACATGAAATATTTTTAAAAAAAAATTTTTTTTTTGATTGTGCAGTTAGTAATCGGTTTTTAAAGTTTTTTAAAGGAGTTTAGGCTGCAAACCCAGTGCAACACTGTTCATGCCAAAATTTCAACATAGCTGTAAGCTGGCTGAGGTTCCACAGGATATATGACAAAGATATCCACATTTGTACCCACAGCAAAGCGGCGATAAATACCTATCGGGCGACAAATCGACGTCCAGATTGGTTCCAACCTTTGGGAACCGGGTCATACAGGCGTGCTCGGAAATGAAACTGTTGACGAACTTGCTAGATCTGGGGGGTTACTGCGTATTTCGATTCGAAAGAAAAATCATTTAATTTGTATGTCTTTTACGATGTTTTTCGAACTTCTACATAATTAAGGGTGTGAAGATAAATTCGCCAGTTAAATAAGTCAAACATCTCTGTTAACTACGTCCCACAAATTTTTTAAAAAAATTGATTTTTTTAAATTTAATTTTTTAGTCTAAAACACAAAATTATTAACAAATTTTTGATAAAATTGTACTTTTTCAAAAAAAATCAAATTTTCCATCGGTTTAAGAATTATACTACTTTACAAATAGCCGATTTCAGGGTAGGATATGGGGCACTTTGGACCGACCTGAATGGGGTTCCGATATACAAGGTAAAAGCTTGAAGATTCCAAAACTGTCAACATTATATTTATACCTTTCTCAGGAAATGCCCTAGAACAGGTACAATAAGGATACATTTTTATACATCTGTTTGGAGACCAAATGGGGGCCCTTTAGAACAGACCTAAATGTGGTTCCGATACATCATATGAAAGCTCTAAGGGAGTAAACTTTAAAACTGGAAACAATACATTCAGTTTTTTTTTTTTTCAGGGAAAAATCTATAGGGGGTGGAACATAGAAAACTAAATTACTTATTTGGGTTATTTAAAGAGACCTGAATGAGGTTCTGATATATCCCGTGAAAGCTCTAAGGGAGTAGAATTCATAACTGGAAAGGAGTATATTCAGTTGTTTCTCAGGGAAAAATCTACAGGGGTGGAATATAGGGTGGAAAGTAGAAAATGACCATAACTATAACTATAAAAATTGTTTATTTGGGTCATTTAGAAGAGACCTGAATGGGGTTGCGATATATCCCGTGAAAGCTCCAAGGGAGTAGAATTCATAACTGAAAACAAGACATTCAGTTGTTTCTCAGGGAAAAATCTTTAGGGTGGAAAGTAGAAAATGGCCATGACTGTAACTATAAAAATTGGTTATTTGGGTCATTAAAAAGAGACTTAAATGGGATTTCGATGTATATCGTGAAAGCTCTAAGGGAGAAGAACTAATAACTGGAAACATTATATTCAGTTGTTTCTCATGGAAAAACCACATCCCTCACGTGCATACCGAAGGTGTACGTGCACAAAGATGAGCGGTTCTCTGTGAGGCTACCAGTTCTCTTGGTACCAGTCGTTAGGATACTGTTCGGACCTCGAAAAACCTATATACGTAGACTTTTTCTTCCAGATACAGGTTCTATGAACTCCTTCGTGTTTCCCTCATATTCCCCAAAAGCTCTGTGTCAATGAAATAAAACGGTTGATTGCAATTACATCCGGGGGGAAATGTGTTTGTAGAAAAAATAATTACCAAATTTGTAAGTTACTTTTTGCATTAGACGGTTATACTTGCTTAGCCGCCGTTTCTTATATGCATTCTGCTTTTAGTCGACTTTCAGACGCCGCCGGACGTCATTACAATCAGCTACGCCGTCTATCTATTATTTATGAGTGTATTGACTTAATGATGATCTATACGTAACTTACACCATGAAATCGTTTCATGAAATTTCTTCAATTCTCTTTTGAACTTTCTTGTTTTTCCTTGCCTCTCTACACCTCTTGCCATCACAAAACCGGTTTCATGCAACTGATTTCATGAAAAATGTCATTTAGCTACTAGTCGGCTGACGATTTTTAGCCGAAACCTGCAGGTAAAGTCGGTGAGGGCAAGTAAGGGCATAAGGATAAAGGTCGGGAGCGGACAAGTTGCTTCAGTTCCATTACCTGATGCAGCTACGAAATGTTTTTATTTATTATTTTTTTTATTCTTAATTTTTTGCTTTAATTCGTTTTACTTTCTGCAAATTTATTTCGACTGATTTTATAAAATACAGTTGAAAATATGGAAAGTTTTTTTGGTACAACAAGAATATTCAGCCCTTTCACGGATGCCGTTCGTTGTCACACATTATCGACGATAATTTAGGAATAGATTAAAAAAAATCAGAATTTTCTAATTGTTTTCTTTAATCTATTACAATTTTATAGAAGTCGATGTGTGACAACGACATCCGTAATAAGGCAGATTATTATGTTTAACGGCAAATTTTATTCTTATACATATCTACAAGCTATTCCCAGTGGTAAAAAGAAGGAGTAAAGAGACCTTCTAGAGGGCCTCTTTACTCCTGCTTTTGGAGGCAGAAGGCCTTTTGTTTACATTCCGTTCGCATTCCAATCTCATGTCTTTTTTACACAGGTTGTCATTGCGGAGCAGGCCTTCCACTGTCACTTCTGCCGGCAAGCGTTCCAGAAGGTCTTTCGAAATTTGTCTGCTAGAAGGCCTTTAATTTAGTGCCTATTCGTAGCAAAAACTAAAAAAAAATTTCTGGGACAAGTTTTTTTATTGTTGTTCTAATTTTATTATTAATTTATTTTTATTTTTATTTGAAATATTAAAATTTTTTGGGATTCGAACCGTCAACCTCCAGGCTGATAGACCTTTGCAATGCCAATCAGTCTATCGAAGCATCTCAATCGCAATCAGCAATGAAGTAGATAAGGGGCATTTCAATGTACTTTTGTGTTTTATAAATGAGAAATATAAAGTAGAAAATTATGTTTTTACCATACAAAATGAGTACACATTCCTACTTCCCTACTAAGAGAAGCGAAGTAGGAATGTGTACTGGATCTTTTAGATGAAAGTGACAAGGCCTTCTAAAAGGGAAGGATTGTATCCGAGAGAAGGTCTAAGCATTCCTTATAGAAGGCCTGAAGTGAGAAGGACTCTTTAATTTTACCACTGGGTTGTTATTTTGTTTATTAAAAACACTATCAGAATTTTACATTCCATACATATATATTTGTAAAAAAAAAAAAAAATCTGGCAACACTGAAAGTTGATCTCTGCCGACAGCAGCGAGGAATAACAACAATAGAAGACAATGTTGTCAGTTCAAAAATCAAGGCAACACAATAGCAGCGCACTAACACTTTTACACTACCTACTACTCATAACAAAAACACATTCATAAATACCAACTAAATAGAAAATCTATTATATGAAAGTTTTTTTTTATACTTGTAAAAATTCCCTTATTATGCTTTTCTTCATACATATTTCTAATTTCATGTCAACTTATATTATACAATTTTCATAGCATTAAAACCGGCAACACATAATCTTACATTTGATTGTGAAAAAATTAATACATTTTAATTATTATATTCTTACACTTTTCTATTTGATTTTATTTTTTCTTTTTACACTCTACACAACGGCAACGACGAAAAACGGACAACGAAAAAAAGAAAAATGTGTAAAAAAAAACATATTAATTTGACATACATATGAGTGAGCATGTCAACAGTCTAGTTGGAAATTAACATTGTTAACAGTTTATCTCTTTTACTCTCAACTAAATATATGGACAAGTCTCTCTTTGAAAATGGCGGTAGAAAAATGTTTAGTACTAAAATTGAAAGATATTGAAAGAAAACAGAAACAAGAAAAACAATATAAAACAAATGACAATTAGTTGACAATTGAGCGAGCTCTTTTTAGTGGCAGACGCTAAAATACTTTACAGTGATGTATTTAATGGGTCAAAATATGTTTTTACTTGAAGTCTTTTTTTTGTGTTTACTTTTTTTTCTATTTTATTTTGGACAAATAAAGTTATTTAATTAAAAATTTATTGCTGCTATACGAGCAAAATATGCAAATAATATGTTAATCATTCCTGCTCAAAAATGAAGCATACCTTGAGTTAATAATTAAGTACAAAACACTTGTTGAAATTAAAACAAATAGTTTTTATTGAAAAGTAAACAAAAAGCTATAAGCTTTTGTTAATAAATAAAATTAAGTAATAAAACGCATCCATAAATATTTATTATTAATGTTATTATTATTTGAACAATTGCAAATGATTAAGAAGCAACACTGCACGAGTTCCAAGTCAAACAAAACAAAATAGACGGCGGCGAAACAGTCTATTATAATCAGCGGCAGTGCCGTTAAAAGTATGTCACAACTATAGAGTTGTTTTCGAAAATTTTACAAATTGCTATTGTGAAAAGCAAGCGATATGGTAGTGCGAAATTAAGTATCGAATTAAAAATGTAAAAACATCTTTAAGTAGATGAGAAATATTGATTATCATATCATAGGGGAGGTTCTCACACTCTAAAGTACACAGTTACTTGGATTTAGTCTATAGTATAAAAACAATTACTACTAATGCGAGGACAATTTTAAAACTTATTAAATATACATAGGTTTATTTCAATATATATGTATGTGGAAATCAGATACGCACCCTCTATGTATATAATAAAATAAAATCGGGAATTTGCATTTTATTTCATAAAATAAAACTGTATTGTATCATCACAAAAACATATTAAACACTTGGAATTAAAAGTATGCCCTAACTCAAGGCGAATTAATACTAGGTGATTGCACGGGCGAATTCAGGCTTTTTGGCCTCTTTTGCAATTGTCAAATTACATGTAGAAAAAAATTTTTTTGATTCGCCTTGCCTTAACTCAAGGAGAATCCAAGGCGAATTAATACTAGGTGATTGCGCGGGCGAATTAATGCTTTTTCGCCTCCATTACAGTTGTCAAATTTCATATAGAAAAAATTTGTTTATAATTTTTTTATATGGAGTTTGACTTTTCACTTTCATGCATATGATGAGGTTTTTCGAGAATCTATTTCATTGGTGGCATCACGGCGAAGTTAATTATTTTCGCTTTACTTTTTTGTGAACGGTAGCTGTCAAAAATTCGTTTATTATTTTTAAATTTGAAAAAAAATAGAAATAAAATTGTAATCAAGGTATATTTATTTTACTAAGTAGTGGCATCCCTACAACAAATACAACAATACAAGAACAACATGGCATTTTGTTGTTGCTTTGTAGTTCGAAATGTCACAAAACATATAAGAAAATTGAGAAGGCGTGTATGTGTTTTATTGCTTTCTCACTTCTGCACTATAAAATTTCTGAACACAAACAATTTTTGACATGTCGAACTACTAAATCAGCTGGGCGGACGACACTACCTAGTAAGATAAATATACCTTGATTGTAATTATTTAAAACAGAAATTTTCAATATTAAAAAAAAAATACAAAATACTAGCAGAAAAGGTAAGGAAGAAGTGTTTTTAGTTGTTGGATGTGATATTTCATTTAGTGCTTTTGGCGTCTGACGTACATGTAACCAACAACAAAATGCATGTGGGTGTTTTTTGGTGTTGTATTTATTGTCGCGGGGATGCCACCTTATATAAATTCGCCTTGCCCAAACTTTAAAACGAAAACTAATGTTTTCCTGAGAGAGGCGTATGTTAAATATAGAGATTGCAGATCTGTAGATTAATTCTTTTGAATCAGGTATTCCCAAAAATATACTCTATTTTCGGAGTACAAAATTTCAATACTTAACTTATTCTAGATCTCTTTCTTCTAGATAATTTTCCTCTTAGTTGTTACTACAGAAATTACAACACTCACTTTTCCAATCCAGCATGTTTTTTGCATCGGTTTTTGCACAAATTTTCAAGGTACTATTTATATAGGAAGATTATTTTTTACTTTTTGTGGGAAGTACCGCGCCCACTCTTCTAATCTAGTCTTTATTTTGCTAGACTACAGACATTAATAAGTTACTTGTTACTTGTGCAAAATAACACAACTCTAGCTATACAGTTTCTAATACATACGATAATAATTGTATGGGAGGTAACACGCCCACTAATATATTCTAATCTTGTTATTGCTGGACTGTGCGTATAAATATGGGGTTACATGTGAAAAATTTCAAGTCTCTAGCTATTACAGTTTTCTAATAATAATTTTTCACGTTGTATGGGAGATACCCCACCCACTGTCACAATCCATTCTGTGTTTTGATATACTATTAGTATAAGAGTTACCTGTGCAAAGTTATAAGTCTCATCATTTTATAGTTCCCTAGGTACAGTATATTAATTTTTCATTTAATATCTGAGTTACCAAGTCCACTATACCATTCCATTATCTGTTTCGCCAAAATAAGAATCATTTTGTTTGACAGGTATCTACCACGCATATTATTTAAAAGTTTTGCTTGCACAAATTTTCAAGGTTCTACCTATTAGTTCCCAATTAAAAGGATGATAAATAAATAATAAATAAATTGGTATTATATGTATTTTATAAAAAGTGCCACGAACATAGATTCCAGGAGAGGTTACACATATTATTTCTTAAGCATTTTGTCACAACTGATTATTATCGGAACCTTTTAACTTTGTATTGGGTTCAGAACAAGGTATCTCCATAAGACTAAAATAATTTTCTTGATCTCAAGCACTAATAAACTTAGATGAATGAGTGGGAAAAGTATATTGGTAAAAACAACAACACAGTGATATTTCCTCCTAGACCAAAAATGAATTTCAGATTATTTTTGGGCATTTCTTAAACATTAGTTTTTGCAATGAATTGAAAAGGACAATACCGCATGCCAATAAAAGCACCACTGAACTTGTAAGTATACCATAATAATTGTCTTTTACTTAGTTCATCTTACGTTTCGTTTAGCATCGCAAAGATGCTAAAAAATTTCTCGCTGAGCTAGACGACAACACGCGGTGCATACTCAAAGATGTCGTCGGCATTATCAAGGAAATTGGGTGGTTGAGTTTTAGCTAGCAGGACACATATATAGGTCTCGCTCTTTCCTGTGTGTTTAGTTTTAGATAGCTGAAGGGTATCACAATAGACCCTCTGGGTTTTCGAGTGGTTTAGCCATTTTCGGCAAAACCTAAACTGTCCTAGTTGTAAGAACATAGACTTTTTTAATATTTAAATTTTAATATAATTGACGTTCTGATATCGGAATAATTTCAGGGGTTTTTCCTTTCCCCTTTGAATACGGTATGTCAAAAATCGCCTTTTTTATTTGCTATTCAAATTAAGCATTTACTTTCCCTGTCCTGAATTAAATGTTATTAGTCATAGCTTGATATGAAAAGTACCAGTACAAAAATCGGCAGGCGACTTATTCCGTGTTCTTGTAGACTATAGATAACGTTCCAATAATATCCAAGGAACAGTATTATAGTTTCTTATAGTAACTTTGGTAATTTTCAGTTAGTTGAGCGCAAAAGTCGCCAATTGTGTACCGAATGGGAGCCAAGAAGCCAAACGAAGCGAATGACTAAACAGTTGCTTACTAACTTACTACTACTTACTACTGACGCAAGCTTTCGGCTATCGGAATTGTAGTACCCTAATTTTATTGCAGGGTATATAGAGGGATTTTTATTTTGTAGTAATTCGTTATCTTTATCTTTATTCTTATTATATTAAATTATTTTGAATAAATCTATTTCAGTACAGCATATTGAAAAAATAGTAATATCTGACTGATTTATCGGCATATATCGAGTATTTCATGGCTCAATGAGGCAAAATTAATTGTTACCATAATGACGATAAGTCTAACATACGGCCGTAGGTTTGGGATATACATTCTTAAGACTGAAATCTGAAAAACTAACCTAGTATATCTTAAAATGCAGTGTATGTAAGGCTGATGTGATAGAGTGCACTAGCTAAGCACCTAAGGTGTCCTAAAACTTGTAAAAGAATAGGTACCTATGATACATTTATTGATCTATTTTGCACAAAAACTTTATGGTCCTCAATTCGGAAAATCTGACCACCTATTTTTTTAATTAACTTTAGTAACGCCAGAGGCACTTGCAACACTGTTCTAAAAATAATCTCAACGTGCAATTGCAGAGTAGCCAAAAGCGAAGTTTTACTATCACACTAAACATCTGTCTTATCTACTACTATCCCCTTCCAAGGGAAGTAACACAGTTAATATAGTCATTAATTGCCTGAGTGTTACATCTCTTAAAAAAAACCACTACAGAGAAATTAGATTAAACTTGTGCCAGAGGGCGAAGACGTTATGAAATGGCGATCGGCGGCGGATAAACAAGCATTTACTCACGATGACTAAAACTCGAAATATAATAATAATAATAAAAATAAAATCACCCCCCGGGGGCACTAATTGTCATTGCAATCTCCCGTTTTACTTCTTTGACGCAGTGCTTTCGGGAAATATGGGGGAAACAGACGCCGTGATTCATATAACCGGTATCAGGAAGAACTGGTCTGCGTATATGTATATGTAGGTCTTTCGAGGACTCTGGTCCCTAACGACTGGTACCACGGGAACTGGTAGCCCCACAGAGAACAACAATATTTCTAACATTTGCAGTTACATTTGTTTAAAGGTTATATGGAAATAACAAACAAAGGTTACATTACAAATTAAAATCTTCCAATAATTATTAATAAATAGGTATAAACTTGTATGAAAAGTTGTTTTATAAATATTTTTATACTGGGTATATCTGTCTTATTACTTTAAATAGCGAGATCGGTGTAACTAGTATAATTCCCAGATTCATAGTCAGAGAACTTTCTTTGAAAAAAAGAACTTTTAATATGAAGTTAAAGAATACAATTCTATTTATTTGTAGGGCTGTTAATATTTTTTTATTTTTATAAAAAAATTTATAAAATTTGCTTTCAGCTTTTTTAAAAAAATTAAAGTTCAATTTTTTTAAATTTAAGTCCTGACAAGCCGCTCAAATCGGCGGCGGCTCTTGGCCGGCTACGAGCCGTTCGACTTGTTTCTCTGCTGATGAAGCCGGCTAAAATTTTTTGCCGATATTAGGCTAACACTTCGGCGGCGGCTAACTGCTTCATATTTAATAATAGCGGGGTATTTGCCGATCAGCTTTACGTTCTGTGTCTAAAGTCAAGTTATAAAAAATCTGATCTAAAAGTTCTCGACAGCAAGTCAACCGACATTTAACAAATTTACAGTAAATATTTACATCCCTAGAGAAGGTAGGAAAATCACAATAAAAGAATTTAAATTTGTTTATAAATTATTTAAACTGCAGAAAAAAAGTAATTACCTTAAAATGTTATGTTATGTTAATCCAAAATGTTTGCTTTGCTAATAGTTTGGTTAGGTTAAGCTAATCCTTATGAGGTTTTTTCTCTATATATGTATATTATAGGATGAAATTAATACTTTTTTGATTGAGATATTTATTATTAACATTTATTATCTTATACAAGTATATTACGGCATCATGAAGTCACACAAATTATTATGCCTTTTTTATGTTTTATTTACAAAATTAACAAATTCTTTTCTTCTATTTTACTCTGATTAAAATTATGTTTTGTTATACGTTATGAAATTTAAATTTCATGCTTTTGTTTTATTCCTTACACACGCATAAAGCTTCTAATTTATTTCCGTATTACTATGACTACAACTCTAAAATACATTAAAATTTAATTATTTATTTTAAATATACAATTTTTATTTATGCAATTAGACTCCCGGGCAACAACAATTTAAAACCGCGATCGTCAAGTTAAAGCAGATTTGGAAATAAACAGGAACATTCATTCATACACATGTATCCGAGGCTGAGTTGAATATACATGCATATATGTGCATTCTTAAATTTTTGTTTGAACGTATGTAACCAATATTTATTGTTTTAGCTTTATAAACGGATACTGCTACATATCTTTGACATACACACACACGTTTCAATTCGCTTATACACGCGACTCGACTACACAATGGCAACGTTCAATAGTGACTTTTTTTCTTTCATTCTTTTGTTATTTCGTATTTCCCCCGTTTTTCTTCGTATTTTTTTGTGTTCTTAGCACCTTTTCCACAATAAAAAAAAGAAATTTTTTTGCTACTTTTTTCCGAAAACGTTCGTTGGTACTGTTTTAACAATCAGTTTTTCTTCTCCTTGTTTGTTCACGTAGTTTCACTGTATGTGCTGCTGTTGCCCAGCGGAGTCTCACATTTTTCAAACACTTTTTTTATGCTTTTAATTTATAAATATTCATTTTATTTTACTCGAACACACTAAAGCTTACATCAGTGTATTGATTTTCAACAATTTCTTATTTATTTAAACAATTTTTACACTATTTTAAACAAATTTTCTGCACAACGAACGCGCACCCGACCGAAAGAACGCGGGTTTACATCAAATATACATTTTATTTTTTCGAAATTACTCACGAGTAAAAAACGTATGAAAAACATTTACCAACTATATGTCTCTTTCTAACAGTTGTACTAAATGAACGATACTAATATAAGAACAAAAGAGACAACTAGATATATATAACTGATAAGGAAGATACAGAGGACTACGTGTTTGTACTAAAAAATAAGTATTAATAATGAAACAAAATGGCTGTCTAAGCATTACTGAAAAAACATGAAATTTAAAAAAAAAAATCTATTTATTCTTCAGGAACGTTTTAGAAAAAAATTTCCTGTTAATAATTTATATTTTTTTCATTCTATTACAACCATAAAAACTAAAGTGTTTTGGCAATAAAGCCTGCATATATGTACATTAAAGGCGTTTTTCTTTTTATTGCATTGTTCAGGGCAGAAAACCACCATTTTTATTTGCTCAACAACAATTTCATCACATTTTAATTTAATGGCATTATTAACTGTATTTTCTCACGTTTATTTACGGTGTATAACATTTTAACACTCTCTTGTTTGTATACTTTAATATTTTCTTTAATAAACCTTTAGGTTTTACAAAATAATGCAGTTTTTGTCATTAACTAAAATGTAAATTTTTTAACAAAATCTTTGGGTTATCCACCATTTTCGAATTTGTATAAATCTTCAATGAATTTCGAAAAACCCATACTGTAACTACAGCGTTGCCGTATTTACAGCATTTTTATATATACATATTTAAATTAGAAATATAATAATTTCTCATTGTTAGTTTAAAATATATTAAATCAAAAGTAATAAAAATTACACATACAATTTCCTAATAATAAATTATTTAAAGGCTTAAATTTATTTAATGGCATTGCCAGTTAAAATAAATATTAAAACAGGTTTGTTATAAAAGTCATACAGGTTTACAACATATTCGCGGCGGCTTAGGAAAAATGTACCGTGGCGGTTCAAACTTCATATAAAAAACCAATACAAAATTTTCTGCACATATTGTTGTCAGGTCTAGACACTACGTAATATTCACTATCCAATTATTTCCTGAAATTTTTATTAGTTCTCTCTTAAACTGATCTCTTTTTCCTTGCATTCCTACAACAAAAGGTTTCATGTATCTATCAAAACCAATTCATCATCATGTCAATAAGTAATTTTTCTCCCGCAATTACATCTTCTTCATCTGGATTGTTGCTCATGCAGAGCAACAATGTGGGTGCCAAATAGTAAAAAGCTGCCGTAAACACTAGGTTCTTAGATGCAGCTTTTGGTCATGTCCAGAAACGGTTAGATTTTAAACAATGTTTTTCTTCTTTGTTTTTAGTTTTATTATGTTTTATTGTTTTTCATTATTTTAATATTCTTTAGTTTGTTCATTTTTATTGTTAATTTATTATTCTTTTGTTATCTCTTTATTTTTTGTCTTATGTAAAATTTTCTTGTAGTTACGATATGTAAAATCAAGGTCATACACGATAACCAGAGCGATTACACGTGGCTGATTAATGCAAACACCAATTAACTGTACCATGGTACAGCTAACCGTGGAAGCTAATCTGCAAGTGCGAGAGGGAGACGCAAACCACTTGAAGACCGAGCAACAAGGACGGCCTGATTGACCTTAAACGATTATGACAATGACGTGAGCACGTGTTCCTCAATCCAAAGCTACTTTACGACTCCCCGCAGTTACATCATATAAAAATCCAGTATTAACAATATTTGTTTCTCTATATATGAAGTTTGACTATTGTCACCTAGTATCTACACGTTAATTCCAATCTTCACGAGCCATTTTTTGGTGTATTCACAACAGTCAACAATGTTAGTTTCTCTATATATGAAGTTTGACTTTTGTCAACGTTGTCAAAGTACCAGATTCGCAGCCGTGTTAATGTAAGGGTCATAGACTATGACCCTTATTTATTTTGTGATTCTAACCAAAGGAAACCGGTTCTAACATAATTGATCAGACTTGTGTTTGAACATTGATCTCCAAACATGTGTTCGAATACTAACACTTGCGGTCTTCACTGTCATTTCTTGTGTCGGCAATAGATTTTGACAATTGCAAACACAAAAATTTTAAAACTTAAACCCCCGTCTACATTAGTCTTTACCCCCGTCTCCATTAGACATTGACATGTCTTAACAAAAGTCAAACTTCATATTAAAAAAAGACATTATTTTTAATACTGTTTTTTTATATGAAGTTTTTTATATGTACTTTTTTTATACCCCTCACCACAGGTGGAGAAGGTATACATATATAAGTTTTTCATTCCGTCTGTAATTTCTACAATATTCACTTCCGACCTCATAAAGTATATATATTCTGCATGCTTACGATGTAGCTGTCGTCCTAAATATAATTAAGTACCTGCTGTCTTATATTTCTTGAACCTAGTGTCTATACCTGATAAAAATTTGTCTTGATAAAAGTCAAACTTCATATAAAAAAACATTATTTTTATTACTGGGTTTTTTATATGAAGTTCGACTTTTATCAAGAAAAATTTTTGTTAGGTATAGACACTAGGTAAAGCATGAATAATTAGTTTTTTCTCATGTGACTTATTTTAATTCATGTAGAGTCAACAATATGGATAATGCTCACGGCTGCCAGTTTTGGCCCAACAAATGGCAAAATTCCGATTTGACGATTTTTCTTAAAAAAATTACGATTTTTACAACACAAAAAATATGAGTGTTTAAAAATACAAAGTTTTGAATTTTTAGTAAGAAAATAAATGCAAAATAATTTATGGTGTTTTTGATATCAAATTTCAGAGAGGAAAAAGACAAAGTCAGTGTTTCTGGGGGTTCTCCATCCTCATGAGAAATGTACTGTAAGGTTCATGCAATTTTAGGGGGACTTAAAATGCACATTCTAAAGCATGTTGTGTAGGAGAGTATTAGCTTTAAGTGAATTTGACGGTATTTTCTAACATTTGTAATCCTTTTATAAGAAAACAATGAATAGTGGTTCACTTATTACCAAAATGTGCTGTTAGTTTATTTTATTTTTGTCTGAATGCTATACCTGCTACTAGAAGGAAGATCAAGTAGGATCTTCGTGGAGTTTTCACAGTTTGTTATTAGATATGCGGTTTGTATAATAGGGTACCTAATTTTTGATATTTTACGTGTGTTTGCCAGTTCCCATACAAAGTAAATATTTATCATTGTGTTACTTCGTAACTGTAATAGTTATCATCTTGAAATTTGGTTCAAATAACTCTCTTATTAATGTGCTTAGTCTAGAAAACACAGACTCGACTGCGAGATACCACGCATAGAAAGTGAAAATTTATTATCGTGTATCTAGAGAACTGCAATAGGTAGAGTCTTGAAACTTTGCACAAATAACCCTCATACACATTAGTAACAGTTATTTTTGCAAAGTTAGTTCAGCAAAACACAGACTATATTGGAACGAAGGGAGTGGTACAAAGTGAAAAATTATTACAGTGTTAATACCTACAGTCTAGCAAAAAAAAAACAGATTGGATGGGAACAGTGGTCATCGTACCTCGCTTACAAACTGAAAACCCCAATTACACCCCATAAAAAGTAATTATCCTACATCTAGAGAACTACAATAGTGACATAGGCTTCTCCGAGAATAACGTGCGTTTTCGTTCATTTTTTGTCAATGGGGATAGGTTGTATATTATAAATAAATAAATAAATAAATAAATAAATAAATAATAAATAAAAAATTGCTATTATTGCTTAAATAGTAAAAATATATATTTAATGCGAATTTTCTTAATTCTTTTCCGACATAATTGGGTTTATTGCTGACACAAAATTGTTGCTTTTTATCAGGATATATTTCCTATACAACATAAAATTTAATTGCGTTTTATCAGCATATCTTTCCTATATAACATAAAATTTAAGAAAAACTCAATTTCATCTTCCATTTTATAGTTTATTTTATTAAATAACACAATTTTTTGTTTGTTTTATAATAAAAATATTTTAAACAACATAAACTTCAAATTAATTAAGAAAATTCGAACATGAAAACATTTACGAGATAGTGGAAACACTTCGATATGTTTTGCTGAAATCAACTTGTTTTCCTTATAATGAAAACGCACTATAAAGATGTTTTTTGTTAACTTCAAGTGTGGAGAGGAATGATAACTCCCAAACATTTTATTAATAGAATTTATGGTATACTTCAAATTCAAGACCATTTTTGTATATTAAAAATTTCAAATTTATAGTAACACGATTATTTTGAAGTCATCAAAACTACACGACCGCCGTTATGGATTTAATCAAATTATGGTATTTTCTATTTTTGTATGTGACAATTTTATTTTTTCAACAAAAGAAAAAGTGTTAAAATTACAAATTCATTTACATGCCAAAGGTTTTGAGGAAACATTTATTATTTCTTGAAAAAGTTATTTTATAGGAGTAAAATATGTATTTCTACAACAAAGTCAGAGTTTACAAAGTAGCTGCTGTCCTCTTCAATATAAGTAGCTGACTACACTGCGACATTTGAGCCAACGGAATTTCTACAGCCGCTGTCGTCAATGTGTTTAAATCATAAGAAAATGTTTTGATTTCAGTATACATTAAATGATTTTTTTGATTGCATTTAAACAAAAAATAGTTAAAGACATCCTTTTTTTGTTGTCCGATTTTTTAAAGCTGAATGGACAATTTTTTTAATTTTTATCGGAAAATTGAGGATTTTTTCTTAAATTGACCTGGCAGTCCTGATAATGCTGTACATGTCTGTATAAATAAAATCGCCGTGGTGAAGGGTATAGAAGATTCGGCATGATCGAATATAGCACTCTTGTTTTTTTAATTTTAACTACTCTGTTTTAACCAATGCAATTAAAAACTCAACTCTGTGCTGTATGTGTGAGTGAATGTGTTGTCACAGTCAACTGGTATAAAAAAGTGTGAATACGATAGAATTTTGCAAAACCAAATTTATAGAAAAATATTTAAAAAATTTAACAAAATACGAAATGCCACGTGGAAAATATGTGAATCACAAGGGACGTAGCCGCCACTTTACCTCCCCAGAAGAACTGCAACAAGAAAGCGACGAAGCTAGCAGTAGTGCCGAATCAAGTGAGGAAGATGACCAACCTGGCGGAAGCAATAGACAACCACGCGGTGCAAAACCCAAAACTGCTGCTCCTGCTGGAAAAATGCCAACAAGCAGTGAAGAATCCGAAGAAGACTCAGAAGATGAACGTGGTGCTAAAAAAGGTGTTGCCAGCTTAATAGAGATAGAAAACCCCAATCGAGCTGTTAAGAAGGCTGCACAAAAAGTTTCCAAATTAAATTTGGATGAAGATGAGCCTGCTCCAAAGCCAGAAATGTCCAGACGAGATCGTGAACAAATCGAAAAGCAAAAGGCACGCCAACGTTATGAAAAATTGCATGCCGAGGGGAAAACAGCTCAAGCTAAGGCTGATTTAGCCAGACTGGCTCTTATAAAACAGCAACGGGCTGATGCTGCGGCAAAAAGAGAAGCAGAATTAAAAAAGAAGTCAGCCGTTGACAAGAAAGCCACTGGAAAGGCATAGTCAGGGACACCATAGCATTCAACTTCTCATTTTTTTTTTAAATTACTATTAACTATTTTTTCTATATAATTAAAATAACTAAACAATTGCAATGTTTTTATATTTAACATTAAAATTTGAATATAATTAAAACGTTTTTTAATTTATTTTCGTTAAAAATTATGAGACTTAGGAATTTCTACTTTGCCAAATAATATGTATTTTGTCAGTCCATGTATTATTAATACAACGTATTATTTAACAAAAGAGATTGGAAAAATACACGGAGATGTATTCATATCGCCTATTATATAATTATTGATATAGTAGTCCAATTTTCAAAGGACCTTCATTTCAAAATAATGTGCTGCTGCATCAAAATAAAGTTTTTGTCCGGGAAGAACTTGCGGCAGCATAAATGTAGTTACAACTAAATTTAAGAAATAAATACATAATAAAAATACTAGGTATATTTTTACACAAATTTTAAAATATTACAATTGTTAATATTAAAATTATAACTTTTTTATAAATTTTGAAAACTACACATCAAACTATACCCCATACTTCTTCGAAAGCACTGCATAATTTTGAGCAAGCAATTGCTCCAGAAAGAGGATAATTGCTTATTGAATATAAAGCCTCTGTATAATCACACTTTAAGACACCATGGGCAAAGGCACCCACTACCAAAACAATTGGTTCATCTTCATCGTCATCATTGCTCTTCTTTGGCACTAAATCTTTAATGTTTGTCATTAGCTTGCCGGAAAATGACATTGCATACTTTTTACAGCCCACTGGCAAATGATCAGTTATTGGATTTTTAATAACTTTCATAAGTTTAGTGGAGGTATCGTTGGCTCTTATAGAGAATTTATGCAGCAGTTGTACCATTAAACCAGCAAAACGTTTAAACGTGCGAGGTATTCTGGTCTGAGGATTAATTTCTATCAGGACATTTCGTTCCGTACGTATATAAACCTGTAAAAGTCCAGCCCTGTTAAGTGGCGAATCAAATAACATTAGAAGACACTGGTGGGTAATATCAGGACGGCAGGAGCCCGGATCACGTTTATTTTTACGCATTATGTTGGCATGATCATCACAATTTAATAATTCAAATGTATTGCCCACCTATTATAGATTTGTGTTGTATTTATTCATATTTTTTATTTTAGGCTATTACTCTTACTTTCACTGTTTCCAATTGAGCTCCCTCCAGCACAATAATCAGTCTTTTTTCCATTGCTCGCAGATGATTGGTTTTTAAATGTTTTTTTGTTAAGTCAAATTCGGGATCATCTTCTTTGTGACCCTGAAATTTACGTTTTTTAGTAACCATTTTACCTTTACCGCCCATTATTGCTCCAATTATTATTTATTTTTCTTGAATTTGATGAATATTGTTTTGATTTGTTGCGGTCTACACGTGCAGTACAAAAAGTCAATAGCAGCGTAATTGCATAGATGCCAGATTTTGACTTTTGTTACCTACCGTCCAAGGCGAATTCATACCAGGTGGAGTTGATAGCCCAGCTGATTGTTTTTTGCTCGTTTTTTTGCTAATGTCTTGTCAAAAAATACATTGTTTCATATCTGCTAATCTAATGTCAAAGTTGTTGTTTTGTTGTAGTTGTTGTAGTTGTTGTTCTACTGCTAACACCTGGTAATAATTCGCTTTGCTACCGTCTATACCTGATAAAAATTTGTCTTGATAAAAGTCAAACTTCATATTAAAAAAAAAAAACATTATTTTTAATACTGTTTTTTTTTTCATATGAAGTTTGACTTTTGTTAAGACAAGTTGATAGCAAATGAAGACATGGATTAAGGAATAAACCTAACATAAATATATTTAGACATACTTTTAACTTCTAAAAACAATTTCATTTCCTTCCCTATTGTTATAAATAATGTCCAGACAGGTAATTCCCTGTGTCAACATTTTCTTATATATTCATAGGTCCATAATTTATTTCAGGTATAAGCACAAGGTTAGTTTAGAATATAGACAAATATCTACATATAAAAATTGTAAAAGTGCTTTTTTGTTTGCTGACACATAATTTATTGCGTTGGGATGGGGTTTGCGGTAAGCGTAAGAGAGTTTGTGGGAACAAAATGATCAAAGTTTTGAATTATTAACTGTGTTAGTTTCCCAAATAGAAATCCGATACAACTCAAAAATTATCAAAATCGTTTTTTTTTTTTTTTGTCATAAATCATTTCACTGATATTTTGAAATACCAAAATAGTTTTTAAAATCGCTACAATGTTAGCATGTTTTGGTGTGTTGCACACAAAAAATAAAAAACAAAACAAATCAGTTTTAAGCAAGTCGACTGGCTCAAAGCCGGTGATGAGCCGTCTGTTCATAATTATTAAGCTTTGCAGCTAATTCTTACTTTATAATACGGTTAAAAAAAAACTTTACTTTAGAATTAACTAACTTTAGGAAGGAACGGCCAAAAAAGAAAGTTGTCTAGGGGTTAAATGGTTATTAAAAATTTATTTTCATATATGATTTATTATAAAGAGGTAACGAAAAATTAGAATCTAATGTTTTTCTGGGTAACTACATCCATCTTCAGTATTTTTCGTGTCTATATACAAGGTAGTTTCAGTTTGGTGAAATAAATGTTGTTTAAATAGAAAATGTTATACGAAAAACTGAAGAAGAATGTAATAATTTAATTAAATTTTTATATTTTTACAAACGCTGTGCTAAATAAGTAACACACAGCGTTGAACGTAAAAAAATTACATGGTAGCAAGATATTCTTCTCTATCTCTTTCTTTTTTATTTTAACCTCTGGGGTATTTCAGGCAAAGATATAAATCTTGAGTTATTTTTTTGGTTTGGTTTTAAGCCAATATTTTTTCTCTTTATTACAAAAAAACTTTACCCTAAATAATTAATTAATTCAGTTAAAAATAGTTCAAATAAAATTAAAAATTCATACATACATACATACATATGTAAAAAACTTTTTATTGCTTTCTGAAAAAAATGTAGCAGTATACCGCCGTTTATTTAAACGGCGTCTAAAATTTTTTCCAGCTTATACAATAAAACGAACTCTTCTACAAATAATTTTGTCATTATTTTTTCATCATTTGACTAATAAATTACAAAGAAAATTACGTTTCTGTAATAAATTATCTGAAGTTTGCATTTACATATAAACTTTCTATCTACATATATAATTTTTTAATGTTTATTGTATGAACAAAATGCGTTTTGTTTTAGTGATTTGTTTTGTATTTTTTATTCTAAATGATGGAGTTTATGGCAAGAAAGCTTTAAATAATAATAATGAAGTTAAACATTCTAATGGGAATTTGGATATTATTCATTATCAACCCGAACAAGTTCATTTGTCATTTGGAGGTAAGTTTTTTAGTAATAAAATTATCGATCTTTAATTGTTTTTGATATGTTGACATACATAAATACAACTTTCGATATGAAAATATTTTCAATACTATATGTACATAAGCGGTATTCAGTGTTTGTTGCAAAAGTGCAAATACGTCATATCCATAGCTTTTATTTCAAATTTAAAAATGAAAATGAAGTCCGCTATTGTGTGTGTTTTACGTAAAATGTTTAATTAATCTTGAAGTTACTTTCTAAATCGTGAGTAATTTTATTCTGCTACTAATTAATTAATTTTGCTTTAAATTCACAATTTATTTTGGCTTAAATCTAGTTTAGTGATGCTTGGCCAATAAAAAAAAATTATACAGGGTGATAGAGAGTTAAAAAATAATAAAAAAATGTAAAATAAAAAAATTGGCGGTCGCCCTTATTTTCCGAGTTATGGGCCTCTGAACTTTTCATATGAAACTTTGATTGTGTACTGCATTTTTTAACAAATTGAGTCAATATGGGTATCAATTTAAAGCCGTTGTTGGTCATACCATAGAGGAGAAAATCCTTGCGTCCGGCCGAAGGCCGGCTATGCAGGAAACCTTTATTAAGCGAAGTCGGTGTTGGTTATACCATAGAGGAGAAAATCCTTGCGCCCGGCCGAAGGCCAGTTATGCAGGAAACCTTTAGTAAGCGAAGCCAGCGTTGGTTATACCATAGAGGAGAAAATCTTTGCGCTCGGCCGAAGGCCAGTTATGCAGGAAACCTGTAGTAAGCGAAGCCGGTGTTGGTTATACCATAGAGGAGAAAATCTTTGCGCCCGGCCGAAAGACGGCTATGCAGAAAACTTTAGTCAAAAAAATGAGTTGGCTCTTAATGGGTTAATTTTTTTTAAAAAAGTTTAGCGTCACCTGATAGATATTTCTAAAAGCATTAAAATGATACCCATATTGACATTTGTTCTAAAATGTACATATGGGGTTTCACGGGTCGAAGCGACTGATACCAAGGAAACAGGTAGCCCCATGGTTCACGCTCATGTCGCACGGTTATTGATTAGGCGCTTCTTATAGCCTGACGTTTGGAAGAAAATCGTAATGTTTTGTTGCATTTCAACAGATGTCACACGTATGTCGGTGGAGTTTAGATGGACTCAAACTCGCAAAAAGCAATAAGAGCATGGTCCTGAAAACCATGTTGTATAATTGCTGCTAATTGGTTAATTTGTCTATATGTACAATCAGGCCTTTGTCTATTGACCCAGTGACAAGACCAACGTCAGGTTAAAACCCCGCTGCCTGTAAATCTGAATCGCATCTGTCCCAAGTTAAGTAGGTATAATTTTCTACAAACTTTACCTCGTTTCTGTAACTTTTGACATGAAAATATAATAGTTATTCTGTTTTTCCAGGTTGTCCCCTAGCTAATCCTAAAATTTTTCAAATAATGTAATAAAAAAAATTGTCATTATCTCTAGCTCACCCTGTGTAAAACAAGATAACTATAATAATTTCATGTGAGAGGTTTCTCACAGAAACCAGCAACGAGGCCCTGGTCAGTGGCAATGTTTTCAAAGGAACTTAAGTTGCGTTAACCACAAAACATTGAACAACTTGAAAAGTGTTAATTTAAATGAGCGCAAAGCCCAAATAACCTCCATTCTTATAAAAAAGTTTTATAATTAGCCCCTTCCGCTGGGAGATTTGTTTAGATTTTTGTTTTACTAAATTATAATTTTATAATACAAACATTGTCGTAGAAAGGCAATTATGAGCGGGTGCAGGAACCCCCAACCCTCCAGAATTTCTAAAAGTTGTACTGTCGCAATACCAATAATAGGGTTTTTATATCAAGGAAATATTCTATTTTTATTATTTGTTTTTTTGTATGAACTCTTTGTTTTTATAAGCATTTTATATTGTTGTTATTTTATTTGCTGTTTATTTATTTATTGCTATTTATATATTTCAATGTGAATTGATAACACTTCATGCGCTAGAATAAAGAAAAAAATGTTGTCGATATAAAACTAGGAAAAATAAATTAATGAGTACCAACAAAAAAACTCAAATCTCACACTTAAAATTATCAAACAAGATTTGTATAAAGCGGCAAATAGTTTTATCTAACAATTTATTAATCTTAAATGGATATTTCATTTCACTTTTGTTTATAAAGAAATAATTTTTTTCGACTTAAATGTAGGTCTACAACATTTAAGTCGAAAAAAATTCTGGAAGTTTCATTTATTTTATAGAAAACTATGAAATGTGAATGGAATTTATTTGTTCGTTCTCACTTGACACATAATACAGTGCTGTTCCATAAAATAAAGCCACCTTTTACTACATATTTCGAAAGAAAAAAAAAAAAACATTCAATCTTCATAAAAAATTTTAAGGTTTATATTTTTGTGAGACCTAACAACTGACAAACTAAATTTCTATAGACCGGTTTTGATAAAAAAAAACTTAAAATGAAATATATACGTAAAAACATTCGAATTTTAAGATTTTAGGTGTAATAATTCTGGCAAAAAAAACCTACTACAAAACAAATATACGCGCATCAATTCTTAACTAAAAATTTAAAAGGAAGTAATCTGTAAGAAATAGTACTAAAATCAAATACTTTTATACTTGTTGCTCTAACGGACATAGTAATATACGTTCTGTACATTCAAATGTCTATCCATAATGGTTCAGCAGATAAAGCCATATACGACAAATTACCTCAGATATGAGGACACCCTTTATTTTTTACACTTATTATTACTGACACAGCAATAAAAAGTAACGGTTCCAAAGATATGGCCATATAGGTTAAACAATATCACCTAGGGGACACCCTTTAATGTAAAATTTTAAATTAAACACTTATTTTAAAGGACAGATTCTTTGTCAATTTTAAATATCTGTCTAAAACGGTTCAAAAGTATGGCCATATGCATCAATTTACATCAACTATTGAGACACCCTTTATAACTTTAAATATTTATAAATGTTATTATACGGGACATAGTAATGGAGATTCTGTATAATTTTCAAGTGTTTGTCTATAACGGTTCAAAAGATAGGGTTAGATAGATAAAATTTTATCAATTAAGGAACACCCTTTAGTTTCCAAATTTAAATTATATACTTGATGTTATAAAGGACTTAGATATACAGGTTCTTTGTAAATTTCAACCGTCTCTCTGTTACGGTTCAAAAGTTTTGCAATATACATCAACCATTGGGACACCCTTTAACTTCTAATAATAAATATTTAATTTCTGATTATAAATATTGGACATTCTGTCCAATTTTCAAGTGATTGTCTAGAATGGTTCAAATGGTTCATATATTTAAATTGTCGTCACATATGGGAACACCCTTTAATTTTTAAGTTTATTTTTTTTTATTGATTTCTGTCATTGGCAGCTATAGTGATATGCAGTTTTTTAAAATTTTAAAAGGTTGCCCTCTACGGTTCATAATACACGTAAAAAACACGTATGTTGTATGGGGACACCCTTTAATTTTCAAAATTCTGATCTTCTTTTAAAATGGGACCAATCTGTAAGCATTTCCTTTCTAATAAAATTTTAAAATCGGTTCAGAAATGACTGAGTTCTGCGGGCACAAACATAAAAAAAGCAACATTCAGACGAATTGATAACCTCCTTCTTTTTTTGAAGTCGGTTAAAAAATAGAGCCATCCACTTCAATTATCTAACACAAAATTACAAGAGATGAGTCAAATAATATACTTTAATTATTTTCAAATTACTTCAGTACTTAGTGGAATATACTTAATTAATTTTTGAAAACGGCTGAGCATAGGGTCAACAAGTTTTGGCATAGAGTCAACAAGTTTTTGTCTCAATTGGAATATTACGCCATGCTCCTTTTACTAAAGCCCACAAGTGATCTTTATTAGTTGAATGTTTTTCCTTAAGAGCTCTTAAGGGAAAGCATGATTTAAATATTCGCCACAAGTTCTTAATGGGTTTAAGACTGGCAACTGAGCAGGCCAGTTGGCTGAAAACATCAACCCCATATTTTTCAAACAAATCTTTTGCCCACTTCGATGTGTGTTTCGGGTCATTGTTTTGCTGAACCACAAATCCAAGCGGCATTTCTTATTCTGCGTAAGCCATGACATAACTGTTAAGCATATTTGTGTAAAAAATAGTATCCATTCTTTCTTCCAGCCGTACGATAGGCCCAGTTCCAATATATGAAAAACACCCCCACAACATAATATTTCCGCCACCGTGTTTAGTGGTCTTTATGGTGTATTGACAAAGACGTTTGGTGGCCTTCGTACGCAGTGGCTGCTTGTCAGATAAATAAATAAAACTAAATAAATTTAGTTTTGATTCGTCAGACCACAAAGTTACTTTAAGTGAATTAAGGACAGTAAAATGTAGAAAGTGAGACTGGCTCTATTTTATGGAACACCACTGTATGTAGTTAGAATAGATCGGTTGTGGAATATATTACCTTTTGCCTTACACATTTTCTCTTGCACTAATACTGTATTTCGACTTTTACTGTACTTTAATAGTTGAGTGTGGGGAAATATTTCTCTATGCAAATATTTCTGTACATAAACTTTGACTTTTAACACTGCTTGGCTGGGAAGCCAACATGACAAATTGTACTTTTATTTTCGTATATTTTTTATGATCTCAGATGGAATTACTAAGTAATTACATATGTGATGGAAACCGATCGATTTTAAAACGATCGTTTTTAAAGGGTGTGATGATTTTCGATCGATATTGAGAATTATTTTTGAACCCATCTCTTAACATTTGAGTTGAAAAAATATACCACAAGATAATAATCAAACACTAATGAGGAATTAAAAAAAATATATATATTAAAAAAATTAAAAATTAGTACAAATTAATTTTTATGCAAAACAACAAAATCGTTTTAAATTCGATTCGTTTTCAAAATCGTTTTCCATCACATACCTGAATATTGTTGTTTTGGATATTTTTGTATTACAAATAAATCTAAATAAATAAGTAAAATGTGTTTTATTATTCGAAAATTCGAAATTAAGTTTAATTTATCGAGCTTAATCCTTAATGTTTTGCAGTTTTTCAGAAATTATTTATGTTACTTATAATTTAAAAAATATTGATTAAATAAATAAAATGAAAGGTTCACACACACTCGAAAAAAACGAGCAAAATGAAGTGATTTCGATTAACAGAACACAAAATTTCAAGTTTTTTATTCCGCGTGTGCTTTTATTATTATTTTTTTTTAGAGGAAACCAACCGCCTTCGTTCCTCAACGATTTCTTATATCCGATTGGAAATTTACGAATACCTTACTCGTGCTTGGTGACAATAACTTATCGTTCAATAATCAAACTTCTTTGAACAAATAAAATAAATTGTAATTTTTAGATCAACTAGCATTTTATTTGCCATGTTTTTATTTTAAAATTTCTGTTCTCGCAATACTTAAACTAGACCAAATTTAAAATAAACTCACAAAACTTTTCGTTAAATTGCAGAAAAACCTCATGACATTGTCATAACATGGTCAACGCGTAATGACACCGGTGAAACGTTAGTAGAATATGGTGATTCAAATAACTTTACCTACCAGTCCATAGGCACTAGGCAGAAATTTATCGATGGTGGGGATAAAAGAAAAACACAATTTATACACAGGGTAATTTTTGGAGAAATTCTACAAAATATTATTTTGTTGCTAAATGTTCACCACTAATTCCTATTTCTATCAGGTGAAATTATTAGATTTAAAACCAGCTACAAAATATGTTTATCACTGTGGCAGTAATTTGGGTTGGTCGGCCAAATTTGAATTTCGTACCGTGCCAGCAGATGCTGAATGGTCACCAAGTATTGCCATGTTCGGTGATATGGGCAATGAAAATGCCCAGTCATTGGCACGTCTACAGCAAGACACACAAAATGGCATGTATGATGCTATCATACATGTTGGAGATTTTGCTTATGACATGACTACCGACAATGCTCGGGTGGGAGATGAATTTATGCGTCAAATTGAAAGTGTAGCCGCTTATGTGCCATATATGGTAGTGCCGGGTAATCATGAGGAAAAATAGTAAGTAAATGCAATTCTAATGTGCAGAAAAATGTTTGGCTTAATTAAAATTTTTAAATTTTCCAGTAATTTTTCCAATTATAGAGCACGTTTTAGTATGCCCGGTGGTACTGAAAATCTGTTTTATAGTTTTAACCTCGGTCCTGTACACTTTATAGGCATTTCCACGGAAATGTATTATTTCCTTAATTACGGCCTAAAGCCGTTAGTGTTGCAATACAGTTGGCTAGAAAAAGACTTACAAGAAGCTGCTAAACCACAAAATCGTGTCATACGGCCTTGGATTATAGTCTATGGACATCGTCCGATGTATTGTAGCAATGAAAATGATAATGATTGTACCCACTCTGAGACACTAACACGGGTTGGTTGGCCTTTCGTACATATGTTTGGTTTAGAGGAAATGTTTTATAGATTTGGTGTTGATGTAGAAATATGGGCCCATGAACATTCCTATGAACGTTTATGGCCCATTTATAATTACAAAGTGTTAAATGGTTCGTATGAAAAACCTTATCATAACCCAAAAGCACCAGTTCATATTGTTACTGGTTCGGCTGGGTGTAAAGAGGGAAGAGAACCATTTCTATCAAACATTCCAGAATGGAGTGCATTTCATAGTCAAGTTAGTACATGTTATTTTATAGAGTTTTTACAACTATTTTTATAACTTCTGCTTTTTTTTTGGAAAATTAAGGATTATGGTTACACACGCCTTAAGGCTTACAATAAGACCCATTTATATTTCGAACAAGTTTCCGATGATAAAAATGGCGCCATCATAGATTCGTTTTGGATTATCAAAGATCAACATGGAGCCTACAATTAAGTTAAAGTTTTTTTTTTTATAATTTAATATAACTTTTAGAAATGTCATTTATATTGGTGACACAAATGAATTTTTTTTTAATTGATTTCTTAATTTTATTTTGATTGAAATAGTTTTTCTTACTATTGCATTTAGAAGCATTACATAAAAAAAACATAAACAATTCCAAGGCAGCACAACTAAATTATTTTTAATATTTGTATTTGTATATTAAATTTAAATCTGTATATTTTTTTATTAATTTAGTTTAAGATTTATTCTTTGGTTTGTTAAACAAAACGTACAAATTTGAAATATTTAAACCGAAAAATTTCAAACTAAAAAACAGCAACATTCTCTGATATCACAGTGCAACAAATAAAAACTTTTAAAAAAATATAAGATTTTCACACCATATGTCTCGATTCTACTAAAACGCTATACTCAGTTTGATGGAATTGGTGACTAATTTTTGTTTATGGGCCTCGAAAGATTAGGGAAATGAGTGGGCCCGTTTAAGAAGGTGTCATCAGTTTTTGTCTAGTATCTCATTCAAACTAGGTGATAGCGCTTAACTATGTTCGGCAATAATGCAGCCGAGGATTCGTTTAATAAATTTTTTGATTTTCCGAAGCTTTCGAGACCCATAAACAAAAATTGGTCATCATTCAGAGTAAAATCGAACCTATACTGTCACTTCCTTGTACACTTTTTTCACTGTTGCACTGTGTATTCTTTATATAGCTTTATATAGCTTTAAGCTTCTTATTAAAACGAAATGAATTTAATATCGTTTAACATTCAAACAGTTTATTTTAGTTTAACTGTCGAGAAATAGTTATTCAAAAAATAAATTATTGCCCCTATTACGGATTACAACTCAACTCAGTTGAGTTGTCTAAAAGACAACTTGAAACACAACTGCTACGGATGAGTTGTAATTTGAAACAACTGCTACTGATTAGTTGTAATTTTTTTAAACTTTTGTTAACCGAACTAACACAGGGTTATAAACGGTAAAACTACAACAGAGTTCTAACACAATTTAAATTCAACTTAAAATTTTTTGACAAGTTGAGTTGTAATTGATAATACCAAATTGTAAAATTTCAACTGAAGTAGAGTTGAGTTGTAAACCGTAATAGGGGCCTATATAAAAAGCTCAAAAATAAATAAAATAAAATGCATATCTTAGTTTATTTGTTTTATTTTAAACTTGCTAAGCGAATTTCAAATTCTCATGAATATAACATTGTGCTCAATATTTTGTTTAAAGTAAGAGATATAGAAATTTACTATCTTTTTAATCACGTCTGCAAGGTATATTTATTTTACTAGGTAGTGGCGTCTCTACAACAAATACAGCAATACAAGAACAACATTGCATTTTGTTATTGCTTTGTAGTTCGAAATGTCAGAAAACGTAGAAGAAAATTGAGAAGGCCAATATGTGTTTTATTGCTTTCTCACTTCTGCACCAACAATTTCTAACAACATACAACTTTTGACATGTCGAACTACTAAATCAGCTGGGCGGACGACACTGCCTAGTAAGATAAATATACCTTGCACGTCTGTTTATTCGTATTTCATTTATCGTGATCATTATTTAATGATATGTTTGTTTTTATTTGACATTCAATAAGAGAATGCGACGGCGATATTCAGCCTTATTACGACTGTTTGTAATAGATTGCAAATAACACAAATTTTATCTTTAATCTATTACAAAAGAAGAGGATTAAAGATAACTCACAAAATGTATTCTTCATCTATTACATAAGTGTCGAATTCCAGTACAACCTCGAAAGCCGGTGGCTGAACGTAGAATAATAATGACAAGTAGCAGTGGTGGATTATAGGAATTTATCGGAATATATTACAGGTTTGGCGAGACTTACTGCCTATTTTAGAGTGTGACACGATTTTTTTGTTTTAAATGTGAGCAAAAAAACGAATTCGTGTGATGAAAAAAGCAGTTAAAATTAATTAAAAAAAGAAAATGGTAGCCAACCAAGCTGAGTGCGATGGCTAAAGTTTAGAATAGTTTAGAATAATTTTCTCTCAATTTCCCCTCTGGAGAACTAAGCTGTAGCAATTTTTGTAGAATTTAATATTCATTGAAATCCATTGCTTAAATAAAATTCTATTAACTTATATAAAAAATATTTGATTTAGTTCACCTCTTCTGTCCAGTGACTGTCAACAAATCTTTTAGGTTAAATCTGAGCCACGCCCATGTTTTTAAAGTACTTATTTTAAATCGATCCTATTGAAACCTTGCATATTATGACAATGCAAATTTATGATTTCAAAAATTAACTTTATTGTTAAATTATTTATTATTTTTATTACATTTTTTTTTATTTTTATTCTTGTTCAAAGAAAAATTCCAATTCTGTTTTTCGTATTTTTATACCCTTACCACAGGTGGAATATACGAGGTATGATCAAAAATAACCGTTATTTTAAATTTTCGTGAGGTAGGTATGTTCGATTTACGCATTTTTTTTAATATTGGTACACATGTCTGTTATTTATGTTGACAATATCAGCCATTTTGGATTGTCAGTATGTTTTCGTCAGATAAAAAGGTTAGTCGTGTTATGGCGAGTAATAAATTTTACTTTTCAAGTTCAAGTGATGATGATGACATAATGGATATAAATATACATCGGAAGATGCTACGACAAAACGTTAACATTTTTGCCATACCATAGCGATCTAACTTCTTCATGGTCGGCGAATACCACCAAATTTCCTTTCGGGTTAATTTGTTTTTCAAATTTTAATAGGTTTGACATCGCTTCCTCCAATGACACCTGTTTATAACATCCTTCCCCTGTTGCTCTAGAATCAGAGCTTCCTTTTTATCGTGATTTATTTTAATAAAAAAAAAAACATTTTAACGGATATTTTCGCCTAATTTATGCCCCTATTGCGGTTCACAACTTTATTAATAATTTGGTCGTTTTTCATAAATCGGTATTGTTCATAACTTAAATGCGGTTGACTTTTTGGTTGTGTTTAATGGTATTGCGGTTCACCATTTTGTATGAGTTTGGTTGACAAAAACGATAAATATACACAACTGCTTATTAGCAGTTGAGTCAAACACACCTAAAAATCGTTGTTCCACAGCACCAAAAAAATTTTATTGAGTCAAAGTCGGGTTGGCTGACAGACGACCAATTTAGTTGAGTTGAGAACGGCAATAGGGGCATTAGTTTTACTTACTTTATGCCAACCTTCTACATCAAGAACTGGAGACCCAAACGGATTTAATTTCTCGGCAGTTTCGCTTCAAAAATCACTAAATTTTAGGGTTTTATGCCCTTTCGACAACCCTTAGCATAAGAGGGATGTTTTTTTCATTTAAGAAACTAAAGTTTCGAACATATGAACTTTTTTTTCTTGTAGTCGTTTCAATTTCGTTGCCTACAATGATGACGACAGAGAACAAATGTTTTATTGTCGTTTCTATCTTCGTTTCAAAATAGAGAATACCGATATATTTACGATATTATTTTTTGTTGAGAAATTATCAGCCATTTCTTGCTTTTTCTGGTGAACGTTGTCAAAGCTTTGTTTCAAACCAGGTTCGTCCAAAACGAAACGGAACAAAAAAACTAACTCCATTTCTATTTATCAAAAATAGATCAGCTGTTTTGTAACAGCACGGAAAGTAAAAACTAATTCTACCTTTTATTCTCGACTTTTGTAATTTCAGACTGATAATTGTCGACCTTATCATACAGTCTCTCGTAATTGCTAACATACCCTTATCATACAGTCTCTCGTAATTGCTAACATACATAAGTATGTTTAAGGCTAAGATCGCCATAGCCTGCATATACATAATGGGTGATTTTTTTGAGGTTAGGATTTTCATGCATTAGTATTTGACAGATCACGTGAGATTTCAGACATGGTGCCAAAGAGAAAGATGCTCAGTATGCTTTGACATTTCATCATGAATAGACTTACTAACGAGCAACGCTTGCAAATCATTGAATTTTATTACCAAAATCAGTGTTCGGTTCGAAATGTTCAAATGTGACAAATTTTGTTCAGCGATGAGGCTCATTTCTGGTTGAATGGCTACGTAAATAAGCAAAATTGCCGCATTTGGAGTGAAGAGCAACCAGAAGCCGTTCAAGAACTGCCCATGCATCCCGAAAAATGCACTGTTTGGTGTGGTTTGTACGCTGGTGGAATCATTGGACCGTATTTTTTCAAAGATGCTGTTGGACGCAACGTTACGGTGAATGGCGATCGCTATCGTTCGATGCTAACAAACTTTTTGTTGCCAAAAATGGAACAACTGAACTTGGTTGACATGTGGTTTCAACAAGATGGCGCTACATGCCACACAGCTCGCGATTCTATGGCCATTTTGAGGGAAAACTTCGGAGAACAATTCATCTCAAGAAATGGACCGGTAAGTTGGCCACCAAGATCATGCGATTTGACGCCTTTAGACTATTTTTTGTGGGGCTACGTCAAGTCTAAAGTCTACAGAAATAAGCCAGCAACTATTCCAGCTTTGGAAGACAACATTTCCGAAGAAATTCGGGCTATTCCGGCCGAAATGCTCGAAAAAGTTGCCCAAAATTGGACTTTCCGAATGGACCACCTAAGACGCAGCCGCGGTCAACATTTAAATGAAATTTCTTCAAAAAGTAAATGTCATGGACCAATCTAACGTTTCAAATAAAGAACCGATGAGATTTTGCAAATTTTATGCGTTTTTTTTTAAAAAAAGTTCTCAAGCTCTTAAAAAATCACTCGTTATATGTAATATGTACCTGCCCGTGCGTGGTCCTAAGTCTAATATTAGCTAGGGTGCTGGACATGTACACACAATATGCGCTACCATCTCAGCCTTTTTCATTTACAGTCTACAAGTATCGTTTTTTCTTGATTTGAATCTTGACAATTGAAGTTTCCATGACCTATCAATAAACCTGTTAACTAGTTTAAGGTAATCTGATTATGTTATATCCAATTTTTTTCTGGCCTTTCTGCCAATTTCTAGTGATAAATATCAGAGTCTTTGGAGTAAAACGAAACCATTACCCTAGACTGATAGAAGAATAGCACACTACCTACTAGCCGTATCTATTATAGTGGTTGATAAAATTTTAGTTTAAAATTATTTTCGTATGAACATATTTAATTATAATCTTATGCTTTTTTATTTGTAATAAAAATTCAAAATTTTCTTAAAGAAACTGTACTTGATATTATTGTGACATGGTCTACACGTGATAATACTAATGTGTCTATGTGTAAATATGGCATTAACTCTCTGACAAATGTGCAAGAAAATAAAAATGGTCCTACGAAATTTGTAGATGGTGGTAAAGCAAAAAGTACCCAATACATACATAGGGTAGGTACTTTTTTTTATTAAATTAAAGGTACTAAAAATAAAAAGCTCTTATTTTAATTGAAGGTGACTTTAACAAATCTTACTGAAAACACACGTTATTTATATCACTGTGGCAGTAATTTGGGTTGGTCAGCGCAATATTGGTTCAAAACTTTGTCTTTGCAAGACAATTGGTCACCCAGTTTAGCTATTTATGGAGATTTGGGTAATGAAAATGCCCAGTCTCTGCCCAGGTTGCAAGAAGAAACCCAACTGGGAATGTACGATGCTATTTTACATGTAGGAGATTTTGCTTACGATATGCATTCCGTAGATGGTACAGTGGGAGATGAATTTATGCGCCAAATAACTGCGATAGCGGCCTATGTACCCTATATGGTAGTACCAGGCAATCATGAAGTGGCTTAGTATGTTTTTTTACTTATTTTTTTTTTTATAAAAATATGTTTATATTTGTTTTCTTACAGCAACTTTTCCAATTATAAAGCTCGATTTAGTATGCCAGGTGGTTCGGAAAATTTATTTTACAGCTTTAATTTAGGTCCCGTACATTTTATAGGCATTTCCACTGAAGTTTACTATTATTTGAATTTGGGTTTGAAACCTTTAATGTTTCAATATAAATGGCTAGAAGAGGATTTAAAGGAAGCAAATAAACCTGAAAATCGTGCTAAACATCCTTGGATTATCACCTTTGGACATCGTCCCATGTACTGCAGCAATGATAATGGTGATGACTGTTCTCACCATAATACGGTCGTTAGACAGGGTTTGCCAATATTGGGTGGTTTTGGTTTAGAAGATTTATTCTATAAATATGCGGTCGATGTTGAAATGTGGGCTCACGAACATTGCTATGAACGTTTATGGCCTATATACAATTACACCGTACATAATGGTTCTCTGGCGGAACCTTATCGTAATCCCAAAGCTCCTGTACATATAATAACTGGTTCGGCTGGTAATAAAGAAGGACGTGAGCCCTTCTTTAAACATATACCCCAATGGAGTGCTTTTCATAGTCAGGTATAATTTAGTTAATTATTTAATTTGAATAATATTTAATTTTCGTTTTTTTTTTTTTTTAAGGATTTCGGTTATACTCGTCTCAAGGCCTTTAACTCAACACATTTATATTTCGAACAAGTTTCGGATGACAAAAATGGTGATATAATTGATAAATTTTGGATTATAAAAGATCAACATGGAAGTTATGACTTTTAAAAAATATTAATAAAATCGTTTAAAATATTTTACTATTCCATATGTATTATTTTGTATAAATTTAATGTATTTTATATGTATTAAAAAATTTAATAAAAGCACACTATAAAGAATACTTTTTTGACTGTACATTGTACCTTCAAAAACACAATGAAAAATTAGTAATTGACCAAGTGCCTCAGTGGACTCACAGACTGAGATTTTCGTACCAGCGCACGGCAACAGGTGATGGAGAAAAGCGTTCACACGTAGTCCATCGTAGTCCGCGCCTTTGCATCCAAACGATCAAATTTGTTCATACGCACAAATTCGCTATTGATTTTAAATCAATCTAACTATGTGCTGTTTGTTATATCTGTGATTTTAATCATCGAATTCTTCATATTATCAAATCGGACCTTTGCTCGACCCAATCATCAGCAATTGTTTTGATGAATAATAAAACACAAACATCAAAAACCAAAATATGAATTGTTGCATATGAAAGTGAAAGAGAGAGAGAGAGAGAGAGGGACAAAGTGTAACAAATTTGTGTAAGCACAATTATTTTTATAAGCGACGAAGGAAGTGCTTCCTTACTGAAGTGTTTTAAAACAACTTTATTCAAATAATTCTTGTGCTTTGATTTTATTCATTGCCAGTGGTCTCTTGTTCAAACATATGAATAAAACGTGTTCGATCCCCATACTCACAACTGAACAAAATCACGTTCGCCAGCATTAAAGGAAAAGTTCACCAGCATGAAGTTGATTTTATCCTATGCTTAGTTTTGTTGACTAATTAAATGTGAATAAACATATTCGATCCCCAAACTCTGAATAAAATTAGCCTTCGTCAGAACGATGATGATCATTTTGATGAACGCTGAGTTTTGTTTAATGCAGGGACCGTAACGGTTATAAGTGATATTAAATAAGTTCTTTAATAACCGTTATTTTGCGGTTTAAATGAAAAAATTCCAAAAATAAAAGGCCAAATGAAACTACTTAAAAAGAAGTTTTATTTAGCCGGCATAAAATTCAAGTCATTTGAGGAGTTTTATTTTATCCGTCAGGAAATAAAACTCATTTAATGTAAAAATCATAGATATGTATGCAGTTCGGATAATTAAATAAGATAGTCTTATAAAAAAATTTTATATTATGCGTATATGAGTTATTCATTACAAAAAGAAAAAAATATTTGATGATTTTTTTTAACAAAAATAAAAATCCTTTTACCGTAGCAAGAGTTGAACCGACAATCTTACGTTTGCGAGACTTCGGCTCCGCCGTCACGAACAGAATCTTCCCTAGATGTTTGTGAGACATCACAATCAAACACCTCGCATTTGGGGCAGTATCTGAACTCCCTAAATGTAGATAGGAAACCGTAAAGCGAAGAAAATGATGATGTTGAACAGCGAAAAGCTTTTTATGAAATAGATAATTTCTCACCAAAGCCCTTATCGATTGATAAATAACTTTTTGAGTTCTGGGAGGCAAAAAAACTACAATAACCGTATTTGTACAAGTTAGCTGTGATTGTTCAGTGTGTTTCAGCAACCCAGGTAAGCGTGGAAAGAGCATTTTCTGCTCTTAATTGGAGTGACTTGCGCTCAAATCTTTCACCAGAAAATTTGGAAAAAATTATGTTCGTTAAACTGAACACATAATTAACAAATTTTAATTACACATTTAATAAATAAACAAAATATTATTAAAAAATAAAAAAATTAGTTTTATTTCCTGACGGAAAAAATAAAACTCCTCAAATGAGTTTCATTTTTAGACGGAAAAAATAAAACTCCTCAAATGAGATTTATTTTTTGATGGACAAAATAAAACTCCCTTTTTTAACAGTTTCATTCCAACTTTTATTTTTTCGTTGAAAAATATATCTTAACAGTGGAGTTAGGATCGTTTTCTCAAGATCACCAAAGATCCTTAATCAGCACGTCAATACGGATCTTTTGGTATATTACACTATAGGTGTTCCATGACTCTAACATGGAGATTTTTTGAGGTCACATTTTTAAAAATAACTGTTATTTGCGGTCCCTGGTTTAATGACTAAATGTGAATAATAAAATCAAGCAAAATGTGATCGTATTATTTAATGATATTTAAATTAGGTTAGAAAGAAATGTGCTAGAGACGTAATCAGTCTTATTACGGATGTCGTTGTCACACAATATTATTGTTGTCGAATATTCCGACTGCCATTTTCTCATAATCTGGTCTTTTCTTTAACCGAATAACGACCCGAAATTATTCGTATAACGACCCTGATAACCTTGCTGTTAAAATCAAAAAGTTTGTTAGGCCTGAAATATCTCTCAGATACTCAACAATAATCAACAACAATAATCAACAATTAATCTATTACAATAATATTGTAATAGATTAAAGAAAACAATCGGATTTTTTAATCAGAATTTTACTTTAATCTATTACAATATGATTTTTGTCTAAGTACGACCACCGTAATAAGGCTAACGATTCTATGAATAGGCTGTTTTAAGCCACTTGTGATACCGATGATACTGTCTAACTCGTGGAATCGTTCCCCTGCTAAAATCCGTAGTACCAATTTTCCATAGACATGTCCATTCTTTAACAGAGCAATCACCCGTTCTCTACCACAGTTCAAAGTTTATTGCAGAGCCAAAACTCGCTAATTCATCAGCGATTTGATTTTTATATTTTATTTATATTTATTAATTGAATTTTTTCCAGAAAACACAAACGACTTCATAGTTACTTGGTCTACACGAGATGCTACCAATCAATCATTAGTGGTCTATGGTGAAAATTTCAATAATCATCAAACTTTACAAAAAGTTTCCGGTGCATCGCAACGTTTCGTAGATGGTGGAGCTAAAAAATCAACGCAATTTATTCACACGGTAAAATTAAAAAATTTGAAATGGAAAACACGTTATGAATATGCATGTGGCAGTGATTTTGGTTGGTCGGCAAAATTTTCCTTTGTAACACCACCAGAGGGCAATGATTGGTCACCAAGTTTTGCTATATACGGTGATATGGGAAATGAAAACGCCCAATCGTTGGCACGCCTGCAACAAGATACACAACAGGGAATGTATGATGCTATAATACATGTTGGTGATTTTGCCTACGATATGGACACTGATGATGCTGAAGTGGGGGATGCTTTTATGAGGCAAATTGAAACAATAGCTGCCTATGTGCCATATATGACTTGTCCAGGAAATCACGAAGAAAAATAGTAAGTAAAGAATGGTTTTTCGGACAAAATAATACTACTTTTAACAAACCGCATGCCCAATTTATTGGTTTATCATTGAACTTTTTACTTAAAATATTTTTATTTTTAGCAACTTTTCGAACTATAAAAGCCGTTTTAACATGCCAGGTGGTTACGATAGCTTGTGGTATAGTTTCAATTTGGGTCCCATACATTTTGTATCTATTTCTACGGAAGTCTACTATTTTCTTAACTATGGCTACAAACTATTAACAAAACAATTTGAGTGGTTGGAGAACGATTTGAAAGAAGCAAATAAACCCGAAAACCGTGCTATTCGTCCTTGGATTATAACATATGGGCATCGTCCCATGTATTGCAGTGATGACAAAGAATATGATTGTAATGAAAAATTGGAAACATATATACGACAGGGTTTGCCAATTTTTAAAATATTTGGTTTAGAAGACTTATTTTATAAACATGGTGTTGATGTAGAAATTTTTGCTCATGAACATTTCTATACACGTCTCTGGCCTATATATGATTTTAAGGTATACAATGGCTCTGCAGAGGCACCTTATACCAACCCAAAAGCCCCTATACAAATTATAACTGGTTCGGCTGGTTGTAATGAAAATCGTGAACCTTTTGCCAAAGTTTTACCAGAATGGAATGCTTTTCATAGTAATGTAAGTGTTGATTCTTTAATATACATACATATAAGTACATACATATGTATGTATGACTAAAGGAAATAAAATGTTTTCATTTTATCTCATTTCAGGATTATGGTTACACACGCTTGAAAGCTCATAATCGCAGCCATTTATATTTTGAACAAGTTTCTGATGATAAGAATGGCGATATTGTGGATAGATTTTGGATAATAAAGGATAAACATGGTTCATACAAAGAAATGTGATAAACTAAATAAACAAATTGGTTTTGAAATGCAAAATTAAGTAAAATGTTTGTAGTTAAAAGTAAAAAAACACCCAATCAAATAATAAATAAATAATAAATAAATAAATTTTATAAAAAAAATTAATGATATTTACAATAAATGCTTAAATTATTTTGATTACAATGAATGCGATATTTTATTTTACATAATTTGAATCTAACTACAGTATCAAAAGCAAACATTGCGAGTTGTGGAGCAAGCAAAGCAAATATATATATTTTAAATTAAAATATAATCAGCCTTGTTAGGGTGTCGTCGTACTTCGACAACAATAATAGGTCGATTATGGATTGCAACCGAACTTTAGTTGCGTTGTCAAAAGACAACGCAACTGGTAAATAAGTTGGCATTACGTATGGCAACTTTTTTCAGTTTCCAAAAAGTTATCGATAATGCTATTTTGACACTCTAGCAACTGAAAATAAATGTAAACAATCAAAAACTTTTTAATTAATTTAATAAATAAGGAAGACAAAAGTATTTTGAAAAAAAAGTGAATAAAAAAATACAATAAATAAATGATTATTTCTAAAAGGCAACGTTTCGATTGTTTTCCTTTTCTTATATTAAACGCTGAAAGTGCTGCTGAAGTGTTGTTATTTTACGGTTTTGAAATCTACAATTTAAAGAAATAAATATGTACATACATATGTATATTATATAAATTTTGTTTTAAATATATACATATACTATTAAATATACAAAATTTTATGAAAAATAAACCTATTTTCCCTTAGATTTACCGCGTTTTTGCCTAATCAGTGAAAAAAAAAATCAACAGCAACCACAAATTTATGGTTGAAAATTAACGACTTTCAGTTGCCATACGTAATACAATTTCGGCAACTGACCACACAACTGAGATTGGGTTGCCATCCATAATCGACCCATAATATTGTAATAGATTAAAGAAAATTCTCATTGCTTTCTTTAATCTATTACAATATTAATGTTGACGAACGACAACCGTAATAAGGCTGAATGTTTTTAATGGAAAATTTAATTAAAACAAAAAAAAAACAATTAGGCTCATTTTTTTAAAATAAGAAATATCCTTAAAAATTTTGTTTAGTAAACCATTTACATATCGCACGCTAAATCACAAATAGTCACAGATCAAAATTTATCAGTTCCCAGATCAAATTTCCAACGACCACAAAAATTTCAATTGCATCACTTTCTTCTTTAACTAAACAAATACCGTTACTGTCGAACACCATTTGATTTCCATCAAACATAACACGCAATATTTATCGTTTATCTAGAACAAAAGTTCGGTTGAAATTTTTGATTTATATTTCTATTTTAATTGCGATTTAAAAAAAACAAGTGTTTTCATTCACATGCATAATTCTATTACATTTTAACGGCTATTAGCATTTATTATATCTACTACAATTGTTAAAATAATATTAGGCAACAGCATTGCCAGATGTGAAGATTTATCTGTTTTTGTAGTTTTTGAAGCATTGAAGTTTTTGATCAAAATAATAAGTTTGGCTGCAAATGCTTTACATTAATGTATATTAATAATATTGTTTTACAATTTTATTGATAATAGGAAAGTAAAATGACTTGCTAGTAGAAAACTTGCCCTTTGTCAAGCAGGTATATTTTTTATAATTAAAAAAATTACATATTCTTAACCTGGCACTGAAATGGATAAACTTTTAATAAGTCCCCTTTTATAATGGACAGAAAAATGGCAGACAGACGAGTTTTGTTGGCAAGGGGTTGAAAAGGTAGAGGGTGTATATGTCTGCCTTGTTTCTGTCTATTGCAAAAGGGGACTAAGGATAGTGTAGATAATGACATAGTGTTATTAGTTTAACTGTTTAATTTACTGCTTACTTATTTTTCAGCAATGACGAGTATATTCGACGAAAACATTGACATTTGTTTGCTGCATAATTTTACAAATTGTTACAAAAAAAAAAAAAAAAAAAAATCAAGCGTTGTCTGTTGGTTTTTATAGAAAATCTTAGTTGCTTACGTTGTAAACAAACATAGTTTATTTAATTGATAAAAACTATACATTACGGAGATGAAATTTTTGCATTATAGAAAGGAAAACAAAACGTATATAAAATCAAATCAATTTAAAGATATTCAATTTAAGTTTATATATTTGAGTTTATATTTTTTTAAAGCTCTTTATTTGCCTTGCTTCCAAAAAAAAAGATTATAGTCGTTTCATTGTTTTATAATATCAATGCAATTTTTATTATCTTCATGACGATTATAAGCGACATTATGCAAAAAATTGTCGTTTCGCCATGACGAGTATACTCGACATAAACAATTAAAAGGGTTATTTATTAATATTTTTCATTTCGTTCCGTTATGTTTTTAAAACAATTTTCTTAATCTTGTTTCGTAAGTATATGGCAATGCTGCTTATCAGCAAAGAAGTCCTATGAGTTTTATTTAATTTGACCTAAAATGTAAAACAACGTAATATCAGTTTTCATAATCTTGTAAATTAAGTTAAAAACCTTAAAAAATAAGAATTATTTCATACATTAAAACAATATTTTACATTTTAGCATAGAGCGCTACAAAAGATCTTGTAAGTCAATCACTACATAAACATGTTACATGTAATTAAGCCTTATTATTCCCAAAATTTAATTTAATTTTTTTTTGGTGATATGGTATTTCGCATTTTTGGTGACGATATATTCAATTCACCGAATACGAAGCCATTCAAATATATAACTCAATATGTTTTTTCTACATTTATTTATAAAAGAAAAAACGATTTTTTACGAAATTCTAGTTATCTTATTTCTTGTAAAATTAATTAAATTTTTAATTAGGACTAAGTTCGTTTATTATCTCTTAAAATAACAAATAAGCTTCGGTAATTATTTTTGTTTTGTAAATATTTTACAGAGCGGGTTTGTTATAGTAGTACTTACATTGTAAACTTACAAGCTTAAATAAAATAGATGTAATAAAGTTTGTTTAAAAACACTGTTTAAATGGGTAAATGTTGTTTACAATAAAGGTGCTACACAGTTTACTTCCACTTTTGAATCATAAATAAAAAATAACAATAATGGCATTACTTTAGCACGGTAGTCGGTAAACTTTTCTGTTGTAAACCACCTCTGTTAACATTTTTAGTCGAAAGATCGACAATTTTTTTAAAATCATAAATCAACTTACTGTTATTATAGTGCGTTTCCATTACAAAAATATGTACATATTTTTTGTTAGATTTCGCAAACAGCTATGATATTCTCCCATTGCACTTTTGCAAGACCATGAAAAACTAAGCTCCGCTATGGTGTACAGGAATGACATGCTATGAAAAGTGTGTACTCACTTTACAAACGTAAATAAAACACCATCAAATTCACAACATCCTATAGATTGTGCATTTAAAATTCCCTTAAAATTGTATTTATTTTATATATATTTTTCTATGAGGTTTAAGAGCCACCAGAAACACCAACTTTGTCCCTTTCCTTTCTAAAATTTGATATCAAAAAAATCATTAATTATTTTCCATTTGTTTCGTTCCTAAAATTTTATTTACCTATTTCTTGTAGCCAGTTAGTATATTTTGGACGCCAAAAGGTCGCATAACGTGGAATCCTCCTGACTGGACCATAATTTTTTCTTTTTTGTTTTGATCATGATCTATTAAAAATAAAAACTACAATAAACAACGGAATAACTTTTAATTAAATTTTGTTTTTTATTACACTTGGGTCCAAGGCACATTCATCAGGTAACCTCACTACGACGGGGAAATATTAAGGCGAAAATTTTTAAATTTTTTTTATATGGAGTTTGATAGTTCAACTTCCATTTAAGGGGAAAAATTGTAAATTTAATTGTTAAAATCCATATACAAAAATATTTTGTATTTTTGAAATATTTTTATTATTTTTTTTAATGTTTTTTTTTTCAAGTGTTTTGGCCAAAATCACATAAATGGAAACGCACTATTAAGATCAAAAACAAACTGTAATAAATCAGTCAAGTGCGAGTTAGTCTCACACACGTAGGGTTCCGTACTATGTTTAGTATGCCTTTAAAAACTCAAGTTGTTAATTTTTTCATGTCTTATGGGGCACCCTTTTCTTTTTAAAATCAGTCATATTCGCGAAAATTGCATCGCTATTGGAACACCCTTTAAATACACTTTCTATAAAAATATCAGGTCTATATATGTGAAAATCATGTCACTGATGGATCACCCTTTAGTAATTAGTAATTGTTACAGTGGCTGAAGTACAACATCTACTGTAAACAATTCAAGATTCTACCTATTACGGTTAAAAAAATAAGGCTATTTAAGTAAAATCATGTCTCTGCTGGAACACCCTTTAATTTTTATTATTTGTTATAGTTTCCATAGTAATAAACCTCCTGTAAAAACTTCAAGAGTCTACTTATTATCGTTCAAAACTTAGGCCATATACACGCAAAGCACGTCACTCTCGGTGCACCCTTTAATTTTAAGGTTTAATTAAATAGAAAGCGAACATAGAGTTAATTACTGCCTGCAAATTTTAAGTGGTTACCTCCTATAGCTCAAGAAATAAAGACATAAAGGCAAATAAGACCTCACTTTATTGCTATAGCGGCCAAAATTATACACCTTCTGGGAAAATTTCAAGCGTCTACCTATTATGGTTCAAAACTTAGGCCTTATACATGCAAATCCCAACACTATCGGCACACCCTTTAATTTGTAGGTTTATTTTTTTATACTTGTTTATATAGCGAACTAAGTTTTAAATACTGTTTTTAAATCTTGAGTCTATGCCTCCTAAAGTTCAAGAAATAAACACATATTCGTGAATAACACCTCTCTATCGGAACACCCTATAAGTTTTAGTATTTGTTGCTATAGCGGCAACAGCTATACATCATCTGCGAAAATTTCAAGAGTTTACCTATTACGGTTCCAGAGATAAAAGGCGCTGACAGACGGACAGACATTGTAGCGAAAACAATAGGGTTACACTTTGTGTACGGAACCCTAAAAATTAAAATATTAATTTATTCATTGCAACAAATGTCAATACCGCCTTTTAACTATTTCACTGCAATGATCAATAAGGACATTAGGTCTATCCTGCGAGTAACAGTTCTAGCCGATAATGGCATGGAATTAGGTATGGAAATTATTAAATTGTTAAAATCTGCAAATAACACTTCGGCATCATACACAAATACCTCTTCTATTAATTCACCTCTTTTAAATGGAACACCTCTTTTAAGTGCAACATTTTAAAATTATGTTTTTATCAAGCTGTCTTGAAAGTATTGTTTGCTGGCATTTTAAACTTTTTTTAGTTCAGTTAATTTATTTTTTTAAGTTTAAATAGTTTAATTTTTTGTATGTTCAATTGACAGAAAAAGAAACAAAGCTCCAAGTTTGTTTAAATTTTACCAATCGACCAAGAAAGGTTAAAAGATTGATCGATCGATGGCTTGTCGACCACTGCTTTATTAGATACACATATAATTAAATTTTTTTCTTGCGTTTTTTTTAATTTTTGGCGAGTTATTTAAAAAATGTTTGTTGTTGGCACTGCTTGTTACTCACATCACTAAACAGCTGTTGCGTTCTTTGTATTTTGTTTACAAACAGTAATAAAAAAAATTTTTTTTGAAAAAAAAAACGAATAAATAAATTTTCCAAAACGTTACAAAATAAGAAAACAAAATTAATAAAGAGTTAATTTTAAGTATTTAGTTACACAAATCAATAGTTAAATTTCATAAACATTTATATCCAATATTTCCTCTCTCTCTTTAACTACATGCACATACATACATATGTATGTATTTATAAACAAAGAGAACTTGTCACAAAACTAAAATTCGGAGCCGATGAAAGAATGCAAAAAGGATAACAAATTCAGTTTATTTTCTTTTTATTAATCGATTTTTTTTTTTGATCAGAAAAATAAAATGCACGATTTGGAAGCAAATAAGGATAGTGTTAATTATCTTATTAATAAGTTGTGTACAAGTATTTTACAACAAAATGATATTTTAAATCCAGATCAAATACAAGCAGCTGTGCCTAAACTGAAGGCGTTGTCCTATCAGATATTGTTGAAAAAATCACCAAGGCCACACAATAAAAACAGATTGGAGGAAAATGTTGATTTTGAGCCACAACGTGCATTGGATATACAAATTTTTGCCGCCAAATTAAATTCTCGAGCTAATCCAGAAGTTTGTGCTAAATTTTTAGCATTTGAAGAACAGTTGGAGGCTATTAAAAACGAACGATATTTTAGTGAAGGCGATGGCAAAGGTATATTGCAGTTGTTGTTGGCATTACAAGGCAATGTCCATGAAGAATATGAAGTGGTAAGTAAGAAATGTAGTGATTGTGTGGGTTAATAAAAAAAGGAAAACAGTATTCAAAGAATTAATAATATATCAAAACCTAAAACAAATGTAGGTATTAATTTTATTTATTTTGTAGCCCAATATGTGCGCTGTTGAGCTACTGGTACCTGGCCCATTTACCCTACATGCCAACTACAAAAACAATTGCCATTATCCCACGTTCAACGATTACGATATTATGAATCCAACTCCAAAATACTTTAAAGGCACAAAACCCTTAAAATCCACAGATAATCCTTATTTACCAAAATTCCTATTTGAAGGCGAAACTAATCAATTAATGGATATAGAAAATAAATTTTCCTTAAAACCTTTCGAAAGAGACACCGTCGAAGAGTGCACCTTTACCGGTTTGACAAAACGTTTATTAGGTACCTCCATGCGTATAAATATCAATGCATTACGATTATTTCCGGAAACATTCAAACAACCAGTAAAATCTTTAAAAATGATTACCACAAGTCCACGCAAATCTTTAGTTGCGGCAACAGCTAAAAAAGAGCAAAGCTATGCTAAGGTAGCAAAGAAAGTTTACTCCTGGAATTGGGAAGGCCTAGGATGTTTTGGCATAACCTGCTCTAAACCGTTTGCTGGTGAGGCTAGCATAACGTTACTTTTACAAAGTTACATAAATCATGAGAAAAATAAGGATTTTGAAGCGAACATTTTAAATTTAAAGGATTTTCTAAATGATTTAAAATCATTAACGGGTATTTAAATGTTTTTTTTATTTATGTAGATGTGCGTTAATAATTTAAATGTTTTAAATTTATTTATTATTAGTTGGCATCCAATCTGATACTTTTTATCATGATGAATTCATAGTGTTTGCTATGAAACCAAATGTTACTATAGAAGGTGTTTTGCCTGGCACTATAGAATACTTTGTGGAAGATTTCTTAGAATGTGGCACTTGTTATAAACGTATGCAAACTATGATTATGAAAAGGGACTACAAACTAATGTTTGAGGGATTTATGTTTAAAGTAAGTAAAGTTAAAGCGTTATTTGCATGACGCAACGTCTCCAACTTTTATTTTTTAATTAAAGGCCTTATGCAGTGCTATTGATGAATATTTAATAACATTTCGTCAATTTGTGTTTGCCAAAAATGATAACCATTTAATGGAGTTTTATAAACGCATGAAAAAGATGATGAAACAAATAACAAATCTATCGTTCACTTTGGCTATACATCCTAATGGCAAGTATGATTATTAATAAAATTTTTGAAATCATAATCTTTATAGAAAATGATTCAAAGACCTATTTTTATAACATCAAACAATCTAAAGACACATAATTAGTTATTCAGAGGTTTTGGATTCGAAAGAAAACGTTTTCGAAAAACAAGGTATAAGTCATACAATTTCTTTTCGAATCCAAATACATAGTAGCCACCAGTTGTAGGGAGGTAAGTAAGCATGCTGACAAAAATAAAGTTTGGAGTACACAGTAATTTGAGATTATAGCATTCGATATCGAGTAATAAAAATTATAAAGTTCGATCGATCGAGTTTTCATTCGATACGTCTGTGCTAATAGTATAATATTTGACATAATTTGCTTACTCGAGTCGTATTAGAATATTATTCGATACGATACTTTACTCGATATCGAAGGCGGTGATTAGGCCTAGACAAAAATCTAAATTTTTCCTAAAAATTCTTGTACAAAAATGGTCTTGTTTTACAGTTTTATTAAATTTTTGTGAATAATATTTTATTCATTTATTTTGTTGTTCTTTACATCTTACAGTTGATGCTAATGTTAAACCACCCATGGGTTCACAATTTTTGGGCTATTTATATCGGGAAATTATGCGTTTAACAGAAAAGGACTATATAACGCTTTTGGTTTTCATTTTGAAAAGATGCTGTCATGTTTATTTTAAGTAAGTATCGCAAATATTTTTATCTTAATTTAAAATAATTCAATGTGCTGTTTCAGTACTGAAAGCGACAAATTAGTTTAGAATATTTTTATGAAAAGCTCCAAATTTTTTGAGTTGTTAATATACAAATTTAATAGACGTACCGCTTGTCTGCAATACAGAAACAGGGGTCTAATCACATTATTCGATATCGAGTAAAAGCTCTCATAATTTTTCTTTTTTGGTATCATGGCACTCGATATCGAATAAAAAGTATCGTAATTTCATTTGAAAGGAAATGTTTTTAAGTCGTTTTTCTTGTTCACTTGTGGACTTATTATTAATCTATTACAATTTGATAAAAATAACGATTCGATTCATGTCGAATGGCATAATTAGTTAACTCGACTCGTATCGAATTTGTTATTCGATACGATAGTTTACTCGATATCGAATGCGGTGATTAGACCCCAGAACATAAAATAATTTTTAAATTAGTTGAAAATTAAAGCTACTTTTTTTGGTGATTAAACATTGAAAAAAAAAAATTACTTTTAAAATTTCTTACTTTTCAATAGAGGAAAAACTTTTCTCATTTTTTTTTAGACATTTACAAAAGTGGATTTATTATGGTTTATTAGATGATCCTTGTAATGAACTATTTGTGGGCTTTGTAGATCATTATAGAGAAAATACGAAATACTTTTATGATAAAGCTTATTTTGTGCGTAAGGAATCAGTGCCGGGGTTTTTTCAAAACTTTGAAGATCAAATTTTACAATGCGGCAAATACACCATGTTATTGAAAGCCTACAATCCCAATGTAATTATGAGAATTATTTAAAAATCCTTTTTTGTTAATTTAAATAAATATATCTTTTCAGCATGGTTTGTTTGATTTGAATTATCCAGCCATATCAGTATGTCTTTCGTTTGAGGAAATTGAAAAGCTTGATTTAGCCTGTGTGCAGTACTATGAAAATGCCAGGAAGGTGTGCGTTAAGCCACTTACAATACGAGAAGTGTTTGAGACGAAATCTGAAGAAAAACGACAGTTTTTTCAACGCATGGTGGAAAGATCAAAAGCTAACCTAGAACGTTGGACAGATGAACAACATGAGCTGGCACTTATAGCAACAGAACGGAAGAAAAAACGTTTGGAAGAATTGTCTTTGCAGCTGAAAGATGTTAAAGAGCGTAAGATAAGAGAGCGCAAAACAAGTGTTGAACTAGAATTGAAATATTTAAGAGAAGCGGAAAAACTGGAGGAACAGCAATTGATTAAAGACAATATCAATTTGAAAAAGCGTATCGAATACTATCAGGAACTAAGCGATACGATTAATGAAAATGAAAAAGCCAAAAATAAAAAGAAACTAAACCTAAACATACCACAATCACTAAGCCCTTTTGCAGCTGCATCTGGGCAAACAGCACAGCTTCAAACACCTGCAAGTACAGCTGGAACAGATTTTGAATCTTGCTTTGAAGATGAAGATGACGCGGCATCTGAATATGAAGAATGTATATCAGATGATTTTGAACTAAAATTTGCCGAAAATGAGAAAGACCTTAAAGCAATATGTAGGGATCATGAAGAGGAAGATGAGGAAGATGAGGAAGAAGCTGAAGAAAAAGATAAAGAAAAAGAAAAGTTACTTACGGTGACTTCAAGTGAAAAATTGAAAAATGTTTTATTACAAGAAACTGAAGAAAATGCTAATATTATAAAACCCTGTCTAAAACGCAGTAATTCAGATTTTCTAAACTCCAATGAAGCTCAAAGTATCAACAATACGCTGCAGGAAAATCGTCACAACGCCATGAGCAGCACCAATATGTATGAGTGTTTTAAAACCACAGAAGTAGCTGTTGAAAAGACCAATACTGTGGAATATTCCAAAGAAGAAACTCGAGGTATTGTCTAAAAATTTAATTTGTTTATACCCTTCACCACCCTTCATTCCGTGTGTAATTCCTACAATATTCATTTCCGACCCCATAAAGTGTATATATTCTTGATCCTTATACATGGAGAAGTTAATTAAGCAGTGTCCGTCTGGCAAGGCACCAGACAAGCTTCAAGGTACCAGACAAGGTACAGAAAATTTTAGCCCACCAAACTACCACGCATAGTTTCGAAAATTTTAGGATTGCAATTCAGCAACATTAGACCATCTCATTGGAGGCTGCGGGCAAAAAACCACGCCCAGCTATATTTTTTCACGTTGTTTTCATGGTTCTCTTTTGCCTTTTTTTTGTTAAATAAATATTAGACCGCGACAGGTGGATCGCAAGGGGTGCACACAGATCTCGGGGGATCTGTAACATCATCCGAGGGCGGATTTTGTATTTTTTTTTTAAGGTTCGTAAGGTTTTTCTGCTTTGATTTGTATTAAAGGCTTTTATAGAAAGCAATACATATAGAGATAGCCAATAAACACACAGGGTGCCCACTGGTAATCTGGAACAGTCAATAGACTCACTGGGTTGACTGCTCCTGGGGGATCAACATGAGTAAATTTTTTAAAGAATTTTTTTTTACAAAAAAATTTCAAAAAATATTTTTACAAAAAATTAAAAAAAAAATTAAAAAAAATTTTCCAAAAAATTTTTACAAAAAATTAAAAAAAGTATTACAAAAAATTAAAAAAAATATATTTACAAAAAAGATTTTTACAAAAAATATCTCCGAAAAAATTTTTACAAAAAATTAAAAAAAAATTAGAAAACTAAAAAAAATTTTAGAAAATTAAAACAAAAAATAAATAAAAATTTTCTAAAATATTTTATACAAAAATTTGAAAAAATTTACAAAAACATATTACAAAAATTTAAAAAAATATATTTAGAAAACACTGTTGTCATACCTTTCGGTGAAGACCGTCGTCACTGGCTGTTGTTTTGGTACGTTTGGCGAGCGCTTTCGATGTAAAGACATCATTTCAAGCCGCGTTTAAAATGGTACTGGAGAGTTAGTATTATCTGTTTTAGTATACTAACGACGGTCTTCACCGAAAGGTATGACAACAGTGTTTACTGGCGGAACAAATCCAATCAATTTAATATTAACAAAAGTTTTAAAAAAAAATTAAAAGAAAAAATTTCAAAAAAATATTTACCAAAAATTTTCAAGTAAATTTTTTAAGAAAGATAAAAGAGGGTAACACAATCGGCCCTATTCCCGTTGGCGTTTTAATTTTAATAGTCGTTTCTATGTCGTTGTTATCGTCGTTTCGTTCCTAAATTCGTATTCTTGAAATATATTGAAACGGTGAAGAAACGTTATCGAAAACAAAGAGAAAAATTAATAAAGTGTGGTAGCACTGCAATTTTTTGTGTTGTTATTTAAGACAAAATTTGAAAAAATTTACAAAAACATATTACAAAAATTTAAAAAAATATATTTAGAAAACACTGTTGTCATACCTTTCGGTGAAGACCGTCGTCACTGGCTGTTGTTTTGGTACGTTTGGCGAGCGCTTTCGATGTAAAGACATCATTTCAAGCCGCGTTTAAAATGGTACTGGAGAGTTAGTATTATCTGTTTTAGTATACTAACGACGGTCTTCACCGAAAGGTATGACAACAGTGTTTACTGGCGGAACAAATCCAATCAATTTAATATTAACAAAAGTTTTAAAAAAAAAATTAAAAGAAAAAATTTCAAAAAAATATTTACCAAAAATTTTCAAGTAAATTTTTTAAGAAAGATAAAAGAGGGTAACACAATCGGCCCTATTCCCGTTGGCGTTTTAATTTTAATAGTCGTTTCTATGTCGTTGTTATCGTCGTTTCGTTCCTAAATTCGTATTCTTGAAATATATTGAAACGGTGAAGAAACGTTATCGAAAACAAAGAGAAAAATTATTAAAGTGTGGTAGCACTGCAATTTTTTGTGTTGTTATTTAAGACATTTTTGTAAATTTCTGAAAAGTTTGTTATTTCTTTTTAAGTTTTAACAAAATATGGCGAGTACTGTATTTTATTTTTCAAGTTCAAGTGATGATGACATAATGGATATAAATATACATCGGAAATGCTACGACATCTTTAAATTTTATAGAGAACGAATATTTTATTGTCGTTTCAATCTTCGTTTCAAAATAGAGAATACCGATATATTTACGACGAGTGTCGTTAACGCAAACGTTAATGCCAAATTGTCGTTTTTAAGTCGTTTTCAAACTACAACGCCAACGGGAATAGGACCAAATATTGGTGAAGGGTATATAAGATAAGGCATGGCCGAATATAGCACCCTTACTTGTTAAGTAAAAATTTGTTTTTACTTTTTCTTTATTTCCAGCAAACTATGAAAACCTCTTGCAGGAAGCTAAACGCAACAGAAAGCGGGTATTGGATACGGAATTCAGTTTTCAAGAGCAGAGATCTCATGCCAAATCCATGCCCGACATAAACTTAAACACTTTGCCTGATTGTGATTTAACAGATTTACAGCGCAATCGCAAACGAATGATGCAAAACGATTTATTTTGTGAATTTACCAAAGATCCAATGGCAGTTAGATCTACTTTGTATCTTAATTTAAATACCGATCGAGCACGCAATCGCCAAAAAGTGTTGGAAAGTGAATTTAATATATTGACGGGTAATAAGGAAACAAAAACTTCGTATGCAGCACTAGATACACCTGCAACTCCCATGTCCACTACTTCGGATAATACACCCCTAACAGAAATTTACAATGACCGCCGGCAAGACGATAAAGATAACGGCAATGATGTTAAAGAAAATAACCCAGATAATAAAAAAACACCAAACGATTTAAAGCTTAATATTGCCTTAGCCGAAAATTTATCCAAAGATTTGATTGTTCTACCCACAGCTGCTACCTTTTTTGCTGAGACGACACCAGAATGTGGCCTTAATACGGCTGGCATAATGGCCAAACAAGGATTTCCCTATCCTAATGCAGATAAACTGAAAAAACATCAACAGGATGCCTCTACAGAAGCGCCTGTTCACAATGAGTGTGAGCAACTTGAAGATGCCTGTCCTCAGCCCGACTATCAAAATCCCTATAAACGTTGTTGTGAACTGATTTCCACAAATTTTACCTGCAACACAACAAGTCCTTACATACGCCTAAATAATCCCACCAAAAAGCCAGCAGACTCACAAAGCGAGAAAAAGCTAGACCTCAACTTAATGAGCGTTATAACACTAACAGAATTTCTGCAAAAATCTGTTATTGTACCCATGAGTACGCATTTGGAATTGGTTAACAATGAAGTGATGCGTATGTTTTTACAAGACTTAAACATTCTTGATCATTTTCGCAGTTTGCGTAATTATTATTTTATGATGGATGGTGAGTTTGGTTCGATAATATGTGATGGCATTATTGGAAAATTAGAGGATGGCGCTACACCGCTGCAACTGTTAAACTATCAAATTTTACATTCGATTTTAGATACGGCTCTGGGATCCAGTATAACAGGTAATAGATTCTAGAATACGAGTATATAAAAAAATTAACTAAATTTAATTTTGCCATGAATTGTAAGTATCAACCCAAGGCAAATTCATAACAGGTAATTTGCGATCGCCAAAAAGCACATCATGTGATTTTAATCCTAATGTCAAACTCCATATAAACAAAATGTGAGACTTGAGAAAACAGTGAAAGTATCTGAATTCGCCTAAGCCATCAATGCGCCTATTAATTCCATGTGGTAAAACCCTTGCTAAAAGAAAAAAAAACGTTTCTAGATCGTTTTGAAACGAGCTCATTAAACCTAAAAAGGTAGAGGGAGGCTACTACATGTAGCTCAAGTGGTTAGCACGTTAACTACTAAAGCCTGCTCACGAGTTCAATACTCAGCTGTGCAAACATCAATTTTTCTGATATGTATTGATTCTCTTTATAATAGTGCATATCACAGCGCCCTCCTTCGCCGGTATTACCACATGACACTGAAACGCCGGCAAAGTAAAATAATTATAAATTGGCTATGCTAGCTTCAAACTAATACGCCTACATAACACAAGAGGCGCTGCAATACCGTTCTAAAAATAATCATAACGTACATTTGCAGTGCTGCCATAAAGCGAAGCTTTACTATCACCCTAAACATCTGTCTTATCTACTACTATCCCTTTCTAAAGGAAGTAATACAGTTAATATAGGCATTAATTGCCGGAGTATTAATTCTCTTAAAAAAAAGGATATGTTCGAATGGTGCTCAAAGATCCCTTTGGCTGGAAGGCCAGTAAAGTGCTTTGATATAATAGAAGTACTTTAAGCTGGATAACTGCGTTACGTTAGTGACAGGTCGTGGAAATTTCAAGTATCATCCAGCCAAGATGAAAATCGAAGAAGATGATACTAGCAGACTCTGGGCCTGAAAAGGCTGAGATGGTAGCGCACATTGTGTTTGAATGGCAAAAACTTGTTAAATGTGGATGCCATGGGGGATATAAGCCTTGGAAAAATGTTAGCAATTGCTAGAGAAAGAAGGCCGACAGTTACCAGTCGACTGTCTAAAATGACTTAAGTCAAGAGTAAAGCCTGGTGATAGCATGTGACTAACATGTGAAAAGTAAGGTTGCCGTAAATTCCAAATCAGTTGACTATAAATATCGAGGACAGAACGGCATCCAAAAGGGACCCATTAAGGAAGTGTTTTGCTTCGATATTCCTCCTATATTAATATATAAATACAACATAAAATTAAAAATTAAAGGGACCCCATAAAAGTAATTAAAAAATAAAATCTATACGTATAATAAAATAGTAACTCATTTCCGTCTGTTTGTCTGTCTGTCTGCTTTTCATTTGTGATCTCATCATTAAAAAACTACTAAATGGATTTTAGCAAAATTTTGTGAAGAGGTACCTTAGTATCCTGATCCCAATATAGGATGTTATTTCCAAGAGAAAGTGGAGAAAAAGCAGTGAAAGGTACTGAAATTGTCGGTTTAAAATTGGACTATTTTCAACATGGTTGTTTTTCAACACGATTATATATTCAACACACCTTTTTATTTTTGAAATTTTCGGTTTGAAACTAGGATATTTTCAACTCGGTTATTTTTCAACTATTGTGCAACAGATGGCGCCAGTTGAATAAAATTTGTATTTGATCATTACTTTGTGAAATTGCATTGTTATTAAAATATTTTAAACGCCTCTGACAGAGGTTTACAATAATTTTTAGAATTTTAGAATTTTTTATAAATTTTAGAATTTTATCCAGGGATGGGTACCTTTATATAAAGTAAATGCATAAACCATAACTGAAGCACTATAAAAGTAAGAGTGATTCAATTGGTGTGGAATACTTTCAAAACAAAGTCTAGCAAAATATTGTCAGGACGTCGTTTTATACTAAAGAAGCTTAAGAGCAGGTTTTTAAGATGGCGATCAGAGATTTAGTCATCTTTTATCTTTGTTTTGAAATAAAAACACACACACATGCATACGTACATACATACTTATATGTCAAAATATAAGCATTTAAAAAATACAAAAACGAAAATTATTTTTTAGAAAACTTAAAAAATGGATAAAACATTTTTTAAAATAAACTCTATAAATTATATAAAATACAAGCAATTTTTTCTTCTTCACAGTGTCTTTTTGAAAAATGATGACATTTATTAAAAAATGATGACATTTATTAAAAAATGTTGCCATTTTTTGTTGTTCAGCATGGTAACACAACAAGGTTTAAACTACCACTTGTAATGTAATATAGGTGGAATATCGAAGCAGACCACTTCCATAATGAATCCCTTTTCGACCCAATTACATCCTCTATGATTACAGGCAACCGAAATATAATTTACGGCAACCCACTTACTTTGAGTCATGTATTACAACCAGAACTTAATCTTGACTTTAGTGATTTCAGACTGTCGACTGGTAACTGTCGTTCTTCTTTCTCATCACGCGGTCTCTAGTAGTTGCTAGCATTTGTTCAAGTCTCAAGTCCCCCATGGCATCCACCAGTGGTCCTGAGTCTTATGCTAGCCAGCGCTGGACATGCACACACAATGTGCACTGCCGTCTCAGCCTCTTTCATTTCCCCGTCTCTCTTCTGCCTCTCACTTTTAGGCATGTGCTGTAGAGACTACGACTCGACGTTGAAGGAACGCTTTGAGGTACCTGCTTTCGAAAAGGATTTGCCTAAGCCCACAGGGCCAGGTGCGTCCAATTCAACCATATTTACCTCCATAACCGCAGGAGTATCTTCATAGACTGACCAGTCCACCCCTTGCGAGGTTTCTTTGTCATTCTATTTCGATATCCTCCCCTGGCCAGTGGCAACCGGAGTTCCTAAAGGGATTAACCTCTCTACCTCTAACGAGGCTTCCTTGTCCATCCCTATCGAAATATCCCGGTTCAACGCCATAGGAGAACCTTTAGAGATTAACCTGTTCACCCCTTGCAAGGCATTCCTGTCCATCCCTTCTGAATTCTTCCCTAGGCCATTATTGGAGAAAAAGTTGTCCACCCACACAGTGCTCCTTATGCATGGGTAAGTCTACATTGAAACTGGAGGTCGACTGGTATCCAGAGTTCGCATACTAACGGCCAAGCACCCTCCGGACCACGCATCCCTGGCGTATGCTGTTCCACCGTGGATTAGAGTGGGTTTCTTCCGAATTAAGGTTCAAGGAATCCTGGCGTCTGGTGCCCCCATTTTCCCCGATAGCACTGCGTCAATACTTTGAGAATGAACCGCAATGACAATTGGTACCCCCGGGGGATAAACAACCCCTTAAAAACATCAACATCAGTTAATATTGGATTAAATTAAGTGTATGATTAGCTAATTAAAATAGAATCTTGAGTTTAAACTAGTATTTAAAAACCCACTCTAAGGTCCATTATTATAACTTGCCTTTAGCTAAAGTTAGGATTTTGTTATGGCGATAAATAGTTTTTCGTTATCAAAAGTAAGCTAAAAACCACTTTTAACTATCACGTACTATAAGGACAAGTTATAGCAATAAGCATTATCTTCATTATTATAACGAAAAACTACTTATCGCTCCAACAAAATCCTAACTTTAGCTAAAGGCAAGTTATAATAAAGGGCCTAAGTGTATGAATATTAGTGGCACTTTACTGATTTTTTATTTTTGCAGTAGGAATTGGTGTTGTTGGTTTTATTGAAAAGATTTATTATATGAATAAATTTATATATTTATTTTTAGGCAAAGATAAAAATGCCGAAAACCTTTCCTTTATCGTTAACGATGTACCGGAAAAATTCGATCTCAACTCTCCCGATGTTCTCAACAACCTTAGTCTTAGTTATCGCATTAATTGGCCTCTAAATCTCGTATTAAATCCAGAAACTCTCGAACAATATGCCAACATTTTTAAATATCTTATTAGAGTACGACGCATAAGTTGGATTTTGGAACGAGCTTATCAAATACTAAAAGAAGCGGTTAAAGAACATGGCAGTGTCATATTAAAATCACCACAATATAGACATGTTCAGTTGATACGTCATAAGTTTTATCATTTTGTACACGCCTTACAAAATCACATAACGGCAAATGCCTTGCAAGCCTCCTGGAAAACGTTCAAAGATGAATTGATGACGGCAAAGAATATAGAAGATATATATAGGAAGCATGCTAACTATATAAAACGTATATTGTTTTTGTGCATGCTTAACAAAAGAAGTGCCGAATTTTATAATACCATTGAAAATGTATTTAAAATATCATTACGTTTCTACAAGTGAGTAAAATTTAATTATCTAATTGATTGTCATGCTGTAGAGATTATTGTAGATACATATGTATATGTGTATATGTGTATATGTATGTATATTGCATAAGGCACACAAATTAAGTAATCAAGGCTAAATTTATTTAAAAATAATATATTCGTATATATTTATATATGCACATACATACATATATATGTACAGTCTGTCAAGGAACTCTTTTTACATAATGAAAAATGCTTTGTTTTTGGCTTTTATCATAAAGGCATAGTGTCTTTTTAATGTTTAAATTATTGTTTTTATTAATTCCATTTTATCTGAAACTAATTATTTATTTATTCATTTATTAGTCAATAGAATATAATCCTTACAGACTAGTTACAATAATTCTTAAAATTAATTGAATGAATGAGTTAATTATGAATTAAGAAATACAATAATTTTATGCTTTATTACATTTATATTTAAAGAAAAATCGATAAATTGAAACAAACAATTATATGTACGACATAACATCGTAAAAGGGTCAGCAAAAGAATAATTAGCTCTACACAATTTAATAAAAATAGGATAATGACGTGTATTACGACAAGGAATATTAAAGTTAACAGAACTTAATAGGAAATCACAGCTAATATTACCATTGATAAGGTTCAACATGAAAGAAACATTTAACATTGTACGACAACTTTTAAGAGTAGGCAGTTTTATTAATGCTAATCTACTTGAATAAGAAGGGAAATTTGTAGTGTAATTCCAATGAAAACCACGTAAACAGAACAATAAGAATTGATTTTGTACAGATTCACTACGAGCATTGTGAATGTTATAATAAGGATCCCATATAACTGATCCATATTCTAAAATAGGTCGAACTAGAGACATGTAGAGTTGCTTCTTAATGTATGGATCAGAAAACTCTTTAGCCCAACGTTTTATGAAGGCAAGAGTACTTTTAGCTTTGTTTACAGCCATAGTAATATGAGAAACGAAGTTTAATTTGGGATCTAGTAATATTCCAAGATCAATAAATGAATCAACCAACTTCAGTTGATGGCCTCCCAAAGAATAGTTTGCGGAAATGTAATTATTTCTGGAAAAAACGCATGCATTTACATTTTTTTAAATACAGCTCGCATCAAGTTAATATTACACCATAAAAAGAAGTTATTAAGATCATTCTGAAGATGAACGTGATCAATAAAGCGATTAAAAGAGTAAAAAAATTTCACATCGTCAGCGTACATTATCTATATATTAACTAACAAATAACAACAACGAAAAAAGACAAAAAGCCGCAATTATAATTAAGAAAAGAAAGAAATACAAAAGAAACACCAACATGGAGTTGTCAAGAAATTGTTTTTACAATTTTTGTACTTGCTGTTATTTTTATATTACTGTTAATTTTTATTAATCAATCATATTTTTTTCGACAGTCGAGTGACCAATGATATGTTTTACTGCAAATTTTATTGAGATTTACTAAAAAAAAAAACGTGTTAAAAACGGAAAATTAACGAGAATTTAAAATGACATCGATGATCTGATTCAACTGATTTATTATAATCTCGCGATTGGAAAAACTGTGCAAGCATTGTCTAAAATGTGTTCAATAACAATGCTAACTATTTACAATATTTTAGGTTAGGTTAGGTTTGGAAGGGTTGTGCCAAACATGGCACATCCACTCGGAGACCTATTGGTCCATTGTGATTCCTTTCAGCTAAAATACAACAAAACTAAGAAAATTATGGGGAAAAAGAGAGACTTATTATGCTTCCTGCCACCTATCACTCAGCCACCCGATTTCCTAGATGAAGCCGACGACATCCTCGATTTTACACCGTGCGATGTCGAAGAGCCGCTCGATAAATCTATCACCTAGCCATCTAAGTCTGCGGCTTTGTAATACTGGGCAGTGACACACGACGTGCTCAACAGTTTCCAGCTCCTCCTCATCCTCGCACAACCTACAGAAATCTGGTGTGCCGACGACCCAGTTTCTAGCCATTGCCCTAATGGCGCAATGACCTGTGCTCAACCCTATCACGGCTCTTAGAACCTTCTTGTCTAGACCCAGAAGTATCTCGGTTTTCGCAGCGTCTAGTCTAGGCCAGATTGACCTTGACACTCTGCAATCTCCCCTTACTTCCCAAGACACGTTGATTCTCCTGACTACCCTCCTCTGATATCATCCTGTAGTAGTGACTAATCGGTGGCTTAACCGATTCTACCCTAATTGAATTTACCCCTTCCGAGCCCAGTCTCGCAAGTTCGTCAGCAATCTCGTTGCCCTCAACATTACAATGGCCCGGGACCCAACACAATCTAATCCTATACTTGTCCGTCAGTGCGTCGATAGCCTTTTTACAATCACCAACCAGCCTAGATGTGACCTTGTGTCTTTTCAAGCGCCGCCTGGCTGTCGACGTACAGAGTGACCTCTTCCCCTTCTACAACATGTCCAGACACCAGCTCTGTGGCTTTTAAAATCGCCAACACCTCTGCCTGGAACACACTACAATCGTCTGGTAGTCTGTTAGACATGCGTGTTCTGATTTCCAGGATATGAACACCAGCACCGGTGCCCGTTTCCATTTTTGACCCATTTGTGTACAATATTTTAAGTATCAATAAAAATCAAACTAGGCTCACATTAGAGCTTTCACCAGAGCCACTCTCGCAAGATTTTGGATTTTGGTGTTTTAAGGAAGAAGGTAGACGAAAACCCTTTGGTATCCACAAGAATACTTTCAAGTTAACTAAGAGAAGAATTTAGCGTGACAGTTTCCCACGAAATGGTAAAGCAAGTCTTTCAGTAGAGCGGGTATTTATCAAATGTAGCTCGAAAGACACCATTGCTTACAATGCAACACAAAAAAAGGCGATTGTTCCTTGCTGTATTGCATATTTCCAAACCTGTCGACTACTAGGATGTGTTTATATTTAACAAAGAGATCAAAATGTTTCATTTGAATAACGGTGGGCTCAAGAGAGTTTGGGAGAAACCCCCTAATTCCAGTACTTAATTTTAGAAAACTTTCTATAATAATTTGTAGGTCCATATCTAGTAAGGGAGTTGGAGTAATTTGTTTCATTGTGCACAGAATGGTTGTGAATCAGTACCTGAATATATTAAATGGTTATCTAATTTCCATGGTCAATAAATATAGAACTTATACTGATAGAAAGCCGAATTTCAAGTTTTATCAGGATAATGATACCAAACACAAGGCTCTTCTGGTAAGGATGTGATTTTCTAAATCTGTGGCAAAGTACTGTATACTCAGTGATGTTACATGTTTTTTTCAAAAATCTTTACGCAGCTACAAAAAATCCCTATTTTTCCCTACGAGTTCAAAAAAAATTCTCTACAAAAATCCCTCCAGTTCATACAGTAATATTTTTGTATATATATTAAAAGCATAAGAAATTTATTGAAAGTACATACAAATGTAAATAACACACTTATATGGCTTAAAAATACTAATCAGTTCTTTTTCTTAAAAACTAAATAAAAACAAAGAAAAAACTTAAAAAAACAAGTTCATATAACAAAAATCACATATAGTTCATTGGTTTAAAAATAAGCATACGAAAAAGTTGATTGTCAGTTTTGGCTGACGATTTCATAACAATCATATAATTGTGTGGCCACCATTTTTTTAAAGTGGGACTCGGTACATTGGAAGGTGCAGCAATTTTTACTTTCATCTTGCAGGAAAGAGCGGACGGTACAAATTGATGTTAAAATTTTGTGACTTAATTTATTTCGTTTTTTAGTGCGAACGTCGGTGATTATAGAAAAAATTCTTTCACTGTCTGCATTCGCATGTGGCAATGATAAGGCGAATATAGCTAAATTGGACAAAGTAGGGAACATGAAATTGTCATTAAAATCTTTCATTTTGGAAATTTTACCCCAAAACTTTTCGACATCCATCTTCAACAAATTTTCTATTTCTTCATTTGAAAAGTTATACTCAAAACTTCGCTACTCTTCTAAAAGCAAGTTAACGTCCACATTCACTATTTTTAAAATCTTTTTAAATGACAACTCATTTTTACTTCCATCTTTTCCTAATGCAATTTGTGGGCTTAGAAATTCCCTTTCTTTAAATATTTGTTCTCTGAGGGGTAACCTTTGCTGCATTTCTTCAAGGGCAGTAATGTAAAACTTTAGGCAGTCTATTTTAATTTGATTTGCTGCCGATTTTGGGTTAGTTTTTAGAGCTTCGTTACACTCATATCCCAAAAAAATTTCTTCAATTGACGAAGAAATATGTAGTGATCTTACATTACATAAAATATTAAGCTCGGATTTTCTAAAAAAAAATTTTGGCCCAAACTTAAAAAAATTTTTATGGATTCACGTTGAGCAATATGAATTAGTGGTACCTTAGATTGAGACAGCGCATTCAAGGAATTAAAATAATTCAGAACATACTTGAGAAAAAGTAGATATGCCTTATTGCATTCATTGTTCAGCTCGAGAGAAATCCTTTCCGTAGATTTCAATTTGTCCTGCGTATAAGCTTGTTTAAAGAATTCTAAGAGTACATCCTAATTTTCTAATACTCTTTCTGTACATTTTAGATGCAAAAGCCATCTAGTAGTACTCGTTTTTTACAATATACAATATACATATGCACAAATATTAGAAAAGGTTGCCAAATTGCTGCTTTACAAAAAATCCTTACTTTTTAGTGATTTGAAAAAATCTGTAATTTTTTCCCCATCGGCCATTTTTTTACATAAAAATCCCTACGAATAGGGAATTTTCCCTACATGTAACATCACTGTGTATACTCCTACTCAGAGTCCTGGCTTATTTATCCAGTTGAAAATTTGTGAATTTATCATGATAAAACATTTCGAAGAGGCGTTCTAAAAGCAAAGATGACTTAAAGGCTTTAATTTTGGAGGAATAGAATAAAATTCTAACGGAATGGGTGCAAAAATTAATTTATTCCATGAAAGCGTATCTGCAAGCATTGGTTAATGCCAATGGTAGCTATACAAATTACTGATTATCTTACAATTCCATATCCATCGCATTTTCTTTTTCATATTATCTTAGTATGTAAAAACATTTTCTTGACAGCAAAATTCCGGAAGTGTTTCTGTTTTTAATGTTGTTTTTTAACCTTATTTTTTCTGGGTTTTCTTTTTTGATGTTATTCGTAAGTTTACATATAGATAAAATTAATTTAGTAAAAAAAAAATTAATAAAAATAATAAAGGAAACAACATTTTCTATTATAAAAGTCAAAACCAAAACTTTTTTTATTATGTAAAAACAATTTCTTGACAGACTGTATGTATGTATATCTATATGTAATTTTATTATTGCTTTTCTTTTTCAGCAATTTAAAATCACGAGAATTCAAATTGAAACCTGGCAATGAACATTTCACACACTCTCGCTATGAAAAGTTGGTTAATGATGAATTAGAATTTGATAAATTCATTAAATATACCATTTATCTGGGCAATAAAATTGTACGTCACGGTTATCAGGCAGAGATTGGCGAATTTATTAGTTTGATTAACTACAATCTGTACTATATGCAAAATGCATTTTAAAATTATGTATATGTTTTAAATAACAATAACAAAAACAACAAAAATATTTATTTACTAATATTAACACTGTAATGTTGGTTGGTGTATGAAAGAAAATTTTAGATAGTCAAGTAAATTGCTTTTAAAAATTTTATGAAAATAATGGCTCTGGTTTGCATAGTGTTAAGAAAGTTTAATATTTATTATATACATACACATATTCTGCTTTAATTTTGTTAATAAATATTTATTTTTTGTTCCTTTGGATTACTTGTTAAAAATGTGTTTTTGTTTTATTTGCTTACTAAAGCAGGAAATGTCATGTCCTTTTTAAATTCTGTAAAAATAAAATAAAGAAATTAAACGAGAAAAATGTAACAAAATGTTCTAATTACATACAATGAAATTTGAAGTCAAGCTTAAGTTCGTTTTATTCTCTCTAAAGCCTGGTACTCTGTTCAATTTTTCATGCGGAATACTGTCAAACTACATACATATGTATATAAAAAATTTGTATGAAAAAATCATGAAAAAATGTTGCAGAAGTAGTTATCTGTTTTTATTGTGGAAAAACAAAACAAATATGTATATGTGCATCAATTCTTAACTAAAAATTTAAAAGGAAATAATCTGTAAGAAATAGTACTCAAATCAAATACTTTTATACTTGTTGCTCTAACCGACATAGTAATATACGTTCTGTACATTCAAATGTCTATCCATAATATCCATAACGGTTCAGCAGATAAAGCCATATACGACAAATTACCTCAGATATGAGGACACCCTTTATTTTTTTACACTTATTATTACTGACACAGCAATAAAAAGTAACGGTTCCAAAGATATGGCCATATAGGTTAAACAATATCACCTAGGGGACACCCTAACAAATTCTTTGTAAATTTCAAATGTCTGTCTAAAACGGTTCAAAAGTTTGGCCATATGCATCAATTTATATCAACTATTGAGACACCCTTTATAACTTTAAATATTTATAAATGTTATTATACGGGACATAGTAGTGGAGATTCTGTCTAATTTTCAAGTGTTTGTCTATAACGGTTCAAAAGATAGGGCTAGATAGGTAAAATTTTATCAATTAAGGGGACACCCTTTAGTTTCCAAATTTAAATTATATACTTGATGTTATAAAGGACTTAGATATACAGGTTCTTTGAATATTTCAACCGTCTCTCTGTTACGGTTCAAAAGTTTTGCAATATACATCAAATTACATCAACTAATGGGACACCCTTTAACTTCTAATTATAAATATTTAATTTCTGATTATAAATATTGGACATTCTGTCCAATTTTCAAGTGATTGTCTACAATGGTTCAAATGGTTCATATATTTAAATTGACGTCACATATGGGGATACCCTTTAATTTTTAAGTTTATTTTTTTATTAATTTCTGTTATTGGCACCTATAGTGATATGCAGTTTTTTAAAATTTTAAATGGGTGCCCTCTACGGTTCATAATACACGTAAAAAACACGTATGCTGTATGGGGACACCCTTTAATTTTCAAAATTCTGAACTTCTTTTAAAATGAGACCAATCTGTAAGCATTTCCTTTCTAACAGAGAAAAAATTTTAAAAATCGGTTCAGAAATAACTGAGTTCTGCGAGCACAAACATAAAAAAAGCAACATTCAGACGAATTGATAACCTCCTTCTTTTTTTGAAGTCGGTTAAAAAAGAACTAATTATATAGTTTTAAGTATGTTCGAAATTTCGAACTTTTGAATAAGAATTAAAGTTTACCGAAAACCCTAATTCGAAAAAAAACATATTTGTGAAACACAATTCGAATGATTTTCTTTTTCCCCCTTTTATCCCACTTTAGAAAATACTAAATGCATGTAAAACTACGTTTTACTACTCGTACTATTTGAAGAAAAAACTTTTGTATCTAGTAGACTACGTAATATGTAGATACTCTCTACATATTACGTAGTCTTTTTAAAATACGTGCTCGTGTTATTCAACAAGGAAAAAGTTATTAAAAATATAGGTGACTGCGTATTATAATTCGAAAAAAAAGAACACCGTGTAAGAATCATATAAATTCAAATGAATCTTTTATACCCTTCACCACAGGTTTAAAGGGTATATATGTATATCTAAGTTTGTCAATCCTTTTGTAATTTCTACAATATTTATTTCCGACCCCATAAAGTATATATATATATTCCGGATTCTTATACATAGAGAAGTTGATTTAGCGATGTCCGTGAATACAGATCTCGGGAGATCAATAACCCCCTGTGAGAAGTGATTCTTGTTTGTTTTTAGGTTGGTATGGTTTTTGTGCTTTGATTTGTATTAAAGGCCTTTTTAGAAAGCAATACAGATAGAGGTAGCCGATAGACCCACTGGATACCCACTGGGAACCAGGATCAGTCAATAGGAACATTTGCGGGTCAATATAAACCCTCAATGAGTCTGACCTTTCTAACGTAATATAGATTGCAGGAAGGTCCTAACTTTTACAAAAAGCTTTCGATAAAATTTTTACATAAAATTTTCGAAAACATTTTTACAAAAACTTTTCAAAAACAATTTTTGAAAAAAAAAATTACAAAAAATTTTCGATAAAATTTTTACAAAAAGTTTCGATACAATTTTTATAAAAAATTTTCGATAAATTTAAAAAAAAATTATCGATAAAATTTTTACAAAAAATTTTTGATAAAATTTTTACAAAAAAATTTTTGAAAAAATTTTTACAAAAAAATTTTTGATAAAATTTTTACAAATTATCGTTATAATTTTTTTCCAAAAAAATAAAATAATCTTTATTAACTGACTTCAAAAAAGAAGGATTCGTCTGAATGTTGCTTTTTTTTATGTATGTAACCGCAGAAGAACCGTAAAGGGCACCAAATTAAAATTTTTAAAAATTGAGTGTCACTATAGCTCCCAACGGCAGAAAGTAATAAAAAAATAAATTTAAAATTTAAAGGGTGTCCCCATAGGTGCAGTATTTTGACCTATATATGCCTATCTTTTGAACCGTTACAGACAAAACCTTGAAAATTTGACAGAATGTCGATTACTATGACCGTTATAATAAAATGTATAAATATTCAAAATTTTAAATTAAAGGGTGCTCCAATAGTTCATTTAATTTGATGTATATGGCCATACTTTTGAACAGTTGTACACAGACCGCTGAAATTTACTAAGAGCCTGTATTGCTAAGTCAGCTATAGCAAAAAGTATAAAATTTGAATTTGGAAATAAAAGGGTGTCCCAATAGTTAATGTAATTCTATGTATGTGGCTAAACTTCTTAACTGTTATAGATAGACAGCTGAAATATACAAGGAACCTGTATTGCAAAGTCCACTATAGCAAGTATACAATTTGAATTTAGAAACTAGAGGGTGTCCCCATAAATTATGTAATTTGATCTATATGACCCTATCTCCTGAACCGTTAAACACAAACACTTGAAAATTAGGCAGAATAACCACTACCTTTTTTGGTATAATAACAAGTATAAATATTTGGAATAATAATGTAAAGGGTGTCCCAATAGTTCATGTAATTTGATATATATGGCCAAACTTTTGAACCGTAATAAACAGACAGTTGAAATTTACAAAGAATCTTTGTGACCACGTCCTTTATAACAACAGGTCTTTAATTTAAAATTGTAAATTAAAGGGTGTCCCAAAATGAGATGTTATTTGATCTATGTGACCCTATCTTTGAAACCGTTATACACAGAGGCTTGAATGGTGTCCCCATAAAAGACGGATGCTGGTGAAAATAGCTTAACTTTTGAACATTCACATAGTCTTTACTTCTTTTCCCTCTAATTTTGGCGCATATTTTATTTGGTTTAAATCTAAATCTTACAGATTACTTCTTACATTTTTAGTTTAGAATTAGTGCCCTTCTATCTGTTTTGAAGTCGGTTTTTTTTGCAAGAATTATCTTTATATTATATTTGTAATAATGAACTTGAATATCATAAAAGTAAAAACCGAAAGTATGTTTGTATGTGTATTATTGTGAAATTGGGAAACATAACAAGAGTAAGGGAATATTTAACATTACTATGGTGAAGGGTATATAAGATTCGTCATGGCTGAATATAGCACTTTTACGTTTTTTTTTTTCGAATCGAAATACGCAATTATCCCCCTTAGTGCAAGACCAATTCAGAACAAACTAAATACATGTACATTAAACAACTACGAGTATGTACATTTTACGTTGTCTTTCAAAAGTTCTTTGTTAAAGAGCTGTTGTATTCAACAAAGAAACAGTAGAACTGAATACCACATTCTGCGAAATTGTGCTATATACTATACTGTACACACTTACTACCCTACAAGCAAAATGGTAGTCGACTACGAAAATAGCACACTTTAAGATAACTTTTATGGCCTAACAATAAGCCAAATACAATGCAAAACCTCCCCAAAATCAAAAATGAAATTATTTTTGATAATTTTGTTTTAAATATTTTTCATTTTTTTTTTAAATTTAGGAATTAAAAAATTAAAGGAATTTCGAGCATTTCATGTATTAACATTTTTAGTTAAGAAGCCTTCAATCAAATAAGGATAAACGGGGAAATAAGAATAAACGGGGAAAAAAATGTATTGCATATTTTTACAAATTCGCTTAATAGCTAACTGATATACAGTACCGGTCAAAATAATAGCACCAACGACAAAATGTAGTTTCTCATTCCAACGGAAAAATAAGTGATAGATGAGTTCAGAATTGTATTATTTAGAAGCAAGGGATCACGGTCCCCCAACGCAGAATTCAAACCAAACGCAGAATTTAAGCCAAAACTAAAATCATAAAACACGGTGGATCTAGCGTAATGGTATGGGGTAGTTTTTCTTACTATGGTGTAGGACCTACAAAACCACAGTAAGAACATTTATGTTGGTATACTCAAGGAAGTAATGCTCCCTTATGCTTCTGAAGAATTGCCATTGGTGTGGGTCTTCCAGCACGATAATGACTCGAAGCACACAAGCAAGCTTGCGACAAACTGGTTTCGGAACAATAAAGTCAATGTGATGGAATGGCCCGCTTAGAGCCCAGACCAATTAAGAATTTATGGACAGATATAAAAAAGAAACAGTGTCTCAAATGCAACCAACTAACAACGAAGCGCTTTGGACAGCAAATCTGTAATAAAATTCCAAAGGCAACATGCCATAATTACTTACTAAGGTGGCTATTACAGAACATTTGTTCCTGTAGCCGAACGTAAAATAGATTTCCAAGCGCCTCGATCTTCTGCGCTTCTTCTCCAGTTTCTGACACCAAGTTTCGAGATGTCTTCCTCAGCTTCATCTTTCCATCGAAGTTTCGGTCTTCCCCTTCTGCGTGAACCGTCACCAGGTTCGTATTCAAATGACTTTCTAGGAAAAATGTCATAATCTTGTAAATTCGATGTGGCATCATCAAAACGTTGTGCAGTCGTTATTACAAATAAAGGACTTTCAAGAAGGTATTAATTAGAATATACAAATCATGCTCAACGTAATAAATGCATCCTTTATAATTCTTTTTAATTTGTTCTTAATTTAGAGTTTAATATTAGTACAATTTGAAGTGAAGTGCTTTTTTTTGACTGATTGTTTTTAAAGTTTTTTTTTTTTTCAAAATAAAATAATTAGCAAAAGTAAAATTTATTATTTTATGTATTTATACAGTGTCCTAAGCGTCTTGTGACAAATTTTGAAATCGATCAATTTAACCTATAGGAAAATATGTATCGGAGACCTATTTTCTTAGGCATGGTGCTATTTTTTTGACCGCAGCTGTATATTCAGTTTATGGCTAACTACAAATTGACTATATTTAAGCTAATTTCTGAGTAGTCAGTAAGACAACTGACTACACCCTAGGACATCACAATGTTTAAAAAAGTCAGTTATTTTTAATAAAAATAATCCAAGTATCAACTACTACTGGTTGCGAAATAGTTAGCGTAAAGTGCATTAAAAGTTAGTTGAGTTGCTTATAGGGTATATATGTATGTACATATGTATGTATATCTCAGGTATAGTATTTACGTATGTATGTATAAAATATTATCTTTGAAAAAATATATTGTTTATTTATGTTATCTACAAAAAATACGTCGTTGTTTTAATTTGAATTTGTTAATATTTTATTTGCTAAACAAAAAAGTTCCTTCTTTAAATATGTATGTATATGTAAGGGTGTACATACATACGTGGATATCCTTGAAGTATCAAACTTACAAATTAAGAAGGTCGTTGAACTTGAAAATCTTCTATAAAAGCAGAAACGTTATTAATTTGCTTGTATTTTTAACCGACTTAAATGTTGCTTTTTTATGTTTGTGCCCGCAGAACTCAGTCATTTCTGAACCGATTTTTCTGATTTCTGAAAAATTTTGTCTATATTATAAAGGAAATGCTTACAGATTGGTCCCATTTTAAAAGAAGTTCAGAATTTTGAAAATTAAAGTGTCCCCATACAACACACCGGGTTTTTTGCGTGTATTATGAACCGTAAGGATCACTATTTTAAAAAACTGCATATCACTATAGCTGCTAATAACAGAAATTAATAAAAAAAAATAAATTTAAAAATTAAAGAGTGTCCCCATATGTGACGTCAATTTAAATATATGAACCATTTGAACCATTGTAGACAATCACTTGAAAATTGGACAGAATGTCCAATATTTATAATCAGAAATTAAATATTTATAATTAAAAGTTAAAGGGTGTCCCAATAGTTGATGTAATTTGATGTATATTGCAAAACTATTGAACCGTAACAGAGATACGGTTGAAATTTACAAAGAACCTGTATATCTAAGTCCTTTATTAAATTTGGAAACTAAAGGGTGTCCCCATAATTGATATAATTTTACCTATCCAGCCCTATCTTTTGAACCGTTATAGACAAACACACTTGAAAATTAGACAGAATCTCCACTACTATGTCCCGTATAATAACAATTATAAATATTTAAAATTATAAAGGGTGTCTCAATAGTTGATATAAATTGATGCATATGGCCAAACTTTTGAACCGTTTTAGACAGACATTTGTAATTTACAAAGAATCTGTCCTTTAAAATAAGTGTTGAATTTAAAATTTTACATTAAAGGGTGTCGCCTTTATTGCCCCATTTAGAAAAAAACAACACCACGTGACGTTATTGACAGACATTTCGTCGCGATTCTTCTTAAACCACGTAAGCATAATTTTTTCGAAATTGATTTTTTAGGTTTTTATGGTAGAAAATAACAGTTGCCACCAGACTACATTCTCATCATAACAAGTTTGTTAGAAAAATAAATAAATCAATTTTCAAAACCTCGTAAGCGACATACAAATGACATTCGCATGCAAAATATAATGGTTTTTATATTTCAAGTTGGAAATGTTAAAGTCTCAACCACAAAATTTTTTGTATTTGAGATTAAAAAAATTCGGAAAGTTTCAGACCAAGTGATGCATTTTTGGTAAAGTAAAAAGTTTTTTTTTTTAATAAATATAAAAATAAACGTTAATTTACACACAGAAATTTGCAATTTATTGTTTGCGCCAAACCCACGTAAGCGACAGATTTGGCTACAATTAATTGTAAATAAAAAATTAAAAAAAAAAACAAACAAAAGTTTCTCTACCCTTCAGAGAGTCACACAGCCATGTTTTGTAAAAAAAAAAATGTTTTGAAACCCATATTAAAGAAGTTATTAAGTTTTTTTTCGTTTTCTGAAAAACGACTTTTTGGCGCTTACGTGGTTTAAGAATGAACGCGACGATTTGTAATTTACATAAAATATTTATTGTTATAAAAACAAGTATCTATACATATCGCACACTAAAACATATAATACAATTGTAAAACTCCCTGTCTGTACATGAAATATTTTTTGAGAATGTTGTTGTTGGCGCAGATATTATAATCGATATGGAATACAAAGAAATAATTTTTGGATGAATTTAAATAAAAAAAAAATTGTGGGAAAGTACCTCGGTTCAAATTCAGGATACTTTTTTCCCCGTAAAAATATCTCATTTACAAGAGAAAATAGAAGTAAAAAAGAGTCAGTACGCAATTATACCACTTTTAAAACACTAAAAACTTGGCAGCACCTTTTATTTTTGTAAACGGCAATTTTTAGACAATATTTACAGACTTCTACAAGAGTAGAGTTATATACATATGTATAAAACCTTATAATTATAATTTGGTATGTATAACTTTCAAAAGGTAAATTTTAACAAAATATTGTCAGGACACTAACAACGAGTGCTTTGCTAGCAAGAAATAAAGTTAGAAACTAAAAGCTGTTTCATAAAACTCGTGCGTTGAGAAACAACGTGCGAGTGTCATGATCGTTATCGCTTAAAGTCAATCAGGTCGTCCTTGTTGGTCGGCCTTCGAGTGGTTTGCATCTCACTCTCACACACAAACAGCTGTACTGCGGTACTATTATTGGTGGTTGCTTTAATCAGCCACGTGTATTCGTTTTAGTTATCTTGTATAACCTAGTAATTTTAAATTCAATAATTTGGACATTGGTGGATCACCATTTGTAAACTTAAATTTTTACTGCAGGAGTACCATAAAACTCAACTTTTCACTGTAGGAGAACCATTAAACTCAAGTTTTCACTGGAGGAGCACCATTAAACCTAGCTGTATTTGGAGTCTCAGCTAAGAATATCATACTCTGGCGCTAAGAATATCATGCGCTGGCGCTTTGGTTATGTACCTCAGTCTTTAACCAATTTTTGTTTACGTGATTTTGACGTGAATAGCTAGCTCTAGTTCTTCAAACGTAATATGTGGACGCTTAAAATTAACACAGATTTGTAAATGTTGAACAAGTTGTTCAATTGACAACTCCCTTGTATTGTTGTATCGGTTGTATTATTTTATTGCAATATTTTTTTTGAAATTAAAATTAAAGCACATAACCGTAGAAGACGTCATTTTGAAATCTACGCTTTAGCAACACCTATGAAAAATAAAATTAAAGTGTGTCTGCATAGAAGACATGATTTTTAGTTATGTATATCGCCACATGTTAATGGCTAATGTAGACGGGGGGTTAGACGGGGGGTTAGTCTATATATGAAGTTTGACTTTTGTTAAGCCCAAGGCGAATTCATACCAGGTGGAGTCGATAGTCCAGCTGATTGTTTTTTGCTCTCGTTGTTTTGCTAATGTCTTGTCAAAAAATACATTGTTTCATATCTGCTAATCTAATGTCAAAGTTGTTGTTTTGTTGTAGTTGTTGTCCTACTGATCATATCTGGTATGAATTCGCCTTGGTTAAGCCATGTTAATGACTAACGACGGGGGGTTACTATGGCCGATATAAAAACATATATTAAAAAAATACAGGGTGTATCAATGTATACATGTACATTGATACACCCTGTAGTTTATCTTTTTATTTATTTGAAAATTATTGCGTACAGATTGTTTTCTTTTAAATTTTTACTTTAGATTTCTTATCCGCCAGCCCATGTGTCTGTCTGTTTGAAAGTCAGTTTTTTCCAATAACCCATACATATGTATAATAAAACTGTAACAGGACCATTTCTGTACATGAAATATTTTTTGAAAATTTTATTGGTGGTGCAGTTAGTAATGGAATACAAAACTACAATTTTATAGAATTTTTGTTTGTATGTTTATCCGTCTATCTGTCTGTGTTCACATAGCGTAAAAACTACTGGATGAATTTTAATAAAATTTGGTGAGGAGGTACTGTAGCGTCTTGATTCAAATATATTTCATTTCAAAAATTCCAACAGAGCAGTGAAAGTACATAATTTTACCGATTTAAATTTCTTGCAAACTTGTCAGCACCTTTTATTTTTGTAAGCGGGGTATTTTAAACACTATTTACAGAATTCTACAATAATATTAGAACTTTATATAAATTTTAGAACTGTGTCCAGGGATGGATATATCTAAAATAAGTAAATATATAAATCATGACTCAAGCACTATATAAGTAAGAGTCTTAAAATTTGGTGTGGATTACTTTCCAAAATCGAATAAAATATTGTCAGGACGCCCACGACTTCGCGAGCGCAACTAGTATTTTCTAAATTTTGAATATCTAGAGTTTAACTAAACTTTAAAATTAAATTCTATATTATTATAGAATAATTGGAAAATTGTTTCAAGAATAACCTATTAATCACTTTAAAAAAATATATGCATACATCTGTATACATATGTACATACATATGTATGTAAGTACAAGTATGTATGAATTTAATCAGAAGTTCTATAATATAGTCATCGTATTACAAATACTGCGCAAATGAGTAAGTTTAAAAAAAAACTTTTATTTGCTGTTTCCATTAAAATAAATGAAAAAATAAAAATAACAATTAAAAAGCTATATACGGCAGTGTGGAATGTTATATGTATACCCTACAACATAGTGATGCTAGATACTGCCTTGTATGTATGTAATGTAGGGGGAATATTGAAGCAGACCACTTCCATAATGGGTCCCTTTTCGACCCCCTTCCGTCCTCTATGATTACAGGCAACCGAAATGTAATTTACGACAACCTACTTACATTTAGTCATGTGCTACAACCAGCCCTTAATCTTGACTTTAGTGATTTGAGACTGTCGACTGGTAACTGTCGGCCTTCTTTCTCATCACGCAGTCTCTAATAATTGCTAGCATTTGTTCAAGGCTCAGGTCCCCCATGGCATCCACCAGTGGTCCTGAGTCTTATGCTAGCCAGTGCTGGACATTCACACACAATGTGCGCTGCCGTCTAAGCTTCATTCCTTTCCCCGTCTACTCTTCTGCCTCTACCACTCACTTTTAGGCATGAGCTGTAGAGAATCCGACTCGACGTTGAAGGAACGTTTTGAGGTGCCTGCTTCCGAAAAGGATTTGCCTAAGCCCACAGGGACAGGTGCGTCCAATTCATTTACATTTACCTCCATAGCCGCAGGAGTATCTTCATAGACTGGCCAGTCCACCCCTTTCCACTTTCTTGTGGAAATAAGATATTTTTCTTATATTGGAATCAGGATACTAAGTTACCTTCTCACAAAATTTTGTTAAAATCCATCCAGTTGTTTTTACGTGATCCGAACACAAAAAAAGAAGGACAGACAGACAGGAAATGAGTTACTATTTTATTATATGTTTAGATATAGATTAAAAATAAGTGATTATGAAAATGAGTATGTAGTTGTTGTTTATATACATATGTACATTATAATGAATCAAAACAGTAATTTAGGAATTTCTGTTAGTTATGTGAATGGTTTTCTATTTCAGCTAACGATATACTCTTTCCATCTGTGGTGAAGGGTATGAAAACTTTTTTGTTTGCTGTCTGCATTAAAATAATCCAAACAAAGCAAAAAATAATAAAAACAAAAAGCACTAAAAACACAAAGGTTATTTGGAAACAAATTTCGAAAAGCCATTAAACTTTTCTGATACCAAATTCTTTATTTAGTCATTAAATGTGTGAAAATCAGAAAAAATTCTTGTTCGTCATTTGGCTTTCACTGTTACTTTTAGTTTTTAATTTATTAAAAATACGTTGTCATTTTTTGAATTGATATACATATGTATGTAATTATTAGAATTTAAATTGAATATCGATAACAATTCTGGAACTTAACTCAAGCCTTGATTTTTTCAAGACGACACTACTTGCGAAGGCCTTTGCTGGCCTGCAGAAAACACTCCAAACTTTGAGGGAATCGAACCCGCAACTATCAGTCTGGATAGACAAATCCATCCATGGGCGGACGACACTACCTAGTAAGATAAATATATGTACCTTGATAGGTAGTTTAAAAAAAGAAATGGAAAAGGTGTAAAACAAAATTGTCAAAAATAATTTGATTTTTGATTACATTGTAGACTAGCTGTACCCGCCACTTTGTAAGCGTCCTTGCAATATTTTGTTTGATTTTGCTTTGAAAGTAATCTACAACAAAAACCTTTACTTCTTTAGTGCCGCCATAAACTATGCTTCAGTTATGGTTATGTATTTACTTTAAAAAACAGCGCCATCTGTTAGTTGTTAGTGCATCAGTTATGGTTTATGTATTTACTTTACTACTAAAATTACTGAGTACTTTCACTGCTTTTTCTCCCCTTTCTCTTGGAAAGAAGATATTTTTGCGGAAAAAAGTATCCTATATTGGAATCAGGATACTATGGTACCTCCTCACAAAATCGTTTTCAATTCTATCCAGTAGTTTTTACCTGATGCGAACGCAAATGAAAAGCAGACAGACAGACGGAAATGAGTTACTATTTTATTATACATTAGTACATAAGTATAGAGCGTAGCTTATATGTACCCTGAAGGAAATTTGGTGCAATTGCCCCCATATCACCACTTTTGTCAACTATTATGGTGACTCTTTGGCGACATTGTCAACAAATCGTCTACATTTTTATATTTGAAAAAAATATGTTTATTTTAAATATTCAAAAAATCAATATAAATTGTGTTTCAAATCATCAAAACGGCATAACACCTTACTGGACATTCTGGCGGAGTATAAAGTTTTGCTAGACAGAATTGGGAAACCTTATTTTTCCCAAGTAGGAGTTAGTAAAAATTAAAAGAACTGGGCGCTATTTTAGCCATTAGAAAAAAAAGAGATTGCGTGATTTTTTTTTTTTTCATAATATTTAGATGTTATTTCAACTTTTAGTGAATTTTTGGATAAAACGCTTCGAGCAGCATTTCAGCGGCAAAAAAGAAAACTTTTTAAACAAATAGGTCGAGACAAAGCTAAATCAAACGGAAAACAAATGGATGAAGACACTTCAAACAAAGATTAATTTTTAAATTTTTTTTAACTGAAATTATTTATAATCATACTCTTTACAATCTTATTGAATTGTTTGTAATAATTAATTTTAACTTAAATTTTTTATAATCATAGTCTTGAATTGTTTATACTAACATACGAAAAATTTAAATTTTTAGATTTTATGTTATAAAACTGTTATGAATTAGTACTTTTTAGTCATTTATTTATTTTTTAATAAACCCACAAAAGTTAAGAAAATTTGCATTTTCATTGTCCAATCTATTTCAGAAAAGTACCAAAAGTGTAGACTAGAATTACTAAAATGTACTACTGAATCACTAGTTCCAATGTCTACATTTGGTCCCAAAAGAACTACCTAGTCAATAGTACCAATGTCAGTAGTGGATTTTCAATGACATGCACATGTTAAATTCTATAGTAAATAGCATTGTCTGGGGTATAATGACACTAGTACTGGTGACTGTGCAATAGTAAGTCAGTACAGATTCACTATTGACATTTACTGCAGGGTAGTTAGACCATAAAAATTTACTTAAGTGTGTTGTATTTGTAGCCGACTGACTACCTTTTCTATATGAAGGGTCTATAAACGAGTTTTTGCGTGAAAGAAAAAGTCCAATGAACTTGAAATCTGTAGGGAAAATGAATTCATTGTTCTGATGCCATCTTAAATATATGTAGGTACATATATGTATGTATGTATGTATGAATTTAGACCAATGGTTTCTTGGGCAAACCTAAGAATTCGTCGTAGATTACGATTTTGATAACCGTTTGGTTCATTTTTTTCAATACATACGAATTGACCCACTGTAAAGTACATGCATATGTATACTATGTACATATGTATGTAGATATGAACTTTATAAAAAAAAATCCAAGCAAGGGGTCTACCACTTTTCTACTATACGGGGGTAATTGAATATTCATATGTATGTATGTATTTGTTTAGGTATATAAATTCATGTATATATACATAATCCATATGCATTTATTTGTTTCCAACGAAAATACCTATCCTCTTTCGATGGAAAACAACTTAATGATGTACTCGTCATTTCTATCAGTTTCACTCTCAAACTGAACACGCAGATACATACCCTGTCGGACAATAAGTAGCTGACTACAACAAACACTAACTTTAAGTTAACTTTTGTGGACTGATTTTTAACCCAACTACTATGCAATGCAAAATTTTCGTTAACTGAAATGTATAGGTATTCTGGAAAGTAAATTTGTTGTGTTTGGTTAGTCGTTGTTTTTTTTCCATTTTGCTTCTTATTTTGCTTTTGAAAGAAGTCAAAGTTGAATAGCATTGAAACGCCTCCAAGGCTTTATTTACTAAGTACAGTCGGCTAAGCCGTCGGAATAAAGTCCACTTGCGTAGGTACACATTTAAGTTTTATTTTTATATTACAAATAAAGGATTATGTAACAAAACTAATTATTATATAATGATTATATAATAATATAAGAATTATATGATAATAACTATATAAAAATTATCGATAACAATCTTCAATTAATTACGTAAAAGTAATCGTAGTGTTGGAAAGTTTATTCTATGTATCTTAAATATTTTTGTGAAATTAAGACATTCATGTATATACATATTTTATTTTAATCTACTCAATTCCTAAATTAAAATTATTTTAATTTTGTTACTATTACATTAATATAGCTGCCGGCCACTGTCACCGACTAGTTGTTGACGCCGCAGACTTCAGTTAACAGCTTAGAGTTTTTACTACTAAATTTCATAAATAATAAAGTAGGTTTAAAGTTTAAAAATAAAAAGGTTTAAAGTGGTTTAATGTGGTTTAATGTTATTATTTAAAAAAGGAAAAAAAAAGGTTTCCTGATGATCTGGCCTGAGCAACCAGTGAAATACGTATAGGGACTAGCTCTTTCCCCCAACAAATAAATTGCATTTTTATTATAAAACGTTATGGGTAATTAGCATAATATTAAATAATTAATATTTGAATTCCCAAAAATTTTTATTAATAAAAAAGTGTTGTTGATTTTTTAATGTTATTGGAATTTGTATTAATGTTATTGGAATCATGAGAGGTGTTAAGGCCGGGGCACATATAATCCGTCATGCGTTATACTTTGACGCATTGAACTGATATCAAAGTAAACCCGCGCTATCAACATGTCTTAACAAAAGTCAAACTTCATATAAAACAAACCAGTATTATAAATGATTGTTTTTTTTAATATTAAGTTTGACTTTTGTTAAGGCATGTTAATGTCTTAACAAAAGGGAGTAAGGGGTAAGGACGGACGAAGTTGACACAATGAGTGCTTTGTTGACGGATATTAAATAAGGAAATTAAACATTTAAAAAGCTTTTTTCCCATTTTACTTTATTTAATTTCTTTATTTTGTTGTATTTGTTTTATTTTTGCTGCAACTCAAAAATCAATTGATAGCTATCAAACTAATTAACGTACGTCAAAAGTTAAAAGTTGACCAACTTTCGTACTTTGCGTTGAAGGAGACTTACTGATTGTGACAACGCTCGTAACAAAAATTGTATTTCAACTTGTCAGTTGAAAAAGACAACGTATAACGTTTGACGGATGCTGTGTGCCCCGGCCTTTAAGGCTTTATAAAAATTAAATTTTTGTATCTTTAAATTTTTTGAAATAATCAAATATTTTGTATATTTATGTTTTTAATAAATGTTACTTTTCATAAATTACAACAAATTACAATTAATAGTTTAGACGTTAGCTGAAAACTAAATTTTTGTAGCTAATTATTTAGCTAGTTTTTCAAAATAAAATTTATTTTAAAATTTTTGAATAATTTAGCTTTGAAAAACAAAAATGACAACTAACTAAATAATAGTTAGGTTGCAGCTACCTACAAAAAGTAAGATTTCAGCTAACGTCTGAACTATTACCTTTTAGTTGACTTAAGTCTAACTAACTTATAGTTAATTAAAAAAAAACCCACTTATATCCAACGGAAAAGTAGTTAGTTTACAGCTAGCTACAGAAAGTTAACTGAAAGCTAACTTTAAGAAAGTTACATAACTTTAAGTTAGTTGCAAAGTAATGCAGAGTCGGACAATTGACTACCGGCCTAGGACATCGCAATGTTAAAAAAGTTAGTAGTTTTCATTGCAAAATAATCCAAGTGTCAGTCAGCATTAGTTGCGAAATAGTTAGCTGAGTTTCCGACAGGGTATAAATAAGTAAGTATGTACATATATAAATATAGTTATGCATGCATGTGTATAAATACATTTACTTCAGAAAACTAAAAACGCAAGACGCAATTGATGACATTGTGAAATTTAATTATACATACATACATATGTATATAGGTATATGTATGTATGTTCATAAGTATGTAGGTATTATATACATACATACATACATATGTATATAGGTATATACTATTGAAATAAAAAACCTTTTTTTGTTATGCCCCAAAAAAACAAATTATGTAGTATACATACATATGTATGTATGTATGTACATATTTACATAGTACATCAACTTTACTTAAATATTTCCTTCTGTTTAATAATAAAAAAAATCCAGTAAAATTTAATTGTCAATAAAAATCAAATTTCTTTAATTTTATTAGTATATACAAATCAGTTATTTGGATAAAAGAAAGAGTCAATTTTATTTAAAGTGTAATTGTTTTAGTTGAAGAACATTTAATTACAAAGGACAAAAGAAGCCAAAGGTAATAAACAGTTAAATTATAACAATACCAAGCAATTGTTTTAAGCAAATATCTATTAGGTATTTATTTTTTATCACAATTCTTTGTTTTGAACTTCTGTTGAAATTTATTTAATTAATTTATCATCTTTTTGATGGAACAACGCAGAATATTCCATAATTGTTATTAAAAATATAATTGTACATGTTATGTATCTATATACATACATATATAAGTAATCGTTTCTTGAGCAAAACAGCTGTTTTATATAAAATGGAAGTATATTGTATATAAAATTTCTCCCCTTGGAAATATTTCCATTAATAAAGAGCGTTAGCGTTATATACTCGCTCTTTGTTATTTTTAATTTTCTCAGACATAGTGTTAGTTAACGTTTAAATAAATAGTTTTACTTGAAGTTGTGTATTATAGGGAAGAAGGCGTTAAAACTTTCCTATTAGTTTCGATTTATCGGTGAATTTATAATAGGTGCGAAAACTTCGGTAAACTGAGAGAAAACAAAAATAAACTCTCTTAGAGACAAAAATTACCAAAAGTACGGGATCACTAAAAACCAACTTTATACCCCAAAACGTGATGTCAAACTGTTTTCATTGCGTAAATTCGTAGACTGTAACACATGGCACAATAAACAAGGTAGACTCGCGGCGAAAAAAGAGTACAACACTGTAATAAAAATACGTACATTTTGTTGTTGTATAAATCATTTTTGGCTGTCAAAATAAAAAATGTTAGTACATTTTGACACTGTAAGATGGTGACAACTAATAGTCAGCTGAGCTCTCGAGTTTACCTGTTATGAATTCGCCTTGACTGTAAAACACAATGAGTAGGAAAAAAATTTAACGAAGTGGCAAAACCTTGTCAGATCTCTGGTTTTCGCTGGACATTTTTATATTCTTTGGTACCAGATTACATCAACATTCATTGTTCACTTCTTCAAAACTTATTTCAATTTTTATATAAATGATGAAAAATTACACCAAATTGGATAAATTATTTAATTTATAAATACATTTTTGTTTACAATTATCAGGTGATAGTGTGACCATATTTAAACAGAAAAGAAATATAAATTAAAATAGGAAGAAATATTAACAAAAAATAAATTTTAAACAAAATTATCCAAACAGAAAAATGTTTATTTGAATTGTATGCTATAAATAAAGAAGAAAACAATTATTTAAATGAAAAGTAACTTTATTAAAAAACAAAAAAAAATTTGATAAGAAAAACGGGCACTCTGCACTCTTTCGTCGGTATATAAAATGGAAATAAATCTATCGCAGAATTTGTTACGCACGACGAATTTTTTCGACGCACTGATTGTGTGCATTTTCATAAACACAATTTTATTCTTTTGAACGAATATTCGGAACTTAAAATTCGTCGTTGGTCGCAGTTGTGTTTATAGCTTTAGTTATTTAATCAAATATAAATTTGTATTTCAAATTATACATTTATTTATATGATAACCGGCTTAGAGACTAGGTAAAATGCAATTTGAATAAATATAATCATTTGTGGACGCACATTGGACCATATATGAATCATACAGTGGTTATATATACATTTCTTTATATGAATTTTGTATAAACAAACTGATATTCAGAAAACGAATTTGGTAAGTCCTGCAATCGAGAAACTATTCGTCGCGTATTACACACAAGGTACCATGGTCTAAGTATTAGACACAACCAAATTATAAGCACAGTGAACCAGCAAAAGCACAGTGAACAGCATATAAATCAATCGAAAATTTTGTGGAATACTGTATTTTTTTGTGATGAGACAAACAAATCTCGAACTAAAAAACATAACTGGTATTGTTAATCATGGAAGTGGTTAGATATTAGTTTAGGGATGCATGTCGGCATCAAGAGGGGGAAAACTTGTTTTTATTAATAGATGTTCAAATATTTTTACCTCAATATTTTTGGAAATAATTTTTAAAGCAGTGGTTTGCAGTTACTGCTAGGTAATACCCTTATATTTCAACAGTATAATATATAATAGTCACAGTATAATATAACACAAGTCAACTAAAAATGCCTCCTCAGCCGCACGATCTGAACCCTATTAGCGCTTTCAGGTTCTTATAGAACGTCAAATAAGAAATGAGATATAAAGGGGAGAAATTATAATTATGAAAGAATGGTAAAAAAACCTGGTCTGTAGCCTTAAATTTGGATGTTTCAATACAATCGCTTCTCAACATGTTTAAAAAAAAAAACATGAAATATCCTACAAATTATGCAAGCGTTTCTATCATAAGTTTAAATATTGTACAGTTTTAAATATTGAACTTTAGCTAAAGGCAAAGTTAAATGTTACATGAAAGCTTTGAAAACATAAAAATTACGTATTATTAAAATATTTTTCCCAAAATTTATATTTACAGTTACTAAGTAGACAAAACGGTATTTATGCTGAAAGATGACAACGGCAGTATTTCGTAAATTTCTATTCAGATTTGATTTATAATAGCAACTTAACCCTAAAATATCTTGGTTTCGATTAAACATTTATTTCTTTATATGACTCAATTAATTACCTTTAAAGTAATCTTCAAGTAGACTTTATTTTTTTTGCGTAAGAGCATATATCCTTGGTAATGTCATTGCAATGTTAATTTAAATTATATGTTATACATATTTGTTTTTTAAAACAATTTCTAAAATATACAAAAAATTATATTTGGAATCGTGTTAAATACATTTTGTATCTTAACATCATTATTCATAAAACGTTTTAAGCACTACAATTATTAAAAAAAAAACCTTCCAACACTGTAAAAACAAAACTACTCTCTCACTAGACAAAGACAAAAAATTCATTTCGACATATACATACTACCAAACTTAGTTTTAAAACTCATTTTTTCATTAAAACATCATATTATTTTAAGAAAATTTATAATATCTATATAAATAATTATCTAAATTTTAGTTATTTATAAATTTTAAAATAAATAATTTAATACTCTTGAGAATATAAGGGTAAATTAAAAATTTTCTTAAAGAGAGAAGGCAATATTTAATATATAACACTTCCAATAATTATATACAAGATTAACAGCTTTTCCCCTGTTTTAAGCGATGGTATAAAAGCAAGTACAGAGAATGTTTCGTATTCAGTTGATAAAAGACAATTGTGAACAGCGTACTTTGCAAATAAAAAAAGGATATTACCAAACAGTAAATTCTTAGAAAAAGTGATTAATTTTTTGTGATTATAAGTAGACTTTGGAAATATTTGAGAAATTAGTGTGAAGTTAATAATAGTTTTTCTGTGAATAAAAGGTGAGGAATTATTGTGTTAAACTTGCAAAAAAAAAAAAACAATATTTTAAGGTTTTTGTACCTTTTTTTTTTTAATTTGATTATTATAAATTTGAAAACCTCATTTTGGAGAAAAATGTATACCTTTATGTATGGCTTTGTTCAAGGCATATTAAACAAGGTGATAGCATAAGGGAGAGGAAATTTGAGCAAAAAATTTTTGGAATTTTTTTTTTTATATGGATATTGACAGTAAAATAGATATTCGCTCTTAAAAAAACCTGATTAATGTCAAACTCCATATAAAAAAAAAATTGAAAAAATTTCTCTTTAATATTAGCTTCGCTTGTGCAGTCACCTGGTTAAATATGCATTGGGTTTGTTCATCATTTTTGTGCAAAATCATTGTGAAGCCTTGATTGTGAAATTCAATATGGCGTCTTAAACGTCTTATTCACTCACTTTATTTAAGAGTAATCTATATAAGAGAATATTTCGGTAGTCTCTCTTTGTTTTTTCTATACAATTTTATAGTGTTCGTAAATGCCAAAAAAAAATTCACAATAGTTTGATGCATCACACCCCAAAAAAAAATTTTTTTTAATTAAAAATTTTATCTAAAATTAAAATTTCTCATATTCTATTTCTTTGATAAGTTTGTTTAAATAAAAAACTAATAACAATTAAAAATACCAGGTAGATAGATACGAAGAGTACTAATGACGGACGTAGCTTTCTAGAAAATGCATTCTGCTCTGCTGGTGTCTAATTTTTCTTCTATCTCTTTATATTTAAGAACTTAAACCTAGAATAATATATTCATTTAAAAATAGTTCAAATAAAATTCATATAATTAAATATATTCCTTAATGTAAAATAATATGCTTTTTAATGAAATTGATTAACGATAATTTTAAACAATGTATTTTCTGTTTTTTTTTTTTTTTTTTACAGAAACTTGAAAATGCAGATCTTCGTGAAGACATTAACTGGCAAGACCATCACTTTAGAGGTCGAACCTTCTGATACTATTGAAAATGTTAAGGCTAAAATCCAAGATAAAGAAGGTATTCCACCAGATCAACAACGTTTGATTTTTGCTGGTAAGCAACTTGAAGACGGACGTACTTTGTCCGACTACAACATCCAAAAAGAATCTACCCTTCATTTGGTTCTACGTCTTCGTGGTGGTATGCAAATCTTTGTCAAAACATTGACTGGCAAAACCATCACCTTGGAGGTTGAGCCTTCCGATACTATTGAAAATGTAAAAGCTAAAATTCAGGACAAGGAAGGAATCCCACCAGATCAACAACGTTTGATTTTTGCTGGCAAACAATTGGAAGACGGGCGCACATTGTCTGATTACAACATTCAAAAAGAATCTACATTGCATTTGGTATTACGTTTGCGTGGTGGCATGCAAATTTTCGTTAAAACTTTAACGGGAAAAACGATTACATTAGAGGTTGAACCTTCGGATACTATAGAAAATGTAAAAGCTAAAATTCAAGATAAGGAAGGAATCCCACCAGATCAACAACGTTTAATCTTCGCTGGTAAACAGTTGGAAGATGGTCGCACATTATCCGATTACAACATCCAGAAAGAATCTACCCTTCACTTGGTATTGCGACTCCGTGGTGGCATGCAAATCTTCGTTAAGACCTTGACTGGAAAAACAATCACCTTAGAAGTGGAACCTTCAGACACAATTGAAAACGTCAAGGCCAAAATTCAAGACAAAGAAGGTATTCCTCCAGACCAGCAACGTTTGATTTTCGCTGGTAAGCAGTTGGAAGATGGTCGTACATTATCTGACTACAACATTCAAAAAGAGTCGACACTTCATTTAGTATTGCGTCTGCGTGGTGGTATGCAAATCTTCGTTAAGACCTTGACTGGTAAAACCATCACTCTGGAAGTCGAGCCATCCGACACAATTGAGAATGTCAAGGCTAAAATTCAAGATAAGGAAGGTATTCCTCCAGACCAGCAGCGCTTGATTTTTGCTGGCAAACAATTGGAAGATGGACGCACGTTATCTGACTACAATATCCAAAAGGAGTCAACCCTTCACTTGGTGTTGCGTCTTCGTGGAGGTATGCAAATCTTCGTAAAAACCTTGACTGGTAAAACTATCACTTTGGAAGTTGAACCGTCAGACACAATTGAAAACGTCAAAGCTAAAATCCAAGATAAAGAAGGTATTCCTCCAGACCAGCAACGTTTAATCTTCGCCGGAAAACAATTGGAGGATGGTCGCACATTGTCCGACTACAACATCCAAAAAGAATCAACCCTTCATTTAGTATTGCGTCTGCGTGGTGGTATGCAAATCTTCGTGAAAACTTTGACTGGTAAAACTATCACCCTGGAAGTCGAGCCATCCGACACCATTGAGAATGTAAAGGCTAAAATTCAAGACAAAGAAGGTATTCCTCCAGACCAGCAACGTTTGATTTTCGCTGGTAAGCAGTTGGAAGATGGTCGTACATTATCTGACTACAACATTCAAAAAGAGTCGACACTTCATTTAGTATTGCGTCTGCGTGGTGGTATGCAAATCTTCGTTAAGACCTTGACTGGTAAAACCATCACTCTGGAAGTCGAGCCATCCGACACAATTGAGAATGTTAAAGCCAAGATTCAAGATAAGGAAGGTATTCCTCCAGACCAGCAACGTTTGATTTTTGCTGGCAAACAGTTGGAAGATGGACGCACGTTGTCTGACTACAATATTCAAAAAGAGTCAACCCTTCACTTGGTCTTGCGTCTTCGTGGTGGTATGCAAATCTTCGTAAAAACCTTAACTGGTAAAACTATCACCCTGGAAGTCGAACCATCTGACACCATTGAGAATGTTAAAGCCAAGATTCAAGATAAGGAAGGTATTCCCCCAGACCAGCAGCGTTTGATTTTTGCTGGCAAACAGTTGGAAGATGGACGCACGTTATCTGACTACAATATTCAAAAAGAATCCACCCTTCACTTGGTCTTGCGTCTTCGTGGCGGTATGCAAATCTTCGTAAAAACGTTGACTGGTAAAACCATTACCTTAGAGGTTGAACCTTCCGACACCATTGAGAACGTCAAGGCTAAAATTCAAGATAAGGAAGGTATTCCCCCAGACCAGCAGCGTTTGATTTTTGCTGGCAAACAGTTGGAAGATGGACGCACGTTGTCTGACTACAATATTCAAAAAGAGTCAACCCTTCACTTGGTCTTGCGTCTTCGTGGTGGTATGCAAATCTTCGTAAAAACCTTAACTGGTAAAACTATCACCCTGGAAGTCGAACCATCTGACACCATTGAGAATGTTAAAGCCAAGATTCAAGATAAGGAAGGTATTCCCCCAGACCAGCAGCGTTTGATTTTTGCTGGCAAACAGTTGGAAGATGGACGCACGTTATCTGACTACAATATTCAAAAAGAATCCACCCTTCACTTGGTCTTGCGCCTTCGTGGCGGTATGCAAATCTTCGTAAAAACGTTGACTGGTAAAACCATTACCTTAGAGGTTGAACCTTCCGACACCATTGAGAACGTCAAGGCTAAAATTCAAGATAAGGAAGGTATTCCCCCAGACCAGCAGCGTTTGATTTTTGCTGGCAAACAGTTGGAAGATGGACGCACGTTGTCTGACTACAACATTCAAAAGGAGTCGACTCTTCATTTAGTACTGCGTCTACGTGGTGGTATGCAAATTTTCGTAAAAACCTTGACTGGTAAAACCATCACCCTAGAAGTCGAGCCATCCGACACTATTGAAAACGTCAAGGCTAAAATTCAAGATAAAGAAGGTATTCCCCCAGACCAGCAACGTTTGATATTCGCTGGTAAGCAATTGGAAGATGGCCGCACTCTTTCTGACTACAACATTCAAAAAGAGTCAACCCTCCATTTGGTGCTACGTCTTCGCGGAGGCGCAAACTAAATTTTAAAATATATAAATTTCAAAATTTTATAGTATTCCAAATATATCTCGTTTATTTAAATTAAATCTATTTTGTATTATTCAGTTTCTTATTTTTAAACAAGTTTTTTTCTATTAATTGAATATTCCCGTTATTAAAAAAAAAAAATAAAATCCTTAACAAAATATGCAATAACTATGAAATAATTTGTTCGGAAGTTTTATTTCGGCTTTCTGTTGGTTACAAAAAATTTCGAGAAGCATTGGTAGGGTGATATGCCGGTGACTTAAAAAATGTTACTTTTCTATTGAGTTTTCTAATAAAATTAATTATTGCCCCTATTACGGTTTACAACTCAACTCAGTTGAGTTGTCTAAAAGACAACTTGAAAGACAACTGCTACTGATGAGTTGTAATTTGAAACAACTGCTACTGATGAGTTGTAATTTTTTTAAACTTTTGTTAACTGAACTAACACAGGGTTGTAAACGATGAAACTACAACAGAGTTGTAACACAATTTAAATTCAACTTAAAATTTTTTGACAAGTTGAGTTGTAATTGATAATACCAAATTGTAAAATTTCAACTGAAGTAGAGTTGAGTTGTAAACCGTAATAGGGGCCTATTTATATAAAATACGCCCATGTTCTGAAAACGCTGCGTTTTCAAATCGCAAATCGTTTTTATAACGCATTTAAGCATGTTCTGAAGACGAAGCGATTTGCTGGCGTTTTGCTTAAAACAAAAATTTTTGATTAAAAGTATTTAATAAACTACCAATCAAAATTAAAATGCCTACAGCGTATTTACTTGCTTTATTGGCTTTAAAAAAGCTACAAGCAAGAGAAGAGGTAATAAATCGCCAGTTTATAAACGAACAAATGATACCGACAATTGACAAAAACAAATATTTTAAATTGCATATTTTTAATTAAAATTGTAAAAAAATATTAAAAGTTTTTCTTCAAATAAAAACAGCATAATAAATTTTAATTTTACATCAATTTATTTTCTCCTGTGCAGTTTAAATAAAAATGACCAGATCGCTTCAGCATACACTAGCGGTTTGAAAACGCCAGATTTCTAGCGTTTTCGTTTGCCAGAACACCTGTTTGGCGTTTTCAAATCGAAAACGCAAATTTTAAGCGATATGCGTTTTTCAGAACATGGGCGATAAATTTTAGAACCAGTGAGATAATTCTCACATGGTTTATAATTAATTTTGGGGAGGAGTACGGTTTCAACGTTGATGTGGAGGGTAATAAATATGGCGGAGAATGTTTTATGCCCACACTGGATAAAGCTGCAGATGACGGAAGGAGAAATAGAAAATTTAAAGACTCATTTTTCATCTGCTTACTTTTTTATTTAAAACATGAAAAAATGCTTCAATTATTTCAAAATAAAAAATTTAGCTAAAAGCTTAACAAATTATTTTCTTTATTGAAACAAAAAAGTTATAAATTTGTTTTTGTACTATCACGTACAAAAAATACTAATTCGATCATGAAATTAAAAGGAGTTTCATTTCGGGGAAATTTGTCGATTTTGATTTTCTGAAGAAACTTTTTCGGAATTGAAATAACTCTACTACCATGAATTATGATTATTTTTAGAACAGTATTGCAGCGCCCCTGGAGTTATTTAGGTTAATTGGTTTGAAGCTATACCTATTAGAAAGAATTTATGTTGCCACGGCTGAGTATTGAACTCGTAACCACTCGTGACCATTGCTAAGTAGTCAACGTCCTAACCACTTAAGCTAATTTAATAGGTTATTTTTCCTAATATTTAAAAAAATCCCCTTTGATAATACTGCCAAACAACATTTTTCAGCTTACATCCCATTTAGACCAAATTTAAACGATGTCGTTTTTATACCCTTCACCACAGGTGGAAAGGGTATACGTCACCTAAAATGCAAAAGGCCGTAACTACTCAAAAATTCAAAATTTACTTTTTGATTGATTATGACGAACTTAACCGAAACACATCTACACAGCAAATTTTACATGTATACGTCCAAAAATAACGACTTTATTGGTGAAAAACAAAAGGCCGTAACTGCAACGTCAACTAAACCAAAAAGCCGTAACTGCACTTTTCCAAAAAAAAAAAAAAATCAAAACAATGTTGGCTTTGATTATCTTTCAATGTGTGTTATGTTTGTTTTCTAAGTTTGAATCTAAAATGTGGATATTAAGTTTTAAGTAGTCTTTAATTTATAACGTTTATTCCTTCTCCTGTAAAAAACAAAAAAGTGTAATTACGGCCTTTTGCATATTAGGTGACGATATATAAGTTTGTCATTCCGTGTGTAATTTTTACAATATTCATTTCCGACCCCATAAAGTATATATATTCTGGATCCTTCCGCCTTCTCTATGTAGTTAATTAAGCGATGTTCGTGTTGTAATGTCATTTGCCAAGGCACCAGAAGAGATACAAAAATTTTGAGCACACCGGTCTGTCAGGCATAGTTTCGAAAATTTCGGAATTGCAATTCAGCAAATCAGATCATTCCTTTGGAGGCTGCAGGCCAAAAACCACGCCCACCTATATTTTTTCACGTTTTTTTTTTAATTTTTTTCGGCTTTAATGATTCTCTTTTGCCCTTTTTGTCAAATAAATATTAGACTGTGACAGGTACATCGCAAGGAGTGCATAGAGATCTCGGGGGATCGATAACCCCCTGCGAGGGTCGATTTTTGTTTTTTTTTTAGATTGGTAGGGTTTTTCTGCTTTGATTCGTATTAGAGACCTTTATAGAAAGCAATACACATAGAGGTAGCCAATGGACCCACAGGGTACCCACTGGTAAATAGGAGCAGTTAAAGGCACATGGGGGTTCTATATGAAGAAATTTTTTTTGTAAGGATTTCTTTTTCTTTATTCTAACTATTCTAACTCAATATAGATTGCAGAAAGGTCCTAATATAACAAAAAAATTCAATAAAGTTATTAAAAAAATTTTTAATTGTTTAAAAAAAATTTTTATTAATATTTAGTATTTTGTTCAGCCTTATTAATATTGTTTAAATTAAAAAGAAAATGGTCAAGCTTGAGGCCAGTATATTATTTATAAAAACAAATATTTTTATTTTTTTCTTCCAATATTTCGATATCCATCGGATATCATTATCAAGGAAATGAGTAACAAATGTACATGAAAAAAGGACGTTACACAGTTTTCACACAAAACATTGTACTAATATACTGGCCTCAAGCTTGACCATTTTCTTTTTAATTTAAAAAATTTTTATTTTCAAAAATATTTACGAATAAATTTACAAACCATTTTCAAAAAGATATTTTACAGAAAAATATTCGCCATTCCTGCAGTGACAATTGGAACCCCCGGGGGTCCTAAGAGTAATATAATTAGTTTGTCTCTAGTAATAGTAATTACAATATTACCACTTGCACAATTTTTTCTCACAGTTTAAACCGTTCAAATGCTCCGCCAACATTAATAAGAGTTGCAGTTGCTCCATTCTCAAACTTAAAATTTTTTTAATTACGGCAGAGCGCTGCCTTTTATATTATCTTTTTTCTTGTCTAAATAGCTCAACAAAGTTTATTAATGCATCGTTTATATGTTATTTTGTGGTTTATATAATTTAAATAATATCCCATTAAAGGGCAACAGTCTTTCAAAGTAGATATTAATTTTTTTTTTTGTTGTTAGATTTTAGTTATGTATCCATATTTAATACATAAAAAGTGGTTTTGTATTTTTTCGGTTTAACCGATGGAATCGGAATAGATACTATGGAGACATCTCAATTCTGAGCGGAATTTTTAACATGCCTGTATATTTATTTTAATATAATGGGTGATTTTTTTGAGGTTAGGATTTTCATGCATTAGTATTTGACAGATCACGTGAGATTTCAGACATGGTGCCAAAGAGAAAGATGCTCAGTATGCTTTGACATTTCATCATGAATAGACTTACTAACGAGCAACGCTTGCAAATCATTGAATTTTATTACCAAAATCAGTGTTCGGTTCGAAATGTGTTTCGCGCTTTACGTCCGATTTATGGTCTACATAATCGACCAAGTGAGCAAACAATTAATGCGATTGTGACCAAGTTTCGCACTCAGTTTACTTTATTGGACATTAAACCAACCACACGAATGCGTACAGTGCGTACAGAAGAGAATATTGCGTCTGTTTCTGAGAGTGTTGCTGAAGACCGTGAAATGTCGATTCGTCGCCGTTCGCAGCAATTGGGTTTGTGTTATTCGACCACATGGAAGATTTTACGCAAAGATCTTGGTGTAAAACCGTATAAAATACAGCTCGTTCAAGAACTGAAGCCGAACGATCTGCCACAACGTCGAATTTTCAGTGAATGGGCCCTAGGAAAGTTGGCAGAAAATCCGCTTTTTTATCGACAAATTTTGTTCAGCGGTGAGGCTCATTTCTGGTTGAATGGCTACGTAAATAAGCAAAATTGCCGCATTTGGAGTGAAGAGCAACCAGAAGCCGTTCAAGAACTGCCCATGCATCCCGAAAAATGCACTGTTTGGTGTGGTTTGTACGCTGGTGGAATCATTGGACCGTATTTTTTCAAAGATGCTGTTGGACGCAACGTTACGGTGAATGGCGATCGCTATCGTTCGATGCTAACAAACTTTTTGTTGCCAAAAATGGAACAACTGAACTTGGTTGACATGTGGTTTCAACAAGATGGCGCTACATGCCACCCAGCTCGCGATTCTATGGCCATTTTGAGGGAAAACTTCGGAGAACAATTCATCTCAAGAAATGGACCGGTAAGTTGGCCACCAAGATCATGCGATTTGACGCCTTTAGACTATTTTTTGTGGGGCTACGTCAAGTCTAAAGTCTACAGAAATAAGCCAGCAACTATTCCAGCTTTGGAAGACAACATTTCCGAAGAAATTCGGGCTATTCCGGCCGAAATGCTCGAAAAAGTTGCCCAAAATTGGACTTTCCGAATGGACCACCTAAGACGCAGCCGCGGTCAACATTTAAATGAAATTATCTTCAAAAAGTAAATGTCATGGACCAATCTAACGTTTCAAATAAAGAACCGATGAGATTTTGCAAATTTTATGCGTTTTTTTTTAAAAAAAAGTTCTCAAGCTCTTAAGAAATCACTTGTTACATACTTAATATACATACTTTGATTTTTACGAAATTTAGTATTTTAAAATATTTATTTGCCAAATTACAATTAGTTTTAAACCTATTTTTTTAATTAAAAAATATTAAACATAAAAAATTATTTTATAATTTAGTTTTTAAGCCATAGGTCTTTTTTATAAAAATGTTTTCAGTTTCTTTTTATTTTTATTTTCAATATTTCGCTACACCATTGGGTAGCATCGTCAGGAAATAAAAATAATTTTTGTATTTTTCAATTAAATAATATAAAACTATTTTTATTTCCTGACGATGGTGTAGCGAAATATCGAATGGTGTAGCGAAATATCGAATATAAAAATAAAAAGAAATTGAAAACATTTTTATAAAAAAGACCTATGGCATAAAAACTTAAATATAAAATTATTAAAAAGGTCAAAAATACAATAATTGTTTAATAAAAAATTATTTTAAATCAGTAGTTAAATTTGTATTTTTCATTGCTTTCTTGAATACAATAAAAGCACAAATAGAAAAAACCGCACAATTTGCTTTGTAATTACTTATTTCAATCGGCTGTTTTTGACATCTACAATTCAAAAATCTACCAATAAAATACGATTTTTGTTTTTGTAAAATCAACCCTACCTTGTTTATTCTACCATGGTTCCGTTTCACCATTATAGCACGATTTTGTTAAGTTTAATACGCAATTGTTCAAAAGATATAGAAAAAATGGGCGAAATTACTTTGGAAACCGTAAAACAGCACAATAAACCAACTGATTTGTGGATAGTAATTGAAAACAAAGTTTATGATTTAACAAAATTCCGTAGTGAGGTAAGTATATCCTACAAATCGAACTGGAATGAGAAATTTTCATGCTAAATGTCTTTGAATACTGACACAGCATCCCGGAGGTGAAGAAACCTTAGATGAAGTAGCTGGTCGAGATGCTACTAAAGACTTTATTGATGTTGGACACAGTGAAGAAGCCAGGTATATGGTTATATGTACTTACGAATATTCTTAAATCAAAAGTTGTGGAAAGTTAACTACATTTTTAGAAAAAAACTCCAAATATTTTATTATTGCCAAATTTGTGTAATATTTCTTAACATACGTAGAGATATGTTAAGAAAGAAATATCAAATTTGTTATAGATTAGGATTAGCTTTGTCAGGTGTTGCGATTTTCATGAGTTGTCCCGCTTTATTAATAAACTAGCTGTGCCCGCCACGTCGTAGGCGTCATGACAATATTTTGCTCATTTGCTCATTTTGTTTTGAAAGTATTCCACACCATTTGTGGACAACAATGTAATTCCACGAAGTAAAAATACAAATCAAATACAAATTTTATTCAATTGGCGCCTAATGTTGCGCAATAGTTTTTAAAATATCCCGGTTTTAAACCGAAAATTTCAGTACCTTTAAACCGGAAATTGTGTTTTTGCACAGCTTTTTCTTCACTTTTTCTTTTCGGATGATAAATTTTAACAAAATTTTGTTAAAATCCATCCCATAGTTTTTACGTGATGCGAACACAAATGAAGAACAGACAGACAGACGGAAATAAGTTACTATTTTATTAGACAAACCTTTTTTCATATATTTGGAACATGTTTATAAAAAGTAGATACCAAGGCACATTTAACAAGGTGACATCGCACATAGGGGTATTTTGCCAATCTAGCCGGACATTACTTTTTTATCTTATATTGGCTCTAAAAATGTACTGAGTGCCCCTAGGTTAATGAAACTTTGCAGAAAAATTTGTTATGGTCATAGGCTGTCAATGCTATAAAATAGGAAAAATCAGATCAAGGAAAAAAAAGTTCCCCTTGGAAGAACTAATCCTACCTCTGAAAAATTCAATTTTTTTTTGATTTTCCGGTCATTTTGTTTAGCAATTACCAAGTTTTAAGGTCAAAGAATGTTCAAAAACTTAAAGTTGGACTCAAGAGATTCTTAAATGCCATTTTTAACCCCGCCCCCTTTTGTGGGCGGTGAAATAAAAAATTATTTGGAAAAATAATTAAAACCATAAAAATTTATTTTTATGGGCAGGGGGAGGTATTCGCAAATATGCACAACGTTTTTTTACAGCATAAAAGAAGAGATCGTAAATTTTGTAGTGATATATAACATTTTTAGGATCGCGATGGAGATCACTCTTAAAAAGCTTTTCACTTTTTTTTTACCAAAAATTTTGCAAAAAAAAACCTTTTTTAATTTTGAACGAAATTTTTTATCATTAAAAATTAAAAAAAAATTTGTAAGAATTAACATAAGTATCTACTAATAAACCCCTTCACAGAGAAAAAAATCATTACAAAATCTTTATTCGTTTACCCACCAAAAAATATATTGCAAACCTCTCAAAATCGTTTAAAGTCAATAAAAACGTAAGCGATTTACTGAACTTTCCTGACTTTAACAGTGTCCCAAAACAACAAATCTCAAGCAAACGCCTTGAAAATTCACTATACGATGCAGAATTTTGTTGTCTGTCAAGCTGCGTACTTAAATTTTTACATTTCTCAAAATTAATTTTTGGCCTAATGTCCGGCTAGATTGGCAAAATACCCCTCTGTGCAGCGTAAGCGAGCATAAAATATCTACAATGACTTTTTTTATATGGATTTTGATTAAAAATTATTTTCAAGGTATATTTATCTTACTAGGTAGCGCCCCTACAACAATACAAGAACAAAATGGCATTTTGTGGTTGCTTTGTAGTTCGAAATGTCAAAAAACATAGGAGAAAATTGAGAAGGCCTGTATGTGTTTTATTGCTTTCTAAATTCTGCCGTATAAAATTTCTAAACACATACAACTTTTGACATGTCGAACTACTAAATTAGCTGGGCGGACGACACTACCTAGTAAGATAAATATACCTTGAATATTTTCTTTTCTCTAAAAAATTTATTGTCAAACGAAAAAAAAAAATTAAACAAAAATTTTCTCATCTTGTTAAATGTGCCAATATTGTTTATGTTCGAATTTTTATCGTTTCGCTAGTATACTACTATTCAAGTAGCACAATTTAGGGGTGCCGTACTCAACGAGTAAAATCGTAACCTTATAGTTTTCGTTACAATGTCTGTTTGTCTGTCAGATCACTATATCTGAAACCGTAATAGGTAAAACTTAAAAATTGGCATACACATTGCTATGGCCACTATAATTAATTAAAATTAAAGGGTGAAGTGATAATGACGTGAAAGGGTGTTTCGATAATAATTAAATATAAGCATTATTTAAATAAAATCGTAGTCGAAAGATATAGCATCCAGTACTCTCTATAACTCTCTTAGTTACAATGAATCGTAATGTAATTAATATAAAATTAACAATTACACTTTTTTTTTGCAGAGAAATCATGAAAAAATACTATATCGGAGATTTAGCTTCGAAGGATTGCAAAAATAAACTGCCACTCGGGTAATTTAAAATCATAAAATTTAATTACTATGTATGTACATAATGTGCTATATTATAACATAGGTTTCTTAACTTATACATACATATGTCCTTTATTCATACATATGTCCTGTATTCATATATTTTCTTTTTAAATATATTTGCATGATGTATGTTGCTTTTAAGGTTTAATAGATTTATGGAATTTCAGTAACACTAGTTTTGCTCTCTTGGTTTAGTCAGATATTAAAACCATCTTGAATAATTTATATGTAAATATCTAGTTAATTTTTTTAAATTGATTACAAAAATTGATGAAAAATTTAAAAAAAGGTTATTGCATGTACATACATATAAATAAGTATAACATTAGAAAATAATTAATAAGATAGAGAAAAAAAAAAAAAAAATTATAAATTTCGAATTTGATGTTAAAATCATTTTTATATTTTTATAGCTGTAAATATTTTTATCCTACAAAAAAAATTAAATACTATAAATCAAAAGTTTGAAACCTCATTAATTAACAAACTAAAATCATTTGTAAGTTTAACTTAAATTTTTATATCACTTCATTTTATAACACCTTATTATATGCTTGGTTGTCCTTTGCTTATAACACTTGCTTGTTAGTTTCGTAGAAATTTGCCGCTATGATTTATGAATACTATTTTAATTTTTTGCCGAATTTTACAGTCCTATAACCGTTAATGCTACCGTAAATCACGAAGTGCTAAATATTAAAAAACAATGTTGTAATATAAGTTAATTTGTTTTGTTTGTTGTGGTTTGGTTGTGGCAAATAGCGCACTTTTATTGACATCAAAGTTTTAAACATTTATTATTAATGTGTAATAAATATCTGCAGGGAAATTGCTATTGCTGTTGGAGCTGTGGTAATTGGAGTAGCTGCCGTATTTTTAATCAAAAAGGTATCAGCCAAATTTTAGTTTAAATAGAATAATAAATTTAAAACAAAAATGCCATTCCTTTACTTAAATTTTAATATTAATTGTTTCTTAAAGTTATTAAGGATCAAAAGAATTGTATAAAAAGTGTTCAGTCTTTAACATAATAAACTTTGCATATGTATAACTTCTTTCTTAAAGTTTATCTAAGCAAGTAAACTTTTTATTTTTTTTTTTATAACATAAAACATGTTATTCACAGTAAATTTTAACCCCAAAATCTCTTTTTGTACTCAATAAATTATGCATATCGATTGTCTCATGTAGAAAGACCCTAACTCGAACTTTTTACGAAATTGAGTTTTTCAGTGATTCTAATACATTTCACTCAAATACACCTTTTCACAATTATTGCAATAGTTTAATAATTTTTGCAAAAAAAAAACCGACTTCAAAACAGATAGAAGGGCACCAATTCTAAACTAAAAATGTAAGAAGTAATCTGTAAGAATTAGATTTAAACCAAATAAAAGATGCGCCAAAATTAGAGGGAAAAAATAAAGACTATTAAATGTCAAGCCTCTCCCTATTACTGTTCAAAAGTTAAGCTATTTTCACCAGTATCCGTCTTGTATGGGGACACCATTCAAGCCTCTGTCTATAACGGTTTCAAAGATAGGGGCACACAGATCAAATAACATCACCTATTCGGACACCCTTTAATTTACAATGTTAAATTAAAGACCTGTTGTTATAGAGGACTTGGCCACTAAGATTCTTTGTAAATTTCAACTATCTGTCTATAACGGTCAAAAAGTTTAACCATATATATAAAATTACATAAACTATTGGGACACCCTTTACATTATAATTCCAAATATTTATACTTGTTATCATACCAGAGAAAGGAGTGGATATTCTGCCTAATTTTCAAGTGTTTGTGTTTAACGGTTCAAAAGATAGGGTCATATAGATCAAATTACGTAATTTATGGGGACACCCTTTAATTTCTAACTTCAAATTGTATACTTGCTGTAGTGGACTTTGCAATACAGGTTCCTTGTAAATTTCAGCTGTTTGTCTCTAACAGTTCAAAAGTTTGGGCACATACATAGAATTACATTAACTATTGGGACACCCAAATTCCAAATTCAAAATTTTATACTTTTTGTTATAGCTGACTTAGCACTACAGGTTCTTTGTAAATTTCAGCGGTCTGTGAACAACTATTCAAAAGTTTGGACATATACATCAAATTAAATGAACTATTGGAGCACCCTTTAATTTAAAATTTTGAATATTTATACATTTTATTATAATGGTCATAGTAATCGACATTCTGTCAAATTTTCAAGGTTTTGTCTATAACGGTTCAAAAGATAGATCCAAATAGATCAAATTATGTCACCCATGGTGACACCCTTTAAATTTTAAATTTATTTTTTTATTAATTTCTGCTGTTGGGAGCTATAGCGGCACGCAATTTTTTAAAATTTTAATTTGCCATTTACGGTTCTTAATACACGTAAAAAACATGTTTGTTGTATGGGGACACCCTTTAATTTTTAATATAATGAACTGTTTTTAAAATGGGACCAACCTGAAAGCATAACATTTCAAATAAAGAAAAAAATTTTAAAATCGGTTCAGAAATGGTTGAGTTCTGCGGTTACATACATAAAAAAAGCAACATTCAGACGAATAGATAACCTCCTTCTTTTTTGAAGTCGGTTAAAAATAACGCTTTTACAAGCAGCTGTACATTACAAATTACATTGTGAATATTACAGTTTCTATTACGTTTTGTACCAATTATTTGAATTAAGGCCTTTCTATTTGAGACCAACGATATGTAATTCTTGTTTATAAAAAAATATTTTATTATATCTTCGTATCGAATTGCTGCTTATTCTAAAAACATAACATAGTGTTTTATTAAAAATATAAATATGTACCCCTAATTATCCCCATTCACCACAGTTAAAAGAAAATTAATGTCAATTAATCTTTAAAAGCTTCATTTAAAGCTGTTAAATTCCGATCGCTTATATGGCCTTGTAAATCGTTACGACCCATTAGAGATATAACCATTTTTAAAGTACTCCATATAGATTCAGACATTTGTTGTTGGTCACTTCCTAATGAACTAGCTGGCAGTTCACGGCTGGCTGCAACATTAGCTTGCATATTTAGAGCGGTCAATAAATGTTCTACGGCTTGTCTATATGCCTTCAAATTTAAGCAACATACTCCAACGTTATATCGTACACGTATAAAACCTGGTTCTAACTCCAACGCCCTTTGATAAGCCTCAACAGCCTCCACGGAACGTGATCCATTTGCCAAACTGGCTCCTAAGCGATTCCAAATTTTGGCATTTTGTGGATTGGCATGTAAAGCTGCCTGAAAGCAATCAACCGCCTTATCGTATTCTGAAGACAAATTGTAAAGGACTCCCAACGCCTCCTGAACTTCAGGATCAACCATCTGCGGATCCATGCGTACGGCTTCTAAAAACATATTCTGAACTTCTTGCAATTTATTTCCACGTATCAGAGAAGATGCCACAGCAGCAGCCGCTTCTGCAGCAGTTTCAGGTTGTGAAGGCACTATATGTTTATATTTGGGATGAATTTGCAACCAATTGGTTAACATTTTAACGGCTTGCGATTGTAAACTCTCATTGGTGTAGCACACTGCTAAGGCCATTAAAACCTTGAGATTATCAGGCTTTAAGTCTAAGGATCTTTTTAAAGCTGCTATTCCTTGGGGATCCATTTCATTTTCAGCTTGCGAAATACCTAACAATTCCCAGGCTTCTGCATTTTCCGGGTCCTTGCTAGCAGCTGCCTCGAAACATAAAACTGCACTTGGTATATCGCCCTTACCCAAGTATTCTTTGCCCTTTTCTAAGGCATTATCCATACCAAGCATAGGGTTTTCTTCGGCAAACTTGTATTCTTTATAAGGATCATAGTTTTCGTCAAATTCCGACAACCAAGGATGTTCCGAATCTTCTGATAATTTTGCCCATTCATTTTGCAAACGTTGCCAAAATTTTTCATTATAGTTGGCCGCAGCCTGCTCATTGCTCTCATTACTAGCTTTATAATCGTTAACCCAATCATCGTCCTGGATAGCCTGAGGTAATTCCTCGGTCATTTCTAAGGCACTGGCTTCTTCAAAAAATTTATCTGTTAAGTTGCCATGTAATTGTTGGTCAAGCATTGCACTAGGATGAGGAGGGCATATGGCTAAAAAGGGCGGTTGTCTATTTAGAAAAGTTGAAGTGTTTGTACTTTCCTCGAAGAATTCGCGTACATGAGTCATTTGCTGTTGTTGAGGCTGTACGTGTACCATGCGAGGTAAAGGAGACGGTTGTACATGCATTGAGCTTCCAAACTCCTTAGACCATTGGCCGGCTACTTCATCTATTACTTTTGGAGCAGGCTGCAGCTGTGCTGGACCCATTTGAGCCTGTTCAATTTCACGCATTTCTTGCAATAACGTTTCCATTTGAAAGGACTGTGGTGGCCCTGCCACTTGACCCAAAAATTCATTTACCATATGCTCTTCTTGATGCATTGAACGTTCAAACTGGGCATGTATAAAACCTTCATCTTTATGGGCAGCGTCACTCGTAAATTGTCCACCTAGTTGCATTAGGGGATTTACACCGCCGCAGTCACCTTCAACTAATTGCCGTAAAGACATTTTTGCTAAATTTATTCTGGTTTTATCAAATTTGGAATGAAAATAATTGGAATGAACCACTTGACTGAATACAACAATCCTTTCAAAAGGTGAAAGGTCTTATGTCCACAACAGAAAAATGTTTGTTTTTATCAGTGAGCTGCGTTTAATAAGTATAAAGGAACAGCTGTTCACACAAAGATGTGTTTAGTATTAAGATACCTATCAGAGAAAGAAGTGGGGACAAAAACTCGGCGGCGGCGGCTGAGCAAAAAATTGTCGGCGGCGGCTGTTAGTCGACTTAAACCGACTATAACCCACTACAACCAAAAATTATGTGCTATTAAGGGGAACATGTGAGTCGTAAGGTAGCTCTTGGTTGAGGAATACGTTAGCGCATGATCTTTATGTTTTTTTGTTGAGAAAAAGAACAGCAAAAATAAACCAATTTTCTTACATTTGCCGTTAAATTTGTTTGAAGGTTATATGAAAATAAAATAAAGTTTACTTAAATAAATTTTTCATAAAGAATACTTTAACACCTTGTGACTATTGCAGCCGCGCTGAATTAATTAAAATGAAAAAGTTAGAAATAAAGTTTTTAAAATATATAATTCTTTGCTTTATAATATCATTTTTCAGGCTCAAGTTCCTTATTAAAAAGAGAATACGAGAAATTTATATAAAACAACTTTACATACAAACATTTGTTTTAAAAATTTGTCCCTTCAATGTATGTAAGTCTTTGACAAATTAAAATGTTTGAAAAATTAATAATAAATATAAACTTGTATGAAATGTTGTTTTATAAACCTTTTATAAATCGAAAAAACCTGTACAACTGGTATATCTGACCAACCTTTGGTGTAAATAGTTTAATTTCTCAGATTCATAGTCAGAGTAAATGATTTCTAAAGAACTTTCTTTGAATAAAAAACTTTTAATATTTTTGTAACATGTTCAACAACTCTAGTCAGTAATAATAATTTCTCTTTAAAAAATGGTTACATTTGAAGCATTGAAATGTTACTTACAATTAATAGTTTAATACTACTAGTCTTAATAAATACATACATATACGGAAGTAAGTTATTAACTTAACAATAAATTAAAAAAGCTTTAAGTTTTTTGCGTTGTTGATTAAATAATCTTAAGCTGGTAAGGTCTACTACAGTTTATGTCAATAAAAACTTACTTACAATACTAAATTAATAATGTCAGTTTTAACTAATTACAAAACAATTAAACATAAATTAAAAATTAAACACAATTTAAATTAAATACCACAGTTCAAATTTCATTATTGCAACGCTGAAGATTGTGTCTGGGTGTTATTTTAAGTTCATGCCATACAAGAATAGTAACAGTCATTTGATAGTCACTGTTTCTTTCTGTTTCGTAAATTCGGTTTTATGTTAACTCATTTTGCATTATTCTCTATCTCAACAGAAAATTTATTTTGGCGTGGCAACTGTTGAGAAATTTTAGAACTTCATTTTTATCGTCAAGTTTAATTATGGCTAAAATGACATCTACAAACTTAACTATGTATTTAAAATTGATATTTTTATTGGCCAATTTTGCTAATGCTCCGTCTAGTAGGTTATCTAGTAACATGTCAGCTATGGTGGGCGAAAGTTGATTTACCATTGGCATTCTACAGGTTTGGTTGTAAATTTTTCCATCATACACAAAATAAATATTATCAGAAAGACAAAAGTTATGTATTTTAAGGAATTTTTCGTTATCTTGAAGTTTTACTTGTTTAAGTTGGTCTTTCAATTGTTTCGAATTCTTAATACTATACTTAGAAGATGAAATAATTTTAATTACTTTCCCAATATATTTTGATAATTGGTAACAAAGAACATTAATGGATGATACAATCGGACAGAGAGGATTGATTTCTTTATGAATACTTGGTAGACCGTAAATTCTGGAAAATTTTTGTTCAGCTATTTTAATGAAATAAATTTTGGTATAAAGCAGAATCCCAAAACCCAAAAGAAAATAACCGGCTAACATTTTTGAGTCGTATTAAGCCGCTATCTTCGGCGGCGGATTGAATTTAAAAAAAAGACGGCGGCGGCTCTTAGCCGTCTGCGAGCTGCTCGACTTGTTTTCCTGATCCTATATGAATACATGGCAGAATAAAGAATTGCAGTAATAAAACTTGGGTAGTCTAAAAGGGATAATTAGGTACAAAAATTTGTTAGGGTAGCTCTAATTTGATTAGCAGTGCTATTCTAAACACTATAACTACTATCATTGATGATTCCTGTTATATTTTATTGTGTTTATGACATTTATTATTGTAATTTAGAACAAAAAAGCTTTTTTTATAAAACCAGGAATAGCAAATTTTTGTTCTTGTCACAAATGTTTTTACTATCGTAACAATTATTATTCTAGAATAGCCCTGTAAATACAAATACGAATGTACATATGTATGTGTGTTCACATTAATCTTTAATTCTGATCGGTTTTCACTTCTTTAAATTTGTTTGTTTTATAACAAGAAGGATCATTATTCTGCTTATCCTCAGTCTTGATGGTGCAAATCTCTGCCACAGAATCAGGATTATCTAACCAAAAATTATAGTCTTCTCTAATATTGAAATTTCTTTGATAACCACATAATTTACACGACAATTGCATTTGAGCATCTTGATCTATTTTTTCCACCAGTCTTTGTTTTTTTCTCTTCTTGCGAAGTTGAATTACCCGTAAATCACTTGTAATCCCTGGTTTTTGTGCTAGAGAACAGCGTTTGCAAAAGTTTCGTTTAATGTTAGGATCCCTAAAATTTTAATAAATTAATTTAAATTTATTGAAAATGAGTTTATTAAACTTACATTCTTAAAACAGCCTTTTTACCAATATTTTTGCACAGTTCACCATAGTAAGAGGAGAGGGTATTGTTTTTCCCAGCCATTAGCAGAGAGGCTTGATATAAAAAGTTCATTCGACTGAAGCATTCTTTGCCTTGAAAATTATGTTTGGCCTTAGATTGAGACATTTATAATTAATTATTTATATTGGAACAGTTTTAGTAACAAAGTTATCACATGTGATAAGAATTGTTTACATCTACTGAAACAGAGTTGTTTAGTAACAGCTGTCCAGTATAATAGTTAAGAATTATAACTGTTATATGCAATGAAATTATGTTTGCCTACTGAACACAGCTCACCCAGTCCAATAACAGCTCTGTTGTAAATTAGCTAATTTGTGAAAAATTTGTAAAAGCAGAAATTGTGCGCTTATGTCAAAGGACTACAAATCTTGGTTAATATTTCAATAAGTTTATGCTTAACAAGCGTTCAATTGTTTTAAATAAATTTTTCGTTGAAATATTTATAAGTAATGCCTTTCAATACGCGTCATACATACACTACACGCCATGACTATTCCACGGCCAGTAATAGTGTTGGTGGTAGTAGCAACGTTGGAATCGCTGGTAGCAGCGTTAGTACTGTAAATGGCATTTTGCGCAAAGCTAATAACTCTTCAGCTGCTTCTTCCTCTTCGGCTAGTGTGGTTAATGCCAACGAAGTGCGTCATATTGATTTATTGGTATTTGGTTATGCCTGCAAAGTATTTCGCGATGATGCCAAAGCCCGTGATATTGATCAGGGCAAACATTTAATACCCTGGATGGGGGATAATAATCTTAAAATTGACAGGTTAATATTTGTTTATTAAATATAAATTTTTTGTACTGTTTTATATATCGCATAGAATCTAACAAAAAAAATTTTAATACGTACTGCATTCCTATTTTTTGTTGGCTAAAGTCTGGTTTAGTAACATTTTCTTTTAAATCAAGGTTTTGACGGTGGTTAATAAAAGTAAATTTGTTTATTATACAAACCTACTTTAAAGTGGGCGTGACAACAAAGTTTGACACCTTTTTGACTTTATCTCGAAAACTATACCTACAATATACAGATTAAATATACACACATACATATATATGTATTTATGTATGTATTTAAACTGAAAAGTAATCATAATGCAATTTTTAACTTATGAGCCACGTCCCAACGAAAGTAAACCTGTGGGGTTACTGCGTAATTCGATTCAAAAACAAAATCATTCAAATTTGTACCTATGACTTTTACATTGTGTTTCGAAAAGGTTTTCTTTCGAATCGAATTACGTTGTAACCCCCTCAAGGTATATTTATCTTACTAGGTAGTGGCGTCCCTACAACAAATACAACATTATAAGAACAACATGGCATTTTGTTGTTGATTTGTAGTTCGAAATGTCAAAAAATATAGAAGAAAATTAAGAAGGCGTGTATATGTTTTATTGCTTTCTCACTTCTGCACTATAATCAGCTGGGCGGACGACACTACCTACAAAGATAAATATATGTACCTTGAACCCCCCTGATCAACAAACACTTTTATGAGTTTTATTGTATTTGAAATTTCTTGTTTTTGGTTTTTTAAATTATATTTTATATGTATGTACATAAGTATATGTATGTATGTATATATTTTTATTTTTCAACAATCATAATCATTTACAATATTTTACAGCATAATTGATAATTTTTAAGATAAGCTTCAATAGAATATAAAAAGGCAAATGTATTACAAGTTTATTGGGAATATTAAGATATATTATGATTTTCCCTACACAAATCATTGGACCATGTTGTCAAATGTAGCCAAAGAGGAGTAACTACAGCATGTTACTTTGTAATTCATTTTGGCATTAAGTAGGAAATTTTTGTTTCACGTCAAGTTTTCGTTCTTTAATTAAAAAGCGAAATTAACTGCTTGTGGTCGGTTACTCCATCAAGTAATGACATGAATTTGTTTTGGGTTACATCGATTTAATGCAAAGCGGGATCATTTGGTTTTGTCCCTAGGACATTGTAATGTTAAAAGGATCGTGTTTACATCATACACCTGGAATTTGTTTGGAATACTTTAGTTCATCTAGCATCATAGATGCTTATACATAAGACAAACTAAATTTTCTCTTTTGTATGGCGATGTAGATGAACGTTACAACGAGTTTTTCCCCATAATGTCAAATAATGCCAAATTGAACAACTAAATCAGCTTGACGGACGACACTACCTAGTAAGATAAATTTACATTGGAATAGAAAAACCGAATTTACTATATCTCTAAAAATATGATATACTGTGTTGACGATGTAGAGTTTTGAATGTCATAATTTGTTCAGCTAAGTGACATTTTCAATAGCTTTTCGTCGAAACTTACATTCCACATCTTTAGCTGTTTCTTCCTCCTTTTGAGATCTCGCTGGCGTTGTACAATTTGTCTACTCTCTTTACTGGTTAACCATGAAAAAGCAAATTTGGTTCGAGTTTTCCATCACTAATTTTGATATCAAATTTAGGATTGTCGTAAGTGATGAAACAGAATAAGTCCTCAACTTCAGGCAAAAACGATGTCAAACCAACAAAGTCCACACAATTGTAAGCTTGAATGAGTTCCGGGGACATATTTTCTGTCCATAAAACTTGAGAATACTACACCATCCGGCTAGAGTTGTACAGGTTTGCTGAGGGGAGGAGTGTTTATATAGGACTCTATTGCATCTATAGCTGCTATTCATTACCGGAAGATGAATCTTGAATTAACACCTCATGATAAGGGTGACTAGGCACCAAAAATTGCTTGGTCATTAGTAGCCAATAAATAATTAAAATAAAAATAAAAGTTTAGTTGGTGACCAACACAAGCGAAAAGTTTTTTATATACATTTTATTAATCCTTAAACTATGCTTCAAATAATTTGCTTTATGTAATAAAGATTCACATGTAACACATTGTCAAGTTCATATCGACAAAAGTTCGTCGCTGTAAAATCTTAGTACATATTTTCAATAAATCATAAGACATTTTTTTGATACGTTTAAAGTAGCGATTAACATGGTTCGGTGCTACGTTACTACTCTGTTGTGGGTCCGAATTAAACTTGGCGGTTTTGTTTATTTCTTTTTTGGATTTCAAAACTTCATACTTAATTTCAATAACCTTGCCACTTAACACCATTTTAATCGATATCTATACGTCAGAATGGGTAGTTTTGGGGAACTCCCTCGTATCTGAATTTTGATTTTAGGATTTACACATGCAAGTATAAGTTCGAAAAGCGCATTTTAGTCTCTGTTTTTACTAAAATAATTTTTTTTTTTTTGAAATTATAGCTAAATTAGCAAGACATTTTTCATACAAGTGATATTTTTAAAATTCTAATAACTTAATATCAAAACGAAAATTTTTAATTTGAATAAACAGAATTAACTAGATAAAAAATAATTGTAGTTTTAACTTCTATTATGTGTATTTAAAAATAATAGTTGGTAGTAGAATTTATTATTTTATGGCATAAAATGTTAATAGCATTTATTCAACGAATCCTCTGCTATATTATTGTCGAACAAAAATAAGCGCTATCACCTAGTATGAATGAGATATTGCACAAAAACTGATGACATCTTTTTTAAAGGGCCTACTGATTTTCAGAATCTTTTGAGGCCCATAAATAAAAATTGACCACAAATTTCGCCAAACTGAGTATAGGGGTTTACAACCCTTTGATAGTAGAATCGAACCTATACTGTGAAGTCCGTGTATTTTTTTCACCGTTGCACTGTGTTATCGAGCACAGTAACAAAGACTTTCACTCGTTGTTGTAAAACATCTTATTTCAGTTCAGTCAGTTGTGGACAAACAATTTATTTTCATGGTTGATTTTGGATTTTAGGTAAAAATTCATCGATGGTCATCTTTTTTTGAGCCTTATTTTTTTAAAAGTTGCTTTAAAACTCTATTAAGAAGGCGAAAAGGATTTTCACTGGATTTGAATACACACAAGGCACAACCGTTGAACAATTTAAATTGTTTGTTCAGTACATATACGCAACTATTAAGGCAACCTCCATAATACAAGGTAACATTCGAAGAAACATATTCTAGTTGCTACAACGGTTGCCGTGTGTATTTAGCACTAAGATGTCTTAACAGTTTAAAGGCAATCATAAACGGCCTCGTATTTTAAATTATTCAATATATCTTTTTTATGGATTTTTAAATAGAACTTATCGTTGGTCATTATTTTTCCTATTAAGAATTGGAAAAATAATTTGTTAGTTTGTTATGAATTTCACCTACACCTGAACACATAGGAAGTAGCCGTTGATGTAACGTTTTGTTTGTTCCGTACACATGGGGTAACTGTTGCCTGAACAGTTGCGACAATACATAACTAAGCTGCATAGGAGGCAATAGTCGAAGAAACATTGTTTTTTGGTTGCTTCGACGGTTGCCCGTTCGTCCTTGTTCAGCAATATTTTCACCAAGAAGATGTCGCCGCAGCACAGCATAAAGGATGTCATAAATAAACACAATCTAGTTTATTTTTCTTTTTGTAATAAAATTTTATTTTTGTTTTGGATTTACTCGTATGAATCGATTTTTTAAAGCCAAAACTATGAATCATTGAAATGGTATGTATGTATATATAAGTAAATATTTTATTTTAATAAAAACCTAAGAAAGTTAAGGTTGTTTACAAAAACACTAAATTTCATATTATTTTATTAATGATTTAGTTTTGCTCTTGTTTTGACTATGATTTTAATTTTATGTTTGAAACTATTTCTTTTTTCCATACGTATTGAAACGAACGCCCTTCTCTCTCAAATCTAAAAAAAAAAAAATAAAACAAAATAAAATAAAACAAATTTTTAAATAAAAAACAAATTAAAAATTATAAAACGCCAAAAAATATGCAACGAAACATTATCGTCGTAAACAAACGTTTGCCGCTCGCTTACTTACACAACAAAAACATGTTCAGATATGATGTGCGTGGTGCTTTGTATGATTTAACTCCTTATGAACCACCACCGGGAGGTTATGGCAATCGCTTAGATTATTTGACGGCCGAAGAACAAAGAGCCGAGCAGTTGTGCGAAGAAGAGCGTTATTTATTTTTATACAACAATGAGGAAGATGTCATTACGAAACAAGGTAAGTTGGCTAAGATTTATCAAAACATTTCTAATATTTGTTTAATCATCAAACAAATTACCCCCCCTCAAAAACCTAATAAAATTTGTTATGGGGCTTTCTTTTGAAAGCTTCTGATCAATTAATACCACTATAATTTTTGTAACATAAATATATAAATTTAGCTTTTAAATAAAGTGATAAAAAATATACTTAAAAATCCTTATAAAGAAATTGCTTACACGTAAGTAAAATAAAAGCTTCGAAAGGATTTTTTTCAAGTCTACGCAATAAAGCTTGTAAGTTAAAAAAGCTGTTTGCAAAGCTTTAAGCTTAAATTTTGATTGAAAGGGGTTTAAGGATTGACACATTTTATTTCCCTAACAGGTAAATATCTCAACATTCTTTCAAACATACTAATATTTATTTACAGGTTTAATCATAAAAAGTAAAAATGGATGTGATTAATTAAAGAAAGTTTATGGCTTCTTCAACTTCAGCTTCAGTTTTTAAATTCTTCTATTTCATCAAAACCAAACAAACAAACAAAAAGAAAAAAAAATATTAAATATATTAAAATATTAAGCTTTTTTCTCAACATAATTTTTTTAGATTTTTTTTTCTTGCGGACAACATATTTGTTGTACTTTGTTTTTATCACATGGTGCATTCTGGGAAAACTTATTCCATTTTTTATCTTTCTTCTAATACTTTTTTTGGGTTTATTTTGGCTTTGGTTAACATGACGCACATTTAGAGGAGGAATTAAAACGTCTGCAACAGGAAACTAATGGCAGCAGCTACAGCCAAGTTGACTTTTCTTATGATCAAGCACAACAAATTGGTCCCACCACTCGCGAAGAATTCTCCAGCTCTCCAACATGTGAAGAAGCTGAACAAGCTTTTCAACTACCGTATAATTTTCAGGTGCCGGTAGGAATGCAATTGGTGAGTTGTTATTATGTTTTAATAATTTTAGATTTTTTTTTTCGAAATTTAAACTCGAAAAATAGATTCAGCAGGTTATACTTAGTAGGGACATAAATACTGTTACAACATTGAGCATTAATAATTTTAGATTTTTTTTTTTCGAAATTTAAACTCGAAAAATAAATTCAGCAGGTTATACTTAGAAGGGACATAAATACTGTTACAACATTGAACATAACGCACTGGTACTTCTAAAGAGAGTAAACTCAAAATTTAAAAATTTTCAAAATTTTTTTTTAATATATTTTTATATCAAGAAGACGGATGAAACTATTTTTTTTTTGGCGAAAATTGAAAATTTTTGAGTTAAAACTTTTTAGAGGAAACAGTGCGATTTTTTATTTTTTTTTAATACTAGAATTAAACACATTTTTTCTTATCATGCGGATTTGGAATTTAATATATATAAAGAATCAGTCAAGTGCGAGTGAGACTCACACACGGTAGGGTTCCGTAGAATGTTCAGTACAACTTTTAAAATACAAGTTAAAAATACAATCTAGGGAACACCCTTTTAGATTTATTTAATTTATTTTAGTTACTTGTTGTTACATTAGGTATTGTAAAATATAATCTGTTGTAAATTTTAAGTGTCAGCCTATTACTGTACAAATATAAGGACTTTCTATGAAAATATCAGAAGCCTACCTATTGCAGTATAAGTGAAAAACATGTTATTGCGGGACACCCTTTAATTGTTATAGCAGCGATGGCAACACATCTACTGTAAAAATTTCAAGAGTCGACCTATTACGGTTCAAAAAATAAGGCCATCCAAATCATGTCGATATCGGAACACCCTTTAATTTTATTATTTGATATAGCGGCTAAGGTAACTCCTTTTCTATGAACATATCGTCATACCCTTTTAGTTTTTGTAATTAGCCGTGGCAACATATCTTCTGTACAAATTTCAAGAGCCTACCTAATACGATTCAAAAATTAAGACATTCTGGTCTGTCACAGAATCCAAGTCGGTCTTGCTTTTTATTGGATTTGCAAACCCATATTGGTTTCGTTTGGTGTTATGAAACCAAGCCGGTTTAATTATTTTCGAATGGAAATAAAACCGATATTCGAATCAGCTGTTGTTTGGTACTTGTACATTTGTTTAATATTTTAATGTTGACAAAACAATTGTTTTCGTTCAAATATTATTAAAAGTTGTTGCATTTTTATTAAAAAATATTACGATAAAACAAAATGACTACTGCATGACGCAATCCACTTGAGCTGCCAGAGACAGAGTAAGTATATACATACATATGTACTTACTATTTTATACTGTGCGTTGATATTTTTAGCTGCTTTGCAGACAAACAAATACGCTTTCCTAATGATCCTTGTCACAATCAAAAGTCACTTGCCACGTTCAAAGATTCTGCCATTGCTGCAACTTGCAACTTCTTTGCGATTTTATCTGAAGGATCCTATCAGAGATCAGTCGGAGATCTAGTATTCTAGGTAGAAGTAAAAATTTACATGATGTGCTTAAGGTTATGGTGCGGTTCAGGGACTATTTCTATAGCAAATGCTATTCCTTCAATAATTGGTTGGACACACATAAAGATTATTAAGCCTAGTTGTGACGACCATATGTACTTTGAGGGAAACCTGCTCTGTTAAGTGATTCAGCCAACGGAAATCTAAGTATGGTTGACTTATCACGCTTTGTGAAGCCTCTCAAAATGTAAGGATATTTCTCCATGGTGTTTTGGGTGCTATTTTTATGGATTCCCCTAATTGTTGAGATAAATATTAATCAATAAATATTTATGTACTTTTATAAAATAAATTTATTTACATTTTTGCAAAATATTCGTCTGCAAAAAATAAAAGCAAAAGCGTGTAAATTGAAAGTGATTGGTTTATTTCCAATAAAAATACGATAATATTGGTTTCTGTGACACCTAAAACCGACAATAATTCAAATTAGAACTTAAAACCGAAAACATTGGATTTCATGACACCAAAGCATTTTTTTTGTCGGTTTAAAATCCAATTCCAACTACATTGGATTCTGTGACAGCCCTGTATATACGTGCAAATCAGGACACTGTCTGAATACCCTTTACTATTTGTTATAAAGACCATATTAATACAACTTCAGTAAAAATTTCAAGGGTCTACCTATTTTAGTTTAAAAATTAGGTCATAAAAATGCAAATCACGTCACTGTCGGATAATCCTTTAATTTTTGCTGTTTGTTATAGAGGTCGTAGTAATATAAGAACTGTTAAAATTTCAAGAGTATCTATTATGGTTCAAATATTAGTCCATATTCATGCAAATCATGTCACTTTCGGAACACCCTTTAGTTATTACTATTTGATATGGTGGCCATAGTAATACAATTTCAAGAGTCTTCCAAATCACGTCACTATCAGAACACCCTTTAATTTTAAGGCTTAGCACGATTCAAAATCTTTTTGGCTTAGATTTTATTTATAAAATTTAAGTTTTGCGAAATATTTTTATATCAAAAATTTAGAGGAATTCCCTTTTTGGGCAAACAAGCATTTTTACTTGTTAGAGCAATTGAAATGTGTTAATCGGCCTGATTACGGTTGTCGAAGACGTAGTCGAATGTCGATTTTTTTGGAAAATGGTACTACGGTTGTCGAAAATGCACAATCTGTTACAATTTTCGTAACACGGAAGACGAAAACGACTGTCAAAGTATGCTAAAACAGTCGATAAATTTTTTTCTCACGACTAGAGACGCCGCCACATTCAATTGACACCAAACTATAAAATCCTTTTCGATTATAATATTTAAACCTCTCATCGACTCCTAGAGCCAAAATTTTGATGTGAGTTCCATCTATGCATCCAATAATGCCGGGGAATTTAAACTTTTTATAAAAATAATCCTTTATTTCAGATTTCTCCAGTTCAGTCATTTGAAACGATATCCAACTCGGGCAAATTTCACTGTGCATTGCATCGATGCATTCTTTGAAGATTTTGCTTACTGAAGACTGTGAAAGGCCAACATTATAATCGTTGCCAGCTCCTTTTTGATAACTGCCCTCAGCAAGTATGCGCAATGTTACCGCCCACTTCAATACTTTGGGAAGAGCAGACGACTTTATTTGGTCTTCCAATCTAGGTGATATTTTTTCCAACACGTATTTGAATGCATCTTTATTTAATCTAAAAATGGCAATGAAACTTAAGTGCAGATGGGGAGTATGAATTGACACTCATTTCTCAATTTCACTACTTACTTCCAATTGGGCATTGAAAATTTGTTTGAATTTTGCCTTATTTCTTTGCGCAAGGCACTTATATCACATTCTGTGTATGCCTCATCGTCTTCATCCGAAGAAAAGAAATGTTCCAAACTTAACATTGTTATTTTATTCTAGGGCAGTTCATGTAATTTTGTTATTATGACACATCTTGTACTTTTCAGTCTATTACAAAATCACAAGAGTCGAAAAAGTTACGTGGTACCCAAAATGATCGAAATCGACAACGACTTCGACTGCTCTCGATTTTCGTCTTCGACAACCGTAATCAGGCCGAATATTTTGTGAACTATCAATGCATCTCTACAAGAAGACGACGAAAACTACAATTAAAAAACTACAACGTAAAGCCATTTGTTTAGAAAACAAAATTGAAATTTTAGATCGCCTTCGAAATGGAGAAGGCTCAACATTTCTTAGCAAAATGTTCGTTTTAAATGAAGCTACAATAAGAACTGTAAAAAAAAAAATAAAATTCAATTAGGCAATCGTTGATTTCTGGAACGAAACTATCTGTTAAGTCTTCATAATGCACTAAAAATGCAAATAAACGGTGCAAATACAAATTACCATATAGTTTAGTAAAATAAACATGATTTCTTGTTCTTAAAAAATTCTCGCTTTTCACTAATTTTAATAGGTTTTAGAGATAAGGAACCAATCACCTATTTTTGTATATGATCAATGTCTTTTTTTACACGGATTTTTTTTGGAACCAATCTACCGTGTAAAAACAGAATTAGGTGTACTTGTTTATAAAGCGAACTTAGTTTTAATTACTGTCTGCAAATTAAAAGTGGTTGCCTGCTACAGCTCAAGAAATAAAAACATAAACGCAAATAACACGTCACTTTCGGAACACCCTATAATTTTTAGTATTATTATAGCGCCCATAGTTATACACATTCTGTGAAAATTTCAATAGTCTATCTATTATGGTTCAAAACTTAGGCCAACAAACCTAACCTCGAAGCAATTTTACTGCTTTCTCATTTGCTCTGAAATGAAATGGCCATCTAGCAGCTTGATCTAAACCCTCTTGATTGCAAATTCAGGGCCATTTTTTTTCATTCATTGATAGCTCCAGATTTGCCAAACTGATACAGGAGACCATTTTGGTTCCCTTCTAATTTCTCCGAAAGAATCGCTAGATACAAATCTTTGAATAGACTTTATTATCGGTTCTATGTTTTCATCATCTTTCAACATTCGTTTCCTCATATTCAAGCTTGATACGTGCGATATCGTCTTAGCCATCATGAACACGTTATTAGTCACCCAGTTAATGAAGCATTTAACATCTGCAAAGACCAATAGGTCTTCTTTAACAGTTTTGAAAAAAAGAGGAAACCAGTTTTGAAAAAGGGAAATTCTTCATTATCTGTACTTCGATTTTATTTGTCATTCATGGGTTTCCTCATCTTCAAGTTTTAAGACGTTCACCCAGTCAATTAAGCCTTTTGTATTTGCAATCTCGGGCAATGATTTCTACAACCTGCAAAAATCCAGAGAGCCAGTATCCCATAAGCTTGTCCTTGTTGCTCCAGCTTATTATATCCTATTACGACTATAAAAACTTTTCTGCCTACAGCAAACAGTATGTTGGTCCTTGCAATGTCCAGTCCGCAATCCACTCTTTCTCTACAGGACTTGTGCGTTTTAACGAAATTGAACCTAAAGAGTTCTTTGTAATACTGATCAGTGGTTGCACCGTTGTTTTATTTTTTTTTTTAAGACAACACTACCTCTGTGATGCCTTTTGTTTGTCTGCAGAAAACACCCAGAGTGTTTGGCGGGAATCGAACCCGCAACCTCTAGACTGGTAGACTAGCGCGCTGCCAATCAGTCTATCGATAGCACCAATGCTATCTTACGTATCAGAGTTCATTGCAGAATCCAAACTTCCTAGTTTATCAGCGATCTTATTCCCCTCGACGTTGCTATGGATCTTTAATTATTCTTATCCAATACTGGATTAAGAATCCTTTTGTTGTTGCTTGTTAGATTTTAGTTGATACTATGACATTTCAAGGTCTTTAGCGCTACCAGACTGTCAACATAAATAATCACCTGTTTTAAAAACTCTGCAACAGTTATCCGAAAGCCTACGACCTCTGAGTGTTGTTACCCTTAAGTAGACACCAACTGCGGTGCCTACATATAAAGGGTGTTTTTTATAGAGGTATAGTACCTTAAGTTGGCATTACTTTTCAAGATGGCGACCGATTTAACAGCTGTCAAGTGATTTATTATCAGTTTGGTTTGGCAATTCATCATGAATAGACTCACGACTAAACAACGCTTGCAAATAGTGCAAACGAGATTACCGTTGTTCCCGATTTTCATAAGCGAATTTTGTTTAGCGATGAAGCGCACTTCTGGTTGAATGGCTACGTCAACAAACAAAACTGCCGCATTTGAAGTGAAGGTAATCCTCAAGTGTATGTCGAAACACCGTTACATCCAGAAAAACTGACTGTTTGGTGCGCTTTATGGGCTGGTGGAATCATTGGTGCGTACTTTTTCAAACACGATGGTGGCCAGAACGTTACAGTCAATCGGTGGATCGGTATAGAGCCATGATTACCAACTTTTTCATTCCTGAGTTGAATAACCATGATGTCCAGGAGATATAGACGGCGCAACATGTCACACAGCTCGTGCCACAATAGATTTATTGAAAGACACGTTTGGTGACCTCCTAATTTCACGTTTTGGACCTGTAAATTGGCCTTCAAGATCTTGTGATTTAACACCGCTAGACTACTTTCTGTGGGACTATGTAAAGTCGTTGGTCTATGCGGATAAGCCGCAAACGCTTGACCATTTGGAAGACAACATTCGCCGTGTTATTGCCGATATACGGCCACAAATGTTGGAAAAAGTCATCGAAAATTGGACGTCCAGATTGGACTACATCCGCGCCAGCCGTGGCGGTCATATGCCAGAAATCATATTTAAAATGTAATGCCACAAGATTATCTTTCGCATAAATAAATTTCATGTCAATCGAATAATCCATCGTTGTTTTATTGCAACTTAAATTTCTATACCTCTATAAAAAAACACCCAACAGGCCGTAAAAACCCACCAAACCCAATGTTCCTATTACGTAAAGAATTCGTAACGACTGTTCAACAAAATCTTCCGATTTCGGAACAGAAATATTACCGAAATCGTAACGATTTTTATATGAAAGGGTTGACATGACTTCACAACGATATGTAGTTTTCTGTCAGTACCTCCGTATAAGCTAGAACTTCGTTCTCTAAAAGTTAAGTGAATATAATGATTATTTTACTTTATCGTAATCAAATCAATTATCCATTTCGCATGTATTTCTTAAATTTTTTCGCCTTTGTTATAATTCTTTTTTTATTTAATACAATTTGTCTTTAATCGACTTACATATAAAACAAGGTTTTATATACTGCTTTTTTTTAAGTATGTAACCGCAGAATTCAGCCATTTCTGAACCGATTTTACAATTTTTTTCTTTATTTGAAAGGTTATGCTTTCAGGTTGGTCTCGTTTTAAAAACAGTTCATTATTATTTTAAAAATTAAAGGGTGTCCCCATACAACATACATGTTTTTTACGAGTATTAAGAACCGTAAAGGGCACCAAATTAATATTTTAAAAAATTGCGTGTCGCTTTGGTTTCCAACGGCAGAAATTAATAAAAAAATAAATTTAAAATTTAAAGGGTGTCCCCATAGGTACCGTAATTTGACCTATATATGTATGCCTATCTTTTGAACCGTTATAGACTAAACCTTGAAAATTTTACAGAATGTCGATTACTATGACCGTTATAATAAAATGTATAAATATTCAAAATTTTAAATTAAAGGGTGCTCCAATAGTTCATTTAATTTGATGTATATGGCCATACTTTCGAACAGTTGTACACAGACCGCTGAAATTTACAAAGAGCCTGTATTGCTAAGACAGATATAACAAAAAGTATAAAATTTGAATTTGGAAATAAAAGGGTGTCCCAATAGCTAATGTAATTCTATGTATGTGCTAAACTTTTTAACTGTTATAGACAGACAGCTGAAATTTTCAAGGAACCTGTATTCCAAAGTCCACTATAGCAAATATACAATTTGAATTTAGAAATCAAAGGGTGTCCCCATAAATTATGTAATTTGATCTATATGGCCGTATCTCTTGAACCGTAAAACACAAACACTTGAAAATTAGGCAGAATGTCCACCACTTTCTCTGGTACAATAACAAATATTATTTGCAATTATAATGTAAAGGGTGTCCCAATAGTTCATGTAATTTGATATATATGGCCAAACTTTTGAACCGTAATAGACAGACAATTGAAATTTACAAAGAATCTTTGTGGCCAAGTCCTTTATAACAACAGGTCTTTAATTTAAAATTGGAAATTAAAGGGTGTCCCAATATGAGATGTTATTTGATCTATGTGACCCTATCTTTGAAACCGTTATGCACAGAGGCTTGAATGGTGTCCACATAAAAGACGGATGCTGGTGAAAATAGCTTAACCTTTGAACAGTAATAGGGAGAGGCTTGACATTCACATAGTCTTTACTTCTTTTCCCTCTAATTTTGGCGCATATTTTATTTGGTTTAAATCTAATTCTTACAGATTACTTCTTACATTTTTAGTTTAGAATTGGTGCCCTTCTATCTGTTTTGATGTCGGTTTTTTTTTGCAAGAATTATTTATTTTTATGAATGTAACAATATAGAACTTTAGCTAGAATTAATCTGTTGTTGTAAAGATAATTATTGAGCATATGTTTTCAGCTATTACAAAGAATTAATTCTTCTTTCGTAACAATATAAATTGCTATTAAAATTTAAATATTCCAGCCTGAAACAATGAAACAACATGCTATAATCGAGAAAACTGCTCGTTTTATAGCCTCCCAAGGTGTACAAATGGAAATTCTTCTAAAAGCCAAGCAATCGAATAATGTACAATTCGAGTTCTTATCACAAAACTCCATACTCAATCCCTATTATAAATATGTAATAAATGCCATTAAAGAAGGCACATATCCCCAGCATACTGAAGCCAAAGAGAAGCATAATAAGGAAACTGACAATGCTAATGGCATTACAAATGCCAGTGCAGAAAATGTTGTAGCCAAATCGGTGGTAACAGTGCCCACAATAAAATACAAACCCTCAGCAGATTGCGCCTACACACAATTGATAAGTAAAATCAAGGGAGTACCCCTGGCCGAACTGCACGATGAAGGGTCAAGACAAAGTTTGACTTCACAGCAAGAGAGTGCCAACAATTCACCTTCTCTAACACCAGTTCTATTGCAATATAATGGTGCCACTTTTATAACCGAACAAGATGATAATTCCAATTTAAATGTGGCCTTAAATCAAACTTCCGGCGACTCTTTAAACGATACACAGCCCAAGGTGGAAATTTTAAAAAATTCTAGTGCTTTGGCATTGGCTCAAAACTACTCTTCCGACTCGGAAAGCGAAGATGAAAAGGCTACTGAGGATGCAAAAGAGAAAACACCGCCAAAATTAGAATTTCCTTTGCCACCGGAAAGTTTACAAAATATAATTGACAAAACAGCAGTGTATGTTATAAAAAATGGACGACAATTTGAGGAAACTTTACGTAGTAAATCTGTAGAACGTTTTACATTTTTGCTGCCCGATAGCGAATATTATCCATATTATATGTACAAAATAACAGGTGATCCCAATGCTGCTTCAAAAGAACAAAAGAAACGCAAAGCCAAAGAAGTGGCGGAGGCGCTTGTTAGTAAAAAAGGTTTAAGTGGAGATAAAACGATGTCAGCAACAACAAGTAGGTCTTCTATAATATTAATGAATAAAACTTCAAATATAATTAATAATAAAATATATGTATATATCTCGTTCCCTAAAGATCCTGTGTCATTTTCAATAAAAGCAAAAGATGAAGGCGCTGCAAATGTTGCTCTACAACAGCCCGCTCTACCCCAAGAACATAGTGATGAAGAGGATAAACCAAAGTCAAATGCCACAAATGCCTCCGGTAACCAGCGTCATGTACCCGAACATGTGCAAAAGGCCATACAATTGGTTGAATCTCAGCTAATGGCTAGAAATGCTCAATTAGCGGCTACTTTAGCTTTACGACAACCGGCTCTTGTTACCAGCACTAGTGCTGTTAACAACATTAAAACCTTAAACACACGTTATGAAACGGATAAAATAGCAACGAAATTAATAAATCCTACGCCTGCTATAATCAGCTGCACTTCCAACACTTCCAACACATCAAAAGCGGAAGCCGAACGTAATGCTCTTTTTGAACAGCAGCAACAGCAAAGGCATAAGGAACTAAAAAAAGGTATAGTTTTAGTTTGTAATGCTTTCACTACTTTTATTGATGAGCTGCTTCTTCTTTTTTACTTCTAAAGCTGAGGAAAAGGTTAAAGATAAATTAGCCCAAATTGCTCGCGAAAAACTGGGTGGTTTGATATCGAAAGAGAAACAATTGCAATTGGAGCGCAAACGAAAAGCTATGGCATTTTTGAATCAAATAAAAGGTAAGAGGTTTCCTTTTTTTATAAGAATTTACAGCTGTTGAGAACTAATTAGAAACGTTTTTTTAATATACTGATAACTAACGCTTTAAGTGATTAATCGACTTTAGAAAAAAAAAAAAAAAAAACAGGAGTAGGTTATCAATTCGTCTGTATACTGTTTGTGTTCTCAAAAAGTAATTATTACACATTGCACACGGGTCGGAGCTGTATGGAGTCGGCGGCCAAAAATACTTCCAGTTTAGGTATCATCATGAAACTTTGTTAACGGCTTTATAAATATGTCAGTACTATTTAGTAATAAAATGGGATTTGTTGATGACTCATATCAATTTTTAAACTGATATTAAAAATACAGTATTGGAAAAAATAATAGAAACGATTACTCGTTCGTCATTTAAATATTCGGGTATGTTCTGTAATCCGAAACCGAGTGAAATTGAAATCGAATAAATTTTTAAAGAAAAATATAACTTTGTTGCTCCTATTATTTTAAAACATTAGCAATCAAGGAAGATATGTGAATGGCCTTTAATCAAATGTATAAAAAATAATATCAAAATGTTGCAAGATTTAAAAGTTATGACAATTTAAAATTTCATTCGGATTCAATTTCACTCGGTTTCGGATTACAGAACATACCCGATTGTATACTTCTTCGTAATGGACTTTTTTTGTTGGGAATCACTGTACAATTCTAGCAAATCTAACGGTATTTATTTTTTTGTTTACTTTGTTGCTTTCTTCTCTTTTAATTTATTAGTTTTCAGAAAAAAAGGAAGAAAATACGTAATTAAGGTGGAAAAATTAATAGAAACGTTTTTTTAAAACCGTGTTTAAATGTAAAATAAATTAATTTTTTACATGAAATACTGATAAGTGCTAAAAATTAAGCTTAAATAATTTGTTTTAAGACATTTAGATAATTTTCGCATTAAGTTTATATTTTAAATATTAAAAACATGGGTCGAGGTGTTCATACCACTGATACTGAGAGAAATGTCATACTTAAGTAAAAATCTGATGGCTTATCACTTGGTAAAATAGCACAAATAATGAAGTGTTCTAAACATAAAGTATTTAACGTGATTCACTATGCAAAAAATATCGAAACTAGAGGAAGAAAGCGGAAAACGTCCACGCGTTTTGATAAAAATTTAGTACGTTATTCTAAAAAAAATCCTTTTGAGTCATCTAATGGGCTCAAAAATATTCTAGATGCTCCAGTACTAACGAGTGATTTTTTAAGAGCTTGAGAACTTTTTTTTTTTTAAAAAAACGCATAAAATTTGCAAAATCTCATCGGTTCTTTATTTGAAACGTTAGATTGGTCCATGACATTTACTTTTTGAAGATAATTTCATTTAAATGTTGACCGCGGCTGCGTCTTAGGTGGTCCATTCGGAAAGTCCAATTTTGGGCAACTTTTTCGAGCATTTCGGCCGGAATAGCCCGAATTTCTTCGGAAATGTTGTCTTCCAAAGCTGGAATAGTTGCTGGCTTATTTTTGTAGACTTTAGACTTGACGTAGCCCCACAAAAAATAGTCTAAAGGCGTCAAATCGCATGATCTTGGTGGCCAACTTACCGGTCCATTTCTTGAGATGAATTGTTCTCCGAAGTTTTCCCTCAAAATGGCCATAGAATCGCGAGCTGTGTGGCATGTAGCGCCATCTTGTTGAAACCACATGTCAACCAAGTTCAGTTGTTCCATTTTTGGCAACAAAAAGTTTGTTAGCATCGAACGATAGCGATCGCCATTCACCGTAACGTTGCGTCCAACAGCATCTTTGAAAAAATACGGTCCAATGATTCCACCAGCGTACAAACCACACCAAACAGTGCATTTTTCGGGATGCATGGGCAGTTCTTGAACGGCTTCTGGTTGCTCTTCACTCCAAATGCGGCAATTTTGCTTATTTACGTAGCCATTCAACCAGAAATGAGCCTCATCGCTGAACAAAATTTGTCACATTTGAACATTTCGAACACTGATTTTGGTAATAAAATTCAATGCTTCTTCTGGTTGCTCTTCACTCCAAATGCGGCAATTTTGCTTATTTACGTAGCCATTCAACCAGAAATGAGCCTCATCGCTGAACAAAATTTGTCACATTTGAACATTTCGAACCGAACACTGATTTTGGTAATAAAATTCAATGATTTGCAAGCGTTGCTCGTTAGTAAGTCTATTCATGATGAAATGTCAAAGCATACTGAGCATCTTTCTCTTTGGCACCATGTCTGAAATCTCACGTGATCTGTCAAATACTAATGCATGAAAATCCTAACCTCAAAAAAATCACCCATTATAAGAAACAGGCTCCAAGAGGCTGGACTTACGGCACGAAGTCCAAGGTCAGTACCTCTTTTAAGTAAAAAAAAATATTCAAAAAAGGTTACAATTTGCCAAACAACACCAAAGTCGCAAAAATTGGAGCAACGTGCTGTGGTCTGATGAAACGAAGATAAATTTGTTCGGATCAGACGGAAAATGTTTTGTACGTCGCCCTGCTAACAAAGCGTTTGATCCAAAATACACAAAAAAGACCGTCAAACATGATGGCGGGTCCCTAATGATATGGGGGTGTTTTTCAGCGTCTGGCGTTGGTCCAATTTTTTGGGTACAGGGGAAAATGACAGCGGTTGATTATTTGCATATACTCCAGACCAAAATGCTTCCTTTTGCTGAGGAGGAAATGCCCTTAAAGTGGGAGTTTATGCAGGACAATGATCCGAAACACTCAGCAAGAAGTGTAAAATCCTGGTTTCAGGAAAATAAAGTCCCCGTAATGCAATGGCCATCACAGTCACCAGACTTAAATCCCATAGAGCATCTATGGGGAGTCCTTAAAAATAAGATTAGCCCGTTTAAATCTAAAAATAAGCAAGAAATGTGGAGTAAGGTTCAAGATGCTTGGTATTCCATTTCCCCAGAAATTTGCGCCAACCTTGTTGGTTCAATGAATAGGAGGTGTCAAGAAGTTATTAAAATGAAAGGAGCCTCGACTAAATATTAAAATAGTATTGGTATTTGATGGTAAAATTTAACAAAAACTTATTTTTTTTACAAAAATTTAAAACGTCTCTATTATTTTTTCTAGGCATACACTGAAAAAAATACAATTTTTTCAACAAAAAACCATAATCAACTTATTTTTTTTTATATGTTTAATAGACAATGAAGATACCTTTAATGTTATGTATATACCTTTTTTTATTTACTTAAACATAAAGAAAAATTTAAGGAAATGATAAAAATTTGATGCGTTTCTATTATTCTTTCCAACACTGTAAATCTATATAAATAAAATCAAATGTCGTTCGTTAGTAATAGCATCACTTAAGAACAGCTGCACTGATTTGGCCAATATGTTTTTTTTTTTTAATTTTCATCAAAACCCAATTTATTTTTTTACGGAAATAAAAATTGGACACGCCCACTTTTTAAGTAGCTAGAGAACTATAATAGGTAGATCTTTGAAATTATGCTCCAGTAAGCCCTTTATTAATTTACATAGTTTTGCGAAACTGAAACAGTTTTGTCGTGAGCATAGCATGCGTTTTCGAATTAGTTTGCCATACTTTTCTTTTCAAGTTTTTATTGTATTTTTGTGGATAGATGTAGCGAAGTGCACCGGGGATAGCTAGTAAGCAATATTTTTTAATCCGTTCAATATTTTTAATTTCAGTGGGTTTTGCATTACATATGTATATAACACTTTGCGGATGAAGTTTGAGTTAAGGCATTACATACTTTACCATCCACCATTACTATTAGTTGTAGAATATGGTCAATATGTATCGTTTTCTGATCATTTAAATTTCTGAAATGTTTTTGCAATTGTAATTTAAAAGAGTTTCTAATTGACTTTCTTCAAATCTGTATCCCTCATTTTTAATATTTTAGCACTTGCACCTCTTTCTAAGCACCATATATCAAGTATATATGAGCGCGAACTTTTCCAATTATAACATGTACCTATTGCAAAATCGATTTATTTTTTCAAGTGTATAACAATAACAGAGCAATGCGAACATAAAATTCAAAATTGTACATAAAAACACCGAGGCCGCTTTAGTTTGTGGGAGATAACGCAAAGAAGAGCAAAAAGCCGCAGCCGATTTTACCAATTTTAGAATCTTGAAATATTACCTCATAAATCAAAAAAAAAATCCCATTGGAGACTTCAGGGGGGAACACAACTAAAACTCTACTTAAAATTGAAATACATACAGTCATGGACTTAATTCTTCATACACCCCCAAAATTTTCAATAGCTGCTAAATAAAACACGATACAAAAATTTTATTTTCAAAAAATTATTTTATTATCTATTTATTAATGTAAAAAACAGAATTTTTATTTTCCTTTAAAAACTTTAAGCAACAGAGAGAAAAAAAAACTAAAAATCAAGAACGACATAAGTGTTCATACAAAACAATTACTTGTTGGTTTAAATGTAAAATAAGTAACCTTGTTATAAAATTAATATTTTGTCGGCCCACCATTAGCATCAATTACTGCCTGCAGACGTCTTGGCATTGATGCGACCAGGTTTTCAGTCATATCTGGAGTAATTTGAGATCAGGCCTTTTGTAAAGCTTGTTTTAAGGATTCCTTGTTAGTAACGTCAGCAGGGTCAATTTTTCTTTTCAAAATATCCCAAACGTGTTCAATGGGGTTAAAATCCGGCCATTGAGGAGGTGAGTTTAACTGTCTTGGTGCATTATAAAGCAACCAATCTCTAACAATATGCGCTGTATGTTTGGGATCGTTGTCCTGTTGGAAAATCCAACGCTGGCCAAGATCCAACATATCAAATGATGGTTGTAAATTGCATTCTAAAAGCTGTTTATAATAGTAGCGATCCATAATACCATCTATAAACACTAATCGACCAACTCCAGACGCTGCTATGGCTCCCCAAGCCATTACATTGCCACCACCATGTTTTACTGTTGGAACAATATTCTTTGGATCAAGTGCTGCATTCTTTTTGCGCCAAACTTTTCCCCGACCATCATTTCCCAACAAATTAAACTTACTTTCGTCCGTAAACAAGACTTTTTTCCAAAAGTCAGTCCCTTGATTCAAGTCCTTCTTTGCAAACTCAAGGCTAAGTTTCCTATTTTTTTTTCAGATATCAAAGGTTTTCTGCGGGGAACTCTACTTGCATAACCAATTGCTCGTAACGCCTTTTGAACAGTTTTAGGATGAACTGACTTATCCAAAGTGTTGGCAATAGTTTTTGCAATTTTGGAAGCAGATGTTCGCGGATTTTTTTTCTTAACTTCTTTTAATACAAAGCTAACATCGCGTCTGGAGAGTTTCTTCGGGCGTCCTGGCCTTGGCTTATTTTCGACGGAACCAGTGTTTTTATACTTTTTTAATAATGTATTGAATTGTAGGAAACGGCACATTTAAAAGTTTGCTTACTTCCCGATAGGATTTGTTGTTTTTGTGCTCTTGTACAATTAATTTCTCGGCTAATTTCTTAACGCGCACTCATCTTTACATTTGATATCTTTTGTACTAATAAAATATCGACTAATCATTCAAGTAACACGCTTCCTACTGGAAATATAAAAAGCTAACGGTATTTAAACAGTTGCAGTGAGAGAATTATGAATAAAAGAAAAAAGATTACACTGTACGAATATTTTTGTCCTTTTTGATTTTTAGTTTTTTTTTTCTCTACTGCATAAATTTTTTAAAGGAAATCAAAAATTGTGTTTTGTTGCACTAATAAATAGATAATTAAATCATAAAATTTTTGTAATAATTTTCATTTAGCAGATATTGAAAATTGGGGGGGTGGTGTATGAAGAATTAAGTCCATGACTGAATATGGATAAACGAACAATTACACTGAAAAAATATTAATTTTATAATATATCCATAACCAGCTAAACACATTATAATTATTTAAAAATTAAGTTGATACCTTTTAATTCAATATTCATTATAATTTATTTTGAAAAAATATTTAATTTTTTGTTTTAATTAATTTAAAGTTTCACGCAAACCAACTTGTAACTTGATCTCTTTTTTGAAGCTGTTCTCAAAGGGTACTGTTAGAATAAAACAAAAACAACTATAAATTTTAAAACCTTGTTTTCCTAAGAGGTAGTGATGCCACATTTGGTTACAAACTTTTGACTTTGATTTTTTTATTTTTGGCCAATGGGATCGACCAGTGTGCACTGGTTCCATTAACAAAAAAAAATCAAAAATTAAAGGGTGTTGTCATTTAATACTCTTGATTTTTAGGTGTCTCTTGTACCGTAAAGATCACGCATCTAATATTTTTACAATAACAAAAAGTAAAATAAAAATAAATTAAAGGGTGTATGAGATCCTATATTTTGAACTGATACGAGTACATTGTCTGGGGCCAAATTTTTTAATTTGGATTCTCAGTGTCTTACACTGGCTGGCATTAGAACTGAGACACTCAGGCACCCACATAATGAATGAGAGCGTAATAATAGTGAGGACTATATGATTATAAAAGATTCCGACAACAGTAGACTAGACTACCGGAAAATATTGAGGAACAAAGAAGTTTAAAGAGGGCCTTTAAACAGCAGTTGTTGTTGTGGTTCTTGTTGTAACAGCTCTGCTGCAGTCGAAAATTCCTTCCTGAAAAGACTTATACCCCTATTACGGTTTACAACTCAACTCAGTTGAGTTGTCTAAAAGACAACTGCTACTAATGAGTTGTAATTTGAAACAACTGCTACTGATAAGTTGCAATTTTTTAACTTTTGTTAACCGAACTAACACAGGGTTGTAAACGGTAAAACTACAACAGAGTTATAACACAATTTAAATTCAACTTAAAAATGTTTGACAAGTTGAGTTGTAATTGATAATACCAAATTGTAAAATTTCAACTGAAGTAGAGTTGAGTTGTAAACCGTAATAGGGGCCTTAATTTATATATGTATGTATGACACTTACGTATTAACTTTATATAAAGTTACTCATCCCTGTATAAAATTCTAAAATTTATATAAAATTCTAAAATTCTAAAAATTATTGTAAAGCTTACAGAGCTTTATAATAATTTGGTGTAAGATGTATAAAATATTTTAATAACAATGTAATTCCACAAAGTAAAAATACAAATCAAATACAAATTTTATTCAATTGGCTATTTGACAGTAAGTAAGTAATTTTTTTTATTATTTTGAAACAGCGCCCTCTGTTGCGCAACCTTGTTTCAAATATCTCCCTTTCAGAAATAAAAGATGCCTTAAAGTATGCAGTACCTTTAAATTGGTAAAAAAAAAATCGGCGAATTTTCACTGCTTTTTCTCCACTTTCTCTGGGATATAAGATATTTTTGCGGAATAAAATATCCTATATTGGAATTAGGATACTAAGGTACCTCTTCGCAGTCAGAAAGACAGATGTAGAGATATTTTAATTAATATTAAGGGTCATATTGATGAAACTTGTAGCTGGATAAATTGTGTCACCTCATTGGGTCTTAGCCTTAGGTCAATAGGGCGCAAATCCGTTGGCCTATTAGGACAATAAAATAAATGCACGATATCTTAAGGGCCCTGAATAAGCATAGAATCAAACTGCCATGAACTATTCGTTCCCAGTAGCAGTTAAGTATACTACACCATCTTGCACCTAATTGTGCCAGGTTTGATCTTATTTTCTTTGCTTTCCTGTTTATGATCCGAAATTGCAGGGAGATGTTTATTCATTGCTTTATTGCATCTATACCCATTCGCCGCAGGGTAGAATAACATGCCGAATGTCATCGAGATGGCAACGAAAGTACGGTCGGATGCGCCTAGGAGGGATCTTGGGAGAGTATCCAATGATGAAAATGAATTAGCAGGTGGCATGCCAGCAAGAACTGCTTGGTTAGCAGCTCAATGTGTTGTCTGAACGGCAATAATTTCGTCTTCATATCGTCCACATTTGTTATCTTGACACATCCGGTTGTAATTCGAAGTCTATTATTTTGGATCGTTTGTAAGACTCGCGATTGGGTACACTTAAAGAAGAGATCCAACAGCAGTAACTATTGTTAATTGTTAATAATTTAGTTCTAGCTCAGTTGAAGTTGATTTGTAGTATATAGTAGTTCTTCTCGAGTCCCAGTTTAGATGTGAGGCTTTTTTGGAATTGATTTCTAGTTAACTACAACCACACAAGCAATAATAATATTTGAAATTTATTTTAATTATTTTCAGGCGGTTCGAAAACTGATGGCCATGCCGAAACAGAAACACCTACGAAGACCAAACCTAATAACGACGACGATGATGATGCCAATAACAGTGATGATTCTGATGTATCAGTGCACTCCATACCAATTACATCCTATGGCCCCACTAGCGATGACGAATTGGATGAAAAACTTAAAGATGAAATTATATCCCGCACACCAGCTACACCGCCGCATATGACGTCAGGAGTTAAAGAGATGACACATCATAAAAGCACCACCGTAAATGTGTCCGATGATGATGAGGTAGAATTAATTAGTGAAATCAAACCAAGAGCAATGTACAGTAAACGCCGATCCCGTTCAAAATCAAGAGAACCTTTAATGACCACTGCACCAAAGCGTAGGCATTACAGAAAACATGATAAGCGCACACCCTCCATAGATTCTATGCTATCCTCCAACAATGAAGATGATGATGAGGAGGAGGAGGAGGAGGAAGAAGAGGAAGACTACAAGGAGCATAAAACTCATAGATCTAAATCGAAATCAAAATCTTCTCACCGGTCGAAAAAATCTAAAACAAAAAAATCCTCTAAAAGTAAAAAGAAATCAAAAAAACATTCAAAATCTAAATCCCGTACACGTTCGCGCTCACGATCTCACAGTCATCAGCGCCATCACATGGACAGATATCGTCACAGGAGCACATCGCATAGTTATGTCCAAGATGATTATTACAAACAGGCGAACACCAGCGAACGAGAACGAGAACGTGAAAGGGAAAGGGAGAGAGAACAACGTAAAAGATCTTCTCATACCCCTAGTCGCAGCAACTACAGCAGCAGCAGTTATGAACGTTCACATAAGGAAAAAAGAATTAGATATGATTAAAGTAAGCCAGCGCAACTCATACACAAATAAGAGGAGTATGTCTTGTTTTAAATAACATAAGCTATGACGTAAGCGAATAGTACACTTCCGTTTCCCATATCAATATCACTTCCGGGGCTCAACGAGTATTTCGAGTTTTTTTTTACACTTTTTAAATATACGATTTGTTTAAGTTTTAGCAATTAAGCCTTTATATTGAAATGTTTAATATTGAAATGTATGTAAAATGTTGTTTAAATTGTTTTAGGCAGTTACATGAATGTGTAAATATTATACGAGAATATATATGTATATACTAATAAATATTTAAAAGCTCCATAATTTATTTTTTAGTTTTATCACTTGATTTTATTTATCCTTTTATTTTTTGTTTTTTAAAAAAGATCTTAAAGGTCTCGAAACGTGGACAAGCCTGAAGGCTTATATTTCCAGTGTAAACGTCGCGAAGATTATATAACATTTTGAGTTTTGTATGGTGTTCCACAAACTGACGACTATTGATTTAAAAATTATTTTAGTATTCGCCACCTCCAGGATACGTAGGGGAACTATAACTTTAAATAGGAAGACAGAACTCCCAAATTTTTATGAAACCTTAAGATCAACGTTTTACGCCTCCGCCAGGCTCTGCAGCCAGACCTACACTTTTGTATAGGTATTCAGTATTCCCAAATTTATTTGCGTATGTGTCTTTATTTCTTGAACCGTAATAGGCAGATATTTGAAAATTACACAGAGTAATTAAAATTAAAAAAGAAACCTAAAAATTAAAGGGTGTTCCGACAGTGACATAATTAGCATGCATATGGCCCAATATATTCATAGAAAGTGTGTTGCCATTGCCGCTAATACAACAGTTACTAAAATTCAAAGTGTGTATTGATAGTGACGTTATTTTTATGTTCGACAATGTAACTCAAAGATCGAATTAAGTAATTCAATTTATAGTGGAAATATGGTATTAGCATGATGATGAGTCTAATCTATATATATACATATAATAAAACTGTAACTGTCTGCCTATCTGTCTGTCTGTCCGTCTGTCTGTGATCTCATCGCTAAATTTCATTAGGATAGCGGTTCATGAGCTATCGAAATATTTCGAAAATAAAACGATTTAAAACCACTGTGCAACGTCTAGCATTAATAGTGTTGATAAAACAAAAAAAAGTGTGCTTTTGCAAGCAATGGCCGATTTTAAAATGAGCGTCCGCAACTATTATTTGTTTAGCAGAAATTAAAGGTTGTTTAATCTAATTTAGAAAAATCACGATTATAAGAAAATACCAACATATAATGTCTCTTTAAAATATAAAAAGGTTAAGTTCCATAATTTGTTTAATATGGAAGATCCTAAGTTTTACAAAAAATTTTCGATAATATTTATACAAAAAATTTTCGATAAAATTTTTTCAAAAAATGTTCGATAAAATTTTTAAAAAAATTTTCTATAAAATTTTTACAAAAAAATTTCGAAAAAAATTTTACAAAGAATTATCGATAAAATTTTTACAAAGAGTTATCGATATAATTTTTACAAAGAATTTTTAATAACATTTTTAAAAAGAATTTTCAATAACATTTTTTCAAAAAATTTTCGATTAAACTTTTACAATAAATTACGTAAAATTTTTACATAAAGCTTTTCATAAAATTTTAACAAAACATTTTCGATATTTTTACAAAAATTTTTGATAAAACTTTTACAAAAAATTTTCGATAAAAAAAAATTTGATAAAGTTTTTACAAAAAAATTTTTAATAAAATTTTTACAAAAATTGTTCGATAAAATTTTTACCAAAAAAAAAATTGATAAAATTTAAAAAAAATTCTATACAATTTTAGAAGAAAATCTCGATAAAATTTTTATAAAAAATGTTCAATAAAATTTTTATATAATATTTACAAAAAATTTTCGACAAAATATTAATAAAAAATACAAAAAAATCCATATCTTTATATTATATTTGTTTTTGATAATATTTTTACAAAAATTTTTTTATAATATTTTTACAAAAAAATTTTGATAATTTTTTACAAAAAATTTTTGATAATATTTTTACAAAAATAAAATTTTTACAAAGATAAAATTTTACAAAGATAAAAAAAATTTTTACAAAAAATTTTCGATAAAATTTTTACAAAAAATTTTCGATAAAATTTTTACAAAAAATTTTTGATAAAATTTTTACAAAAAATTTTCGATAAAATTTTTACAAAAAATTTTTGATAAAATTTTTACAAAAAATTTTCGATAAAATTTTTACAAAAAATTATCGATAAAATTTATACAAAGAATTATCGATAAAATTTTTACAATGAATTATCGATAAAATTTTTACAAAAAATTTTCGATTTCATTTTTACAAAAAATTTTCGATGAATTTTCAAAAATTTTTGTAAAATTCTTCGATATTTTTTTTTAAATTTTTGATAAAACTTTTACAAAAAATTTTCGATAAAACAGTTACAAAATTTTTTGTTAAAATTTTTACAAAAAATTTTTAATATAAATTTTACAAAAAAATGTTGATAAAAATATTACAAATAATTTTCTATACAATTTTAGAAAAAAAATCTCAATAAAATTTTTATAAAAAATTTTCAATAAAATTTTTACTTTTGAAAATTTGAAATTATTATTAGCAGAACTATTTATGTACATATGTATGTATATTTGTATTTATAATTATATCTAAATTTATATATATTAGAATAATTATATTAATTTATATTCGGCATAAAGGGAATTAATATTAGAATTTAGAAACAGTTTTCGGAATTAACAATTAAAATCAAAGTGCCATTTTTCCATAAACTGGTTCTACGACAAAACGAAAAAATGACACGTTATTAAACCAATAAAGGTCCACGTGGCCAACCATTAATAACACGTTTGAAATATCAAAATGAAATACAGAATGTGCCTTTGGTATATGAACATGAAGAGCTATATATAGAAGATAATTAATTAATTTTTCTTTATGTTATACCTTTGTATATCCATAAAAATATTTGTTTCCATGAGGTATGTTAAAGTTGAGTGTAGGCTACTCCAGATTTTTTAAATTATTTTCCTATAAAAGCTTTTTTTAAACAGTAATCCTATCGCCAACGTGTTGGAAGATGAAATCGGAGATTTAAAAACTTGTTTAAAAATGAGATTGAATTATTTCGTGTTAATTGCAGCACTCCACTTCATTACAGTCATGTATTGTTGAGGTTTATTGTTAATTTCATGTGTTAATTTAAAGGAATTAATGGACTCCATTAAATATTTCGAGTTTATCATATAAGATGGCTTTCTGTAGAGGTTGTTATTAGAGCTGGTAAACTATCGATACCACCATATCACCATATTCGATACTTTCGATAGTTAGTTGAAAAACTCGATGCTATCGATAGTATCGAATTCTTTTATGAATTATAAAATTAAATTTTTTAATAATTAAAAAATTATATATAACGAACTTTTCATTTGGTTTCATATTTTTTTTTATTAAAAATTAAAAATCTAATTTTCGATAATATTTTTACAAAAAGTTTCGACATAACTTTATAAAAAAATTTATGTAAATTTTTCTGTAAAACTTTTACATAAAACTTTCGATAAAATTTTAACAAAAAATTTTCGATTATATTTTTACAAAAATTTTCGATAAAACTTTTACAATAAATTTTGATAAAATTTTCTATACAATTTTAGACAAAAATTTGGATAAAATTTTTATAAAAAAATTTTAATAAAATTTTTACATAAAAATTTCAAAAAATTTTACACAAAAAATTTTCGACAAAATTTAAATAAAAAATTATCGATAAGATGTTAACAAAACATTTTCGATACAATTAAAAAAAAAATTCTATATCTGATATCTGATTAGTGTTGTTCTATATATATAGTTATACTCTATCGACAATAGTATCGCTATCGAAAAAAAAACATTTCGATAGTTCAATGAAAACAGAACTATCGATAGTATCAATAGTACTATCAATTGTTTGCCAGCTCTAGTTGTTATTCTAAGAATTGTATAGAGGTTCTTGGATACTAAATTATTGAAGCCGCGTTTCTTCGATATGAGCGATATAAGAAATGCAGAGCTTGTAGAAAAAAGGTCTTATCTACATATGTATCTATATAAAAAAAAATCAAATGACGTTTGTTGGTAATCGCATCACTTAAGAACGGCTGCAACGATTTGGCCAACTTTTTTTTTTAATCTTCATTGTAACCCATCTTATGTTTTTATGGAAAGAAAAATTTACCACGCCCTCTTTTCCGCCAACTTTTTAAGTAGCTAGAGAACTACATTAGATAGATTTTTAAAATTTTGCACCAGTAAACCCCTTATTAATATACATATTTTACCGAAACACAGGCTAGATAGGAATAGTGGGCGTGGTACCTCCTATCCAAAGTCAAAAGAGTCTTGAAACTTTGCAGAAGTAACCCTCAGACTAATGTGCAAAATTTAACACAACAAAGACAGGATTGGGACGGTGGGAGTAGTACCTCCCGAAGTAAAAAATTATTATCGTGTTAATACGCATAGTCTAGCAAAAAACAGATTGGATGAGAACAGATAGCGTGCGTTTTCGTTAAAGGTTGGCCATTCGAACCGGGTATAGCTGGTTCAAAAAAAATTTAATTTGTGGCTAATTTAATTAACTTTCTAATAAATCAGTCAAATGCGAGTTAGACTCACACGCGAAGGGTTCCGTACTATGTTCAGTTCAACTTTAAAAATTCAAGTTGATAGTTTTTTTATTTTTTTATGAGGCACCCTTTAATTATTTTTTTACTAAATACCCTGTGTAAATATCAAGTGTCTGCCTATAACGTTCAGAAGAGAGGGTCAAATTCGTCAAATTCGCGACAATTAGTAATCACCCTTTTATTTGTATCAAACTTATTTTCGTTACTTGTTGTTACAGTAGATATTGTAAAATATAATGTGTAAATTTTAAGTGTCATCATGTCACTGTTTAAATATAAACAGTGATATATCCAAAATGTTGTCATTATCGAAACCCCCTTTCGTTCTTGGTTTTATTTTTTGTTCTTGTTATAGGAGATAATATTTATATGTAATCTGGGTAGGTTTGAAGTAACTAGTCGTTCGGATTCAAAAATTAGGCTACATACATACGTACATATGTAAATATTTATCACTTTCGCAAAACCGTTTAATTATTATGTTTTATATTTTTTGTTTTAGCAGACATAAATTTACACTCTCTGTATAATTTCACGTTTGAAAAATGATATTCATATTCGCAAAAATTGCATCACAATCGGAACGCCCTTTAAATTATAATAATTATTGTTATAGCGGTCATTGTAATACACTTTCTATAAAAGTATCAGGAGCCTACCTACTTCGGTTTAAAAAATAAGGTAATATACATGAAAAACATGTCACTGATGGAATACCCTTTAATTTTTAGTAATTATTACAGCGGCCAAAGCAACACATCTACTGTAAATATTTCAAGAGTTTACCTGTTACGGTTTAAAAATATGGTTATTTATGTACAAATTATGTCACTGTGGGAACACCCTTTAATTTTATTATTTGCTGTAGCGGCCATTTCAATTCCTTTTCTATGAATATATTTCAAGAGTCTACCTATTACGATTAAAAAAATAAATTACTATACAGTGAAAAACATGTCACTGTTGGAACACCCTTTAATTTTTGGTAATTGTCATAGCGGCCGTGGCAACACATCTTCTGTAAAAAATTTTAAGAGTCTACCTATTACGGTTCAAGAAATAAGGCGTTATACATGAGAATCACGTCACTATCGGAACCCCCTTTAATTTTTTATATTTGTTATAGTGGCCATAGTAATAAACCTCCTATAAAAACTTCAAGAGTCTACTTATTATCATTCAAAACTTAGGCCATATACTTATAAAGCGAACCTAGAGTTAATTACTGTCTGCAAATTTTAAGTGGTTGCCTCCTATAGCTTAAGAAATAAAGACATAAAGGCAAATAACAACTCACTTTCGGAGTGTTTTAGAATTTGTTGCGATAAGTTTTAGTATTTGTTGCTATAGTGGCCACACCTTCTGTAAAAATTTCAAGAGTCTACCTATTATGGTTCCAAACTTAGGCCTTATACATGTAGATCACACCACTATCGGAACACCCTTTAATTTTTAGGTTTATTTTTTTAGACTTGTTTATAAAGCGAACTAAGTTTTAATTACTGTTCGTAAACTTTTAGTGTATGCCTCCTACAGTTCAAGAAATAAACACATATTCGTGAATAACATGTCTCTATCGGAACACTCTATAAGTTTTAGTATTTGTTGCTATAGCAGCAACAGCTATACAGCTATACCTATAACGGTTCCAGAGATAAAAGGCGCTGACAGACGGACACACATTGTAGCGAAAACAATAGGGTTTCGTTTTTACCCTTTGGGTACGGAACCCTAAAAACGCCAATTTGCAGTAAAAACAAAACTCAAAAGCTTTTTAAGGTTAACAATTATTTTAGTATTTATTATTTTATAACTAGGTAAAGGTTAGCATAGCTTTGGCATAGCCGAATAGCTTCTTTACTTGCTTGTTATTTTTTCTTAAAATAATATTTGCTTAATTTTTGAGCACGTTAGGGTAACTCTATTTTTCTAAATTTTATATACAAAAATTTAATCTATTATATTATATTTTAACTCAGCCTAATTTTCTTAACATCTCAATCTGTTATAACACAAACCAGGCAGGTTATTGCGATTTTGCGATTCGAAAGAAAAATCATTCGAATTTGTATGAATCATATATATTCGAAAAATGTTTTCTTTCGAAACGAAATGGGCAGTAACTTTCTTGACTTTTAAAATTGTAGTGTTAGGAATTATAGGTGTAATATAAATTATTTAAAAAATTAAAACTCCAACTCTCCTGGTAAATATTTATCGATTAATGACTGATAGTAGGGCCACAACGCTTCAATATCTGGTATCTTTTCACTTTTTGTGTATAAATCATAGCGGCTGTAAAAGAAAACAAAGTGGTGAAAATTGAAAAAAATTAAAAATTTTGTATAAAAAGACATTAGATGTTCGAAAAATTAATTTTAAAAGAAAAGTGGCAACTCTGAATTGTTCAACAAATGGTAGGTATAAACATAATAGTGGCGAACAACTTGAAAAAATTCGATGCGAAAACACGTCGGCTAAAAAACAATAAGGAAGAAAAAGTTTCAAAGCAGGGCCAATAATTAGTCAGATTTCTGTTTTCTTCGGGACATTTTTATATTATTTGATTGCCAGATTAAATAAAAATTAATTTTTTCACTTTCTTGATAATAATTTCACTGTTATCCCATTTGATTAAAATTACGATCCATTGAGCAGCTGATAGTGATATTAGAAAACTATTATTAATAATTCTTGCAAAAAAAAAACCGACTTCAAAACAGACAAACTTAAAATCATGTTTCTTTAAGACGGTAACTATTGTGACACCTTGTAATTTCCGAATTCAAATTTTATACTAGTTATAGCGGTCGTAGCAATACAGGTTCATTGTAAATTTCAACCGTCTGTATGTAACGGTTTAAAAGTTTGGTCATATACATCAAATTTCATAAACTATTGCGACACCCTGTAATTTATAATTTTAAATATTTATACTTATTATAACAGATATAGTAATGGACATTCTGTCTAATTGTTAAGTGTTTTTCAATAACTGTTTAAAAGATAGGGTCGTATATATCAAATGACGTCACCTATTGGGACACCCTCTAAATTAAAATTTTATTATAAATACTTTTTAAAGAGGACTTTGTCATACAGATTCTTTTTAAATTTTAACTTCGTGTCCATATATATCAAATTACATCAACTATTGGGACACCCTTTAATTTCCAATTTTAAATATTTATACTTGTTGTTATACCAGACATAGTAGTGAACATTCTGTCTATTTTTTAAGTGTTGGTATATAACGGTTCCAAAGATGAGGACATAATGGTCAAATTGCATCAATAATGGGGACACCCTTTAATTTATAGATCCAAATTTTATACTTGTTGTAATAGCGGACTAAGCAATATAGGTTCTTTGTAAATTTCAACTGTCTATCTATAACAGTTGAAAAGTTTGGCCATATATATTACTTTTACATTAACTATTGGGACACCCTTTAATTTCCAAATTCATATTTTACAGTGGTTATTTTACCGGACTTAGCAATGCAAGTTCTTTGTAAATTTCAACTGTCTGTCTATAACGGTTCAAAAGTTTGGCCATATACATATATCAAAATAAACCAACTAATGGGACACCCTTTAATTTCTAATTTTAAATATTTATACTTATTATAACAGACATAGTAACGAACATTCTGTGCAACTTTCAAGTGTTGGCCTATAACGGTTCAAAAGATAGGAGAATAAAGGTGAAATTAAGTCACCTATGGGGTCACCCTTTAATTTTTAATTTTATTTTTTAATTACTTTTTGTTATTGGGAGCTACAGTGATACGCACTTTTTTTAATTTTAAATTGGTGAACTATAAAGTTCATAATACACGTAAAAAACATGTATGTTGTATGGGGACACCCTTTAATTTTTAATATTTTGAACTTCTTTTAAAATGGGACCAATCTGTAGCCATAACCTTTCTAATAGTGCAAAAAATCGGTTCAGAAATGACCGATTTCTGAAGGCACAAACATACCAAAAAAAAAAAAAAGGCAACACACAGACGAATTTTTTTGAAGTCGGTTAAAAAGGGCAGAAATATTAACAAAAAACTATTTCATGACACAAAAAGAATTTGCGATAATTCGTCGACTAAAACACAATAAGAACGATAGTGTTTTAAAGAAGTCTTAACAATTTGCCAGATCTCTATTTTTCTCTGGACATTTTTGTTTTCTTTGAATGCCATTTTAAATAAACTTTCAATGCTTTTGAAAGGGTCTTTAATTATGCGATGTCGGTCTTGAAATTTAATTAAAACAGTGTGTGAGAGATATTATCGAAATTTTTTATTCGTTTTAAAGGCCTATCGATGCCATAGTTTAAGGAATATAACATCGTGAAAATGACAGCCGAGGTTAGACTGATTGACGCGCATGTAAAATACCCAATTTTTCATGAATCATGAATCATGCATAAATCAGGCTTGCGGGTTATGTTGACCTTGAACCACTGTGGTTTGTGGTTTATGGCTTATTCGCACAGATCTGCAATTGAAGAAAACTCCCACAAGAAAAAGTCTAACTGGCCCAAATCGCTCATGCAGAATGGCCTATGTAGCATGAGCACAACATTTAGTCCAAAAGAAGTTGCTAATTGTCAATCTATGCACTCGCTGTTGACGATGATGGCCTAGCCAACGTAGTTCTCAAAAAAATATGAACCAGCCCATAATTAACACCAAACAGTGACTTTATCGGTCTGCATTGGCCGCTCTTGGATCTCATGTGGATTGGTTTTAAATTCAACATTATTGTGTGATGACGTATGTAACCATTCATCCAGAAATTGATCTCATCACTAACGATGATTTTGCGATGGAACGTTGGCCGAGCAAAACGGTAATTTTAATAAAAAAAAATTTATTATTTGCACGTGTTGCTAAACACGTATCCATTCATTGCGATTCAGCAAAAAAAAAAGAATAAATGACAGCCAATTCGACAGATGTATTTTATAAAATGTGGCTGCTATCAATTGTCAAAGTTCGGAAGTCCCCTCTGAAAGTCTATTTACTTCCTCTTTTTAACCGACTTCAAAAAAGAAGGAGGTTATCAATTCTTCTGAATGTTGCTTTTTTTATGTATGTAGCCGCAGAACTCAGCCATTTCTGAACTGTTTTTCTTTATTTGAAAGGTTATCCTTTATTTGAAAGGTTGGTCCCATTTTAAAAACAGTTCATTATATTAAAAATTAAAGGGTGTCCCCATACAACATAAATGTTTTTTACGTGTATTAAGAACCGTAAAGGGCACCAAATTAAAATTTTAAAAAATTGCGTGTCGCTATAGCTCCCAACAGCAGAAATTAATAAAAAAATAAATTTAAAATTTAAAGGGTGTCCCCATAGGTGACGTAATTTGACCTATTTGGGCCTATCTTTTGAACCGTTATAGACAAAAACTTGGAAATTTGACAGAATGTCGATTACTATGACCGTTATAATAAAATGTATAAATATTCAAAATTTTGAATTAAAGGGTGCTCCAATAGTTCAATTAATTTGATGTATGTGGCCATATTTTTGAACAGTTGTACACAGACCGCTGAAATTTATAAAGAACCTGTATTGCTAGTCAGCTATAACAAAAAGTATAAAATTTGAATTTTGAAATAAAAGGGTGTCCCAATAGTTAATGTAATTCTATGTTTGTGGCCAAACTTTTAAACTTTTACAGACAGACAGCTGAAATTTACAAGGAACCTGTATTGCAAAGTCCACTTTAGCAAGTATACAATTTGAATTTAGAAAATAAAGGGTGTTCCCATAAATTATGTAATTTGATCTATATGACCCTATCTTTTGAACTGTTAAACACAAACACATGAAAATTAGGCAGAATATCCACTACTTTCTCTGCTATGATAACAATTATAAATATTTAGAATTATAATGTAAAAGGTGTCCCAATAGTTTATGTAATTTTATATATATCGTTAAACTTTTTAACCGTTATAGACAGATAGTTGAAATTTACAAAGAATCTTTGTGGCCAAATCCTCTATAACAACAGCTCTTTAATTTAAAATTGTAAATTAAAGTGTGTCCGAATAGGTGATGTTATTTGATCTATGTGACCCTATCTTTAAAACCGTTATACACAGATGCTTGAATGGTGTCCCCATAAAAGACGGATGCTGGTGAAAATAGCTTAACTTTTGAACAGTAATAGGGAGAGGCTTGACATTCACATAGTCTTTACTTCTTTTCCCTCTAATTTTGTCGCATATTTTATTTGGTTTAAATCTAATTCTTACAGATTACTTCTTACATTTTTAGTTTTTTATTGCAAGAATTATTTAAATATATTTTTGTTTAGCTGCTGATAGCATATTAAAAAAAAAAAACACTAACACAACTGGACCGAAAAATTCGTAGATCGTCTCCGTTGTGTTTATAGCATGACGTTGTCTGTCATTTACCATATCACCAGCAAAAAGGTATGCTATGGCTGAAATTGCTGAACATTAAATATATTTAATGGGTTTTCGATATGGAAACAAGAAATTAACGAACTCTGTTTAATTTAAAATGCGCATTAAAGGCGCGGCTACGTTGTGTGGACTCACATCATCCAAAGTACAGCAATTATACTCGTTGCTGCACTCATGCATTCAGCAATTAACCTTTCGAAGATAATATTTTCTCTTACTACTGTGGAAACCCATTAAGACCACGATTCGCTATCATACTCAGTCGTACGATTTGTCAAAAATTGTATGAGTGCTCAAAAAGTATGATGTGTGTGACAGACTTTTTGACAGTCTGTACGATTTGATAATCTTTTGAAAAAAAAAAAATATCATAAAATAGTATTTTTCCATGCGATCAGAGTTGCAAAATCTTGTTTTTATGATAGTGTGGCATCTACAACGCCATTTTGAAACGATTTTTTTTGTAGGACAGATTTCTGTCAGATTTTTTTTGTGATTAAAACGTACGATTGGGTAGGATAGTGAGGCCTGGCCTTTAGCGAAGAACCGGTATGTTCTGTTACCGTTTCCTTTTCAGATTCTGACGCAGCAAAACACACCAATTATGGAGTGGCCTACACTCAACTTTACCATACCTCATGGATAATTTTATTGATATTTTACATAAAGAATAAATGTTCAAAGTATATTCGAATCGATAAATAATTATTTTCGGTTTGGGTGTTTTCCCGATTGGGACCATTTCCATATACTAAAGGCACATACTGTATTTCATTTTGTAGAGCTTTCACAAAAATATTGGGATACACGGTTTGGGGTGTCAAGTAAACTACGACTGCCCTATTCCCTATTATCCAGAATACAGTAAAACTGGATTCAGCAGACCTCAAAACATAAAGATCCGTTGAAATACCGACTACGTATGGTAAGGTAAAAAAATCGGGGAAAGTTATTGGGGCTATTAGCAACAACCGGATTAAAATAGGTCAGTAAATAAAAAATTAAATTTGAATGTCTAATATTGAATGTTCTCGACTTTATGTCCTATGTCCTTGTAAAATTTAATTTTGTTATTAAGTTGAATAACACCTTTGTCCTTTTTTCTGTTTCAAGGACTATAGAGCATCTTTAAAGATCACGCTTTGCAAAACTGTGTTAATTTCTAAAGTGGCTTGACAATTGGAAATAATGTTTTCAAATGTGTATTATATCAGAGGCGACTTACGTAGAGTCTAGACTTGACAAAATTTTGTCTAGCCACTGTGTTACTCTAAAGGGGACAAAATTAAACTTCCCCTTATTTTTCGAAATATTCTAATGCCCTTTTGCTTATTAATGGTTGATACTCACTTGAAAATTAATACCCACTTCTTAGTCTCTTCATCTTCAGGCTTGGCTAAATGTTGATAATCGCCCCCATTGTGCCAGGGATAAAAAGAATGAAATCGTATAATTTTACAAGCAATATCTGGTAGTTTTGTTTTATTATGTCTCAACACCTGATACATATATTCGTCATGGCCCCAAGACATTAACAGATTGTCCATACCACAATGGGGCTTATACATGCCATATTTAGTATTATAACGTTCATCATCACCATCTGGATTACCCTCAAAGCTATCCTTGCGATACACAATACTATTGCCCCACTTACAGCCGACGGGAAAAGTGTCACCCACCACACACCATTGAGGCTCATCATAGAAGGCCATTATTTTGCCTAAATCATGTATTAAGGCTGTCAAATGCAACCAATCGCTTTCGGGAAATTCTTCGCGGGCTCTTTCGGCCGCTTGAAAGGCATGCACAATATTGGGCAAGTCAATATCGGGATCAGATTCATCAATTAAATCGTTAAGTTTTTCAAGAGCTTCACGTACGGTGGCTTTCATGGTATTGAATTTTAACCATTTTTGATGACGTTCTCTCACAAAATCCACTGTTTGATTTAAGTGCATCAAGCGATAGGTTTGGCGAACACGTTCCTTTAAAGGATCGCCTATGTCCACACTGTAATCGCGAAATTTCGAAAGACTTTTGTCGGCAAAAGTGGGTTCCGGACGCAACAATTCCGAAGGATCAATAAAATCAATTTGATGCTGGGAAATGTAAAAATTTTTTTTTTTAAATTTCAAACACTTGAACCTGTTTTCATTTACCTCTTGTAATAAACGCATTTTTCTCTTATTTATTATTATTTTTTCTAATTTAAGATATCGCTTGTTTATATTGAATGTGTTTTATATTGCACCGTTGTTAATTGTTACAGTTTTAATTTATTTTTGAAATCTCACGACGGAAATGCCGCGTTTTTATAGCGCAGTTATTAATTTTAAAAAGAGCTTAAACATCGTCAACCATCTTCGTACCGTACCCACTTGTTTGCCGTTATACGAAATAAAATAAAGTACAACAACCAGCAACAAATATTATTGAATAACGGTCCTAATCACTAAAACGCAAAAGCACGATAATTAATCAAAATACTTATACTCTGATGAGAACACAACCGATAGATACACTTAGAAAATAAATATAGAAGAATTAAGTTTCAAAAATGTTTAAAGAAAGTCCTAAATATGACGTTTTCCTAAGCCTTATCTGAAAATAAGATATATTTTTTCCTAATAACGGAATTAAGTGATTTTTTTTTTGAAGGATTGTGTTTTTTTTTCAAAGGTTCTATTTTCCGACAGAGATTAATCTGCCAAATGGCTGTGAGATCTGGCATCTCTATAATAATTTTGGCTCACTGGTTTTTCTATAATTAAAGGCCAGATTTTTTTTATTTGGACCAGCACTTAGGGGATGGAACCAGGAAGTTTGGTTATGGTCATATGACTTAAACTTTCTCATATTGAAGTTGACTGGAAAGATATTCGCAGTGAGTTTATTACATATACGAGCTGTTCGGGCGAAAAACGAATTTTCCCAATAATACGTAGGATGGGCTCTTAAACGGTAAAACAGCGAAACACATCCCACATTGCGACGATGCTTCAATGAGTCAATAGAGTTGGATACCCTACTGTCACTGATTAAGTTCTTCGCCCTCTCCTGCACGCAGTCGAATAGATCCAAAATAGACTTTGGGGCGCCGGCCCGTACATGAGAGTTGTATTCCATTTGAGGCTGGATAAATGTAGGTGATAAAGATAGTAAGAATATCAGATGTAGTGAAGTATCTTTTACACCGTTTCAAAACAGCGAGGCAATTGAAAAATTCTTTCGAGACTTTAAAAAGGACACAGCACTAGCTTTTCATTCAAAAAATATCAAGAGCTGATGATTCCTTAATATCATCGCTCCGGGATGACCCGAGTCACCCTCGACCAAAGATTGTCAACTCAGCAACAGCTGTATCATTTTTGTGCGTAAACACACAACATCGAGTCTCAGCAGCATTAAATTATACTTTGTTCGCAGGACCCCATACAGAAATTGTAACGAGATCATGATTGAGCGTATCGTTCATGTTTTGTCTCTTGGCTCCAATCTCCAAATGAATATCGTATGAATGACAAATGCTGCTACCATCAGCAAAAGAGTAGATAGGGTGGAAGTTTGACAAAGAAGGCCATTTAGAAAAATACGAAAGAACGGGGCATTGCGGTACCCCTGAATTAATCTTGAACTCCTTTGATGAAATCTCATCTATAACAACTCGTATAGTGCGTTCCCTGAGAAATAATTCTGTCGCAAAATTGCTCGGGGTAAATAAAAACAGGGTTCTCGTCATTGTCATTATCTTTTAAGGGCATTCAGGCCCTCGAAAAAGTTTATTGGTGGAGTGCCAAACTCATTTTATGTAAAATAATAAAATTTGAATTTTGGAACGCTGACTTCTATACGAAGTTACATTTAGGGATGCAGATCCTGGTCAAAAAGCAACAATATACAGACTTGTGACGAAGTCTGTCACACTCATACTCTTATAATCAGCACTTTCATATTTTTTGAGCACATATTCCATTGTTGACAAATCAAACAACTCGGTACGATAGTGAATCAATGGTCTTAATAGACTTACATGTTTAATTGTGCAAATTTCGAAATTGTCGAATCAGTTCGGAAATCAGTTTAAGATTATTTAATGTTTACCAAAAATATCCCTTCCGTCTTCCTCTCCTTAGTGACCATTTGGTTCTGTGCAAGTGATAGTAGCATTTGTCATTGATTTTTAATAACGTCACTACACATAACTGGATAAAAAAAGGTTTGCAGACATGCCGGAAACCTATAGCAACATATACGTACATATGTACGCTTCGCCACTTTGAGAACGACCCTGTCATTATTTTATCTGAATTACGGCATTCGATATGGATCGATAAGTATCGAATGCTGTAATTAGGCCTTAGAATACTTCTTTGGCTTACCTATGCTGAGGAAACAACTGGATCAAGAAAATCTCATCATTGGAAAGCTCTGAAAGGGCCCAGACATGCGAAGCGTTATGCTAACCTATCTCAGGATATATCGGAGAGGGTGGTGTCATTCAATTAAATTTACCCCAAGTTGCTTAAGGGAGGGTTTACGAGACATTGTAAACAAAGATACCATCAATGCATCCAGGGTAATTCTGAGTTCAAACCACACAGTTGTTGTGAATTGCACGGTGGGAACTCAGATAACGTGGATTTGTGTGATATGGAATGGTATGGTCTGCAGTATATGGAATAGTGGCTTTGGGTATTTCTATGGTGTTTTATAAAGCCAGGCATCTTTATATGATATGGTATGATATGGTATGATATGGTATGGTATGATATGGTATGGTATGGTATGGAATGGCATGATATGGTATGCTATAGTATGATATTTTCTGGTGTGGTATGTAGTAGAGTAATGGCTCTAGGTATTTCTAAGGTGTTTTATAGAGTCTGGCATCTCTATAAAAACTTATTGTTTACTTCTAATGATAAAAAATAAGTTCTAACAATTTCTATCAAGCATCCACAGAGATCGCAATATAGCAGTTGTTAGACGTTTTACAAACTAAAATATGTGACCGCGCACAGAGAAAGGGACCTCAGAGAAAGGGACCTAAGGGTAGAATCTCAGATTTTTTTCTTTAATTGGAGTAAAATTTACTGGAGAATTGAATGGTCCCGAATGGCCGAATTCGTATCTAAAATTTGTACCAAAAAAATCATAAAACTTTTAAAAGTTTTTTGAAAACTTTGTAGTTTTTTAGTGAACCATTTTAAAGGGTTAACCATTTTTTGAAGTGAAATCGAATGGAAATAGTCCCAGACCCCACGAAGTGTTTTGAGGTCCAAAAATTAGGTTTTCAGTGTGTAATTTGAGTACCGAGAAAAAAATAAAAATCGTACATACATAACCGGTCATTTCGGAGCCATAACAGGTACATTAACAGCAATTACAGTCGTAAAAAAAATTTTGAAAGAAAAGAGTAAACTTTAAATGGCACTCCTGTAAAATGTAATTTTTTACTTCCTGCCTCTTTGTATATTTTAATTCTTTCTTCCTGCCCTCTTTGTATATTTTAATTCTGTCTGATCTTCAGCAAATGTCAGGCTGCATAATACGAGAATTGCATACTCAAAAGGAGTCCTGCTAAAATGCAATTTCTTTAAGTGTAATTTAGAAGAAGTGTATGACACTTTAATGACTGTTTTAATGAAAAAAAAAATCTATTTAAATTTAATGTTTTATTTATTTAATATATTTTAAAACGAAAACAACAAAGCACGCCCTTATCAGCTACTTATCAAATTAATTTATAATGGGTTTTCGATTAGTGTTTCAAAGAGATTATTTAGATTTAATATTCAAACGTACATAAGTACGTCAGTCAGTAAGGGGGTCAAGCTTTCATTAGAAATAAACTGAAAACTGATTGAGGTGAATTGTTATATCAAGTGATGTTTGGTTAACTAATTGCGTAAGTTTTATTCCGTTAGAGTCCAATTTTCGAGCATTTCGATTGGTAACTGACGAATGACACGCGTGTTGTTTTCCTCCAAGGCCTGAATTTTCCCCACAGGAAAAAGTCTAACGGTGTGATATCAAACGATCTTGGTGGCCAAGCGACAGGCCCAAAACGTGAAATTATGTCCTCACCAAAATGTTCTCTAAATAAATCAATTGATTGATGCGATGTGTGGGAAATGGCGCCGTATTGTGGAAACCAAATGTCGCCGAGATTACGAGCTTCAATTTCAGGCATCAAATAGTCGGTTATCATGGCACGGTAACGATCGCCATTGACGTCTACGTTCGCACCGGCATCATTTTTAAAGAAATATGGACCGATGATTCCACCTGCGCACAAACCACAACAAACCGTTGTTTTTTCTGGCAGCTCTTGAATCTTTTCAGGTTGCTCTTCGTCCCAAATGCGGCAATTTTGTTTGTTTACATACCCATTGAGCCAGAAATGGGCCTTATCGCAAAACAAAATTTGCCTCGAAAACGTCTTTGGAACTTTTCAAGAGCCCAAAGAGCGAAGCGATTCAGGCGTAAATCTTTCCATTATGAAATGCCAAACAATACTAAAGAAAAATAAGATGACAGCATGACACGACTCACACGTTATCTGTCAAAAAAAGGCTATTGAAAAAAGTACCTCGAAATGGATCACCATTTATATATCTAAGGTGAATCTCTTTAAGTTTTCCTAAGCGCCATATAACCGCAGTAAATCAACGAGTGCCAAGGTATATCTTTCGCGGGATCATCGTATTAAGGCTGAAAAAAGCTAAATATATATTGATATTTAAAAAAGCTAATGGCTAAGATAAAAAGAAATAAAAAAAGCTAAATTAAGCCAGAAACCGCTAAATGGCAACTCGTCTCGTAGTAATCTTTTCAAGAGGTGAAGAGTTTAGTCACTGAGGAAATTTTCGGATTTTTTGTTCGGAAGAACAAGAAGGGGGTCAAAGGGGACTCATAAAGTTATTTACCTGCTTTGAAATCCCTCTACATTGAAATAATAAAATAAATATAGTAAACGACCCCATTAGATATTAAGTTATTTGAATTTGTTCCCCCAGTAAATGAATTTTTTTTAAACAACACTTCCTGCAAAGCTTTTTACTTATCTGCAGTAAACAGCCAAAGTCATTGGCGGAAATTGAACCCGCAACTCCCAAACTGATAGACTAGCGCCCTACCAATTAGTCTATCGAGGCACTCAAATACCGTTGTCATTCTCTGCTTGTTGAGTATGGTTGGCTTTCGATGTAAAAACATCATTGTCAAGTTACGTATTGGATAGTACTCCCAAATACTACGTCTTGGATAGTAACAAGTGTTATCAAAGGCGTGGCTGAATAATGATGTTTTGTATTCGGTAAGATAAATTATAAATTCTAATGCTCTCTGTTCTAATAGCTTTCAGCGAAGACAGTCCCTGGCTATTTTTTAGGTGCGAGCTCTATCCATGTGAGAGTTTTTTCCAAGCGCTCGTCAACAAACGATGGTCTTCAAAGAAAGTTGCGACAACCGAGAGCAGATGTGATACATATTTGAGTCAGTGCCTGGCGTGTTGCCTTAACCTCACGGTGCTCTTTCCAATAGGTGAAAACAATTCGTCTACCATCGCATCAGCAGCTAGCCCCTGCTGATGTCAAAGTGTTAGAAGTCAACAATGCAATAGAATGCCATTGGGGGAGGACAGAGAGCGTTGGAATTAATCTTGCCGAATTCCCAACTTAAGCCACGGGAGCCTTCGTATTTATGTCGGCTGTATCCCATAAATAATTTAACCCGTGAAATCATCCTAGTTAGTGGACGAAAGTTTAGGCAGTTAATACATTAAATTACCGTGATTAAAGCCTAGTTATCCGACCGTAACTGTTACGGAATGTAACATATGACATACATATGTAATATTTAAGCTAATCTATTTTTTACAAATGGGCTTACATTTTTTCGGCACGCACTATCGAAAACATTGAGCAAAAGCAAACAAGAGCGAAAAAGAGAGGAAGAAAACCTTAAATAACAACAATTTTGATGTGTTACAGTCCGTTAAAGTTATGATCGATTAACTAGGCCTTAAACAAGGTAATAAAATACCCCGGGGGAAAACAGAGAGATTTGGAATTAATTTTGCCGAATCCTCCTTCTTAAGCCACGGGAGCCGACGTATTTATGTCGGCTGTAACCCTTAAATAATTTTACTCGTCAAATCTTCATAGTTAGTGGACGAAAGTTAAGGCAGTTCATCCATTAAATCACCGTGGTTAAGGCCAGGTTAGCTGACCGTAACTGTAGCGGAATGAACTAGACTCTTAAAGCAATAATGACCCTCACTTTTTACGTCTTTTCCAAGGTATATTTATTTTACTAGGTAGTGGCATCCCTACAACAAATACAACAATACAAGAACAACATGGCATTTTGTTGTTGCTTTGTAGTTTGAAATGTCAAAAAACATATAAGAAAATTGAGAAGCCTTGTATGTGTTTTATTGCTCTCTCACTTCTACACTATAAAGTTTCTAAACACATACAACTTTTGACATGTCAAACTACTAAATTAGCTGGGCGGACGACACTACCTAGTAAGATAAATATACCTTGGTCTTTTCTTAATCTAAGATTGAAAGAGTGAAATAGCTAATGTTAGAAGAAGAGAAATATATAAAATGAAAACAAAAATCCCTACAAGAAATGGATGATTGATACTAACACATGAACAATTAAAACTCATACATACACAAAAATAAAAAAATGAATGTGAGTAGCAGAGTTGAATTTTTTGTAAAATACAACTCTGCCACTGTAATTTGAGTCGTAAATTGTAAAATATATTTGCGTGTTTTTAAAATATTAAAATAAATATGAAATATAAAAAGAAAATAAATGTAAAAAGTAGTTTGGTGCATAAAAAAGTTATTAAAAATATAGAATGTGTTAACATGGAGTCGCCAGCATTCTTTCCTTGAAGACCCTTGTTGCTGCGGAAGAGGTAGGGCTGAAATTAAGGACAGCAAATTTCACTCAAGCAATAGTAACTAATTCAAATTTTTACTTTATTATTTTATTCTTCACAGACTACATACATACATATTTGCATAAGCTAAAATCAACGTCGGGGAATACTGCTGACATCCCCGCAATCTGCTCGGAAGACCTGCTGGAGAATTATAATGAGGAAGGTAGATGAGAAAAATATGCTTCCGGGGAGCTTATGTGAGTTGATAATCATCCTCGAGGTATATACATACTTTGGTCTACTTAAAATATTTTATAACTTACATATGTATATATTTCTTCATATTTCAGATGCTTTACAGTAGCAGGGAGCGATTTAATTTCAAAAAAGCCTACGAATGGCAGTAGAACGCAGTCATTATTGAGCGAATAAAAATATTTAAATATGTAAAATTATATATTAAATAAATATTTATAACCTAATTTTAAAATGTAATTTAATAAATATAAAAATATTGAATCTGTTTATGCACAATTTTGCTTAGTCAGCTGTGAGGGGTTTATTTATCTAGTTTGAGTAGTCATCGTTGATTAATTTTTACAGCATAGTTGATTAGTAAAAAGCAGTAGAGTGCGCAGTACAGAGATATGGTCATTAGTCCAAAGAGTTAATAAGTTCGAGAGAGATGCAAAATCACAGGTACACAAATGTTTGCTTCATTTTTGTACCATGCCCTTAATAACGTGATGGTAGCTCTGTTCTACGCTATGAGAATGATTGAGGTGAATTGTTATATCAAGTGATGTTTGGTTAACTAATTGCGTAAGTTTTATTCCGTTAGAGTCCAATTTTCGAGCATTTCGATTGGTAACTGACGAATGACACGCGTGTTGTTTTCCTCCAAGGCCTGAATTTTCCCCACAGGAAAAAGTCTAACGGTGTGATATCAAACGATCTTGGTGGCCAAGCGACAGGCCCAAAACGTGAAATTATGTCCTCACCAAAATGTTCTCTAAATAAATCAATTGATTGATGCGATGTGTGGGAAATGGCGCCGTATTGTGGAAACCAAATGTCGCCGAGATTACGAGCTTCAATTTCAGGCATCAAATAGTCGGTTATCATGGCACGGTAACGATCGCCATTGACGTCTACGTTCGCACCGGCATCATTTTTAAAGAAATATGGACCGATGATTCCACCTGCGCACAAACCACAACAAACCGTTGTTTTTTCTGGCAGCTCTTGAATCTTTTCAGGTTGCTCTTCGTCCCAAATGCGGCAATTTTGTTTGTTTACATACCCATTGAGCCAGAAATGGGCCTTATCGCAAAACAAAATTTGCCTCGAAAACGTCTTTGGAACTTTTCAAGAGCCCAAAGAGCGAAGCGATTCAGGCGTAAATCTTTCCATTATGAAATGCCAAACAATACTAAAGAAAAATAAGATGACAGCATGACACGACTCACACGTTATCTGTCAAAAAAAGGCTATTGAAAAAAGTACCTCGAAATGGATCACCATTTATATATCTAAGGTGAATCTCTTTAAGTTTTCCTAAGCGCCATATAACCGCAGTAAATCAACGAGTGCCAAGGTATATCTTTCGCGGGATCATCGTATTAAGGCTGAAAAAAGCTAAATATATATTGATATTTAAAAAAGCTAATGGCTAAGATAAAAAGAAATAAAAAAAGCTAAATTAAGCCAGAAACCGCTAAATGGCAACTCGTCTCGTAGTAATCTTTTCAAGAGGTGAAGAGTTTAGTCACTGAGGAAATTTTCGGATTTTTTGTTCGGAAGAACAAGAAGGGGGTCAAAGGGGACTCATAAAGTTATTTACCTGCTTTGAAATCCCTCTACATTGAAATAATAAAATAAATATAGTAAACGACCCCATTAGATATTAAGTTATTTGAATTTGTTCCCCCAGTAAATGAATTTTTTTTAAACAACACTTCCTGCAAAGCTTTTTACTTATCTGCAGTAAACAGCCAAAGTCATTGGCGGAAATTGAACCCGCAACTCCCAAACTGATAGACTAGCGCCCTACCAATTAGTCTATCGAGGCACTCAAATACCGTTGTCATTCTCTGCTTGTTGAGTATGGTTGGCTTTCGATGTAAAAACATCATTGTCAAGTTACGTATTGGATAGTACTCCCAAATACTACGTCTTGGATAGTAACAAGTGTTATCAAAGGCGTGGCTGAATAATGATGTTTTGTATTCGGTAAGATAAATTATAAATTCTAATGCTCTCTGTTCTAATAGCTTTCAGCGAAGACAGTCCCTGGCTATTTTTTAGGTGCGAGCTCTATCCATGTGAGAGTTTTTTCCAAGCGCTCGTCAACAAACGATGGTCTTCAAAGAAAGTTGCGACAACCGAGAGCAGATGTGATACATATTTGAGTCAGTGCCTGGCGTGTTGCCTTAACCTCACGGTGCTCTTTCCAATAGGTGAAAACAATTCGTCTACCATCGCATCAGCAGCTAGCCCCTGCTGATGTCAAAGTGTTAGAAGTCAACAATGCAATAGAATGCCATTGGGGGAGGACAGAGAGCGTTGGAATTAATCTTGCCGAATTCCCAACTTAAGCCACGGGAGCCTTCGTATTTATGTCGGCTGTATCCCATAAATAATTTAACCCGTGAAATCATCCTAGTTAGTGGACGAAAGTTTAGGCAGTTAATACATTAAATTACCGTGATTAAAGCCTAGTTATCCGACCGTAACTGTTACGGAATGTAACATATGACATACATATGTAATATTTAAGCTAATCTATTTTTTACAAATGGGCTTACATTTTTTCGGCACGCACTATCGAAAACATTGAGCAAAAGCAAACAAGAGCGAAAAAGAGAGGAAGAAAACCTTAAATAACAACAATTTTGATGTGTTACAGTCCGTTAAAGTTATGATCGATTAACTAGGCCTTAAACAAGGTAATAAAATACCCCGGGGGAAAACAGAGAGATTTGGAATTAATTTTGCCGAATCCTCCTTCTTAAGCCACGGGAGCCGACGTATTTATGTCGGCTGTAACCCTTAAATAATTTTACTCGTCAAATCTTCATAGTTAGTGGACGAAAGTTAAGGCAGTTCATCCATTAAATCACCGTGGTTAAGGCCAGGTTAGCTGACCGTAACTGTAGCGGAATGAACTAGACTCTTAAAGCAATAATGACCCTCACTTTTTACGTCTTTTCCAAGGTATATTTATTTTACTAGGTAGTGGCATCCCTACAACAAATACAACAATACAAGAACAACATGGCATTTTGTTGTTGCTTTGTAGTTTGAAATGTCAAAAAACATATAAGAAAATTGAGAAGCCTTGTATGTGTTTTATTGCTCTCTCACTTCTACACTATAAAGTTTCTAAACACATACAACTTTTGACATGTCAAACTACTAAATTAGCTGGGCGGACGACACTACCTAGTAAGATAAATATACCTTGGTCTTTTCTTAATCTAAGATTGAAAGAGTGAAATAGCTAATGTTAGAAGAAGAGAAATATATAAAATGAAAACAAAAATCCCTACAAGAAATGGATGATTGATACTAACACATGAACAATTAAAACTCATACATACACAAAAATAAAAAAATGAATGTGAGTAGCAGAGTTGAATTTTTTGTAAAATACAACTCTGCCACTGTAATTTGAGTCGTAAATTGTAAAATATATTTGCGTGTTTTTAAAATATTAAAATAAATATGAAATATAAAAAGAAAATAAATGTAAAAAGTAGTTTGGTGCATAAAAAAGTTATTAAAAATATAGAATGTGTTAACATGGAGTCGCCAGCATTCTTTCCTTGAAGACCCTTGTTGCTGCGGAAGAGGTAGGGCTGAAATTAAGGACAGCAAATTTCACTCAAGCAATAGTAACTAATTCAAATTTTTACTTTATTATTTTATTCTTCACAGACTACATACATACATATTTGCATAAGCTAAAATCAACGTCGGGGAATACTGCTGACATCCCCGCAATCTGCTCGGAAGACCTGCTGGAGAATTATAATGAGGAAGGTAGATGAGAAAAATATGCTTCCGGGGAGCTTATGTGAGTTGATAATCATCCTCGAGGTATATACATACTTTGGTCTACTTAAAATATTTTATAACTTACATATGTATATATTTCTTCATATTTCAGATGCTTTACAGTAGCAGGGAGCGATTTAATTTCAAAAAAGCCTACGAATGGCAGTAGAACGCAGTCATTATTGAGCGAATAAAAATATTTAAATATGTAAAATTATATATTAAATAAATATTTATAACCTAATTTTAAAATGTAATTTAATAAATATAAAAATATTGAATCTGTTTATGCACAATTTTGCTTAGTCAGCTGTGAGGGGTTTATTTATCTAGTTTGAGTAGTCATCGTTGATTAATTTTTACAGCATAGTTGATTAGTAAAAAGCAGTAGAGTGCGCAGTACAGAGATATGGTCATTAGTCCAAAGAGTTAATAAGTTCGAGAGAGATGCAAAATCACAGGTACACAAATGTTTGCTTCATTTTTGTACCATGCCCTTAATAACGTGATGGTAGCTCTGTTCTACGCTATGAGAAAAATTCTCTCATCAGTGACACTCAAATGATTGCTCAATTGACGGTTACTGTTCTTGTAGGGTTGTTTTTGATTCTTTCAGTGGTGTATCATTTCATTCCGCAAAAACGGCAAGATGAAAAATACAATTTAAAATCGCTATATTCAACAATAAAACTAATGGATTAGCATCACTGCATTACTTTAAGCTTGAGTGTAATTTTTAAGCTAAAATTTTTTGGATTTTTTTTTACTTTTTGCAGTTTTTCGATAACATTTACAGTATAATTGTGTGTACCGGTTTAATCAGGTAGTTGAACTAAGCTATTTAAAAATATTTTTGTAAATTTTTCCGTTGAACTTTTCTGTTTTTTTGCAGTATTTCTTTCAATTACAAATATTTTGTTGTCAGTTCTATTTGTAAACAACAACATCATACAAATATATATATATTTAATAATAATCAATTGAATGTAATCGAAAGGTAATTTTCCAGTATGAATTGTATAAAAGTGCAAATATCAACACTGTAATGTTTGATAGTGGAAATAAATTTGTAACAATTGGTAACAATTTTCTTATCAATTGTATTTTATTTGACTTCATAACCGATTTCCCCTGCACGTGCAGTTAAATAAAGCGTAATGTTCAACATCCAATTGAACTTAATATATGAATTTATGTTTGATAAGAAACTGATTTTTATATACTTATGTATGTACTAGTAAATATTTTCATATAAATACATTCAAGTCTGAGAGAAATGATAAAAAAGAGTTCTGAGACATTGTAGCAAATTGCATGGAAGTATTAAGTGGGACTTTGATTATTTATTGTACGAACATGTGAAGGCTTGTCGCAGATAAAAAAGTTTCAAAATCAGGAAATGTTCTTGACATTGAATTTGCACAAAAAAAGAAATAATCGGTAACTATTGTTAAGAATATACTTGAAGAAAATTTGCTCGTAGTTCATGAACGACCTAATACAGTTTAACTGATCACTCAACTGACCCAAGTGAGCCACACTGGGCTCATATCAGCTCCATAGTTCAGTTCAGATCCTTAGTTCAAGTCGGCGCCTTAATAAAGTTTAGTTCAGTTCAGTTCAGCTCCTTAGTACAGCTCATTAGTACATTTCAGCTCACTAGTTCATTTCAGCTCATTCGTTAACATCAGCTCATTAGTTAACTTCATTTCACTAGTTCGGTCCTTAGTTTAGTTCAGTTCAGTTCAGCTCTTTAGTTCACTTTAGCTCCTTAGTTCACTCATAAGTTCACTTCAGCTATTTAGTTCCCTTCAGCTAACTAGTTCAGTCAGCATCTTAGCTTTTAGCCCATTAGTTCACTTCACTTCACTATTTCAGTCCTTAGTTTAGTTCAGCTCTTTAGTTCACTTTAGTTCCTTAGTTCACTCATAAGTTCACTTCAGCTATTTAGTTCCCTTCAGCTAACTAGTTCAGTCAGCTCCTTAGTTTTTAGCCCATTAGTTCACTTCACTTCACTTCACTTCACTGCACTTCACTTCACTATTTCAGTCCTTAGTTTAGTTCAGCTCTTTAGTTCACTTTAGCTCCTTAGTTCACTTTAGCTCATTAGTTCACTTCAGCTATTTAGTTCCCTTCAGCTAAATAGTTCAGTCAGCTCCTTAGTTCAATTCAACTCCTTAGTTCAATTCAGCTCATTAGGTTAGTTCACCTCATTTCTTCAGTTCAGCTCATTAGTTCCCTTCAGCTGTTTAGTTAACTTCAGTTTATTAGTTCAGTCAGCTCCCTGGTTCATTTCAGCTCATTAGTTCACTTCACCTTACTATTTCAGTCAGCTCCTTAGTTCAATTCAGCTCATTAGTTCAGTTCAGCTCATTAGTTCACTTCAGCTCTTTAGTTCCCTTCAGCTAACTAGTTCAGTCAGCATTTTAGTTCAATTCAGCTCCTTAGTTTTTAGCCCATTAATTCACTTCACTTCACTTCACTATTTCAGTCCTTAGTTTAGTTCAGCTCCTTAGTTCACTTTAGCTCCTTAGTTCACTTTAGCTCATTAGTTCACTTCAGCTATTTAGTTCCCTTCAGCTAAATAGTTTAGTCAGCTCCTTAGTTCAATTCAGCTCCTTAGTTCAATTCATCTCATTAGGTTAGTTCACCTCATTAGTTCAGTTCAGCTCATTAGTTCACTTCAGCTGTTTAGTTAACTTCAGTTTATTAGTTCAGTCAGCTCATTAGTTTACTTCACCTTACTATTTCAGTCAGCTCCTTAGTTCAATTAAGCTCATTAGTTCAGTTCAGCTCATTAGTTCACTTCAGCTCTTTAGTTCCCTTCAGCTAACTAGTTCAGTCAGCTTCTCACTATTTCAGTAAGCTTTTAAGTTTAATTCAGCTCATTAGTTCAGTTCAGCTCCTTAGTTCATTTCATTAGTTCAGTTCAACTCCTTAGTTCATTTCATTAGTTCAGCTCTTTAGTCCACTTCAGCCCATTAGTTAATAATCCTTTTAGTTCATGAATATACGGAGTTTGACTGTAAGAGTAGCCGCAAAATTGTTTTGTTGTAGAATCGCGATTACTTGCTCGATACGCCTGTTTTTAACCGACTTCAAAACAGAAGGAGGTTATCAATTCGTCTGAATGTTGCTTTTTTAATGTATGTAACCGCAGAACTCAGCCATTTCTGAACCGATTTAAAATTTTTTTCTTTATTTAAAATGTTATGCTTTCAGTTTGGTCCGCTTTATAGCTCCCAACAGCAGAAATTAATAAAAAATAAATATAAAATTTAAAGGGTGTCCCCATAGGTGTCGTAATTTGACCTATATGGGCCTATCTTTTGAACCGTTATAGACAAAACCTTGAAAATTTGACAGAATGTCGATTACTATGACCGTTATAATAAAATGTATAAAAATTAAAAGTTTTAAATTAAAGGGTCCTCCAATAGTTCATTTAATTTGATGTATATGGCCATACTTTTGAACAGTTGTGCACAGGCCGCTGAAATTTACTTGTGTTGCTAATTCTGCTATAACAAAAAGTATAAAATTGGAATTTGGAAATAAAAGGGTGTCCCAATAGTTAATGTAATTCTATGTATGTGGCCAAACTTTTGAACTGTTATAGACAGACAGCTGAAATTTACAAGTCTACAATTTGAATTTAGAAATTAAAGGGTGTCCCCATAAATTATGTAATTTAATCAATAAAGCCCTATCTTTTGAATCGTTAAACACAAACACTTGAAAATTAGGCAGAATGTACCGTACCCAAAGGGTAACAACGTAGCCCTATTGTTTTTGATACCATGCCTGTCCGTCTTTCATCAGAAGTCGTATTACTATAGCCGCTATAAAAATTATTAAAAGTTAAAGGGTGTGCCGATAGTGACGTAATTTTATCGTATTTGTTCTTAATTTTTGAACCGTAATATGCAGACTCTTGAAATTTAGGCAGATCATTCAAAACTGTGTTCGCAAAACATGAACTGCTTGTATGTATATGGCCTTACATTCGAACCATAATAGGCAGACTTTTGAAATTTTCACAGATGGTGTATTACTATGACAACTATAATTGACCTACTGAGCAAATGGACTAAAAGACCGATTGGTAAAGTGATTTGAGCTAAAAAAACCGCTTACTTTTATGAACTAACACAACACACAACTCTACTTACAATTAATAAGTGTTGAGCTGTAAGATAAAGACCTTCTAGAAGTTGAACCATGAACAGAGGTAACCTATACGGATGTAGAAACGTTAGTCGGTTATCGGAGAGCCCTTCTGAGAAGTAATCTTTAAAATAAAATCACAGATCACAGGGCTAGGCGATCGATCTGCTGTTGCATGACAACGCAGGCCACCAAAGTTAAGGTCGAGTTAAAATGGTCATCTCAAACATGGGTCTGTTTAGATTAAACTAAGTTATGGATAGCATGAGGGAGCTGGTCGTCGCTCCCTCTAAGGTAATTTTTTTTGTCTGGTGGCTTCACTGTATGTCCACCACAACGATATGGTTGTGGTTGACATATAGTTTTAGAAGGACAGCGCTACTAGCCCTATGTTAACCCTAACCTAAAGACTTCCGATTTCTTATAGACCTATATGTAGTCGGATGTTCGAAAATTTTGCTATTTTAAATCAACGAAATCGGTAAATAAATTACGGAGGAATAGGCAAAAACTATGGATCCCTCTATTTTTATCAAATTATTTTCAAGATTTAAGTGAAGATTGAAGAATTCGTCGTAACCGAATATTATTTTTGTTTAATGCTTCTCTTCAAGTTCACTAAAATAAGAGATTAAATTGTACTTTCCTCTTCCATCATCATATGTGAATAATAAATAAAATTAAGTTGATAATAGTCCGCAGAGCAAAAACTATTTGACCTTTAGCGAACTTTCTAAGAATATTTGCTTTTAATAAATTCTTTGTAATTTATAAGATTTATGATTTGCTTTTATTAATTATTATGGTATTTTAATTTGATTGTACAAATGTTTCAAAAAGTTTAAGTCAAAATTGTTGTTTTTTTGCTTTTGGTTTTAAGATAAGGTTTGGTTGGACTTGCTTCGGTCATTCGTTTATTTTGCAAAGCAAAAAAAGTTGTTAATTTATTAAAATTAATTTCAGTTAAATTGTAGTTTAAAGCCAAGATGTGTACTACCCAATACTTAGCGTGAAACATAAGTAAATCGAAATATTATACTGGCTTTATTAAAGGGATAACTTTTTGCCATTAAACTTAAATCTAATAAGAAAGTGTTAAATGATGCGGAAAGAAATTTGACATACCATAATACCAAACCATTTTTAGAAAATTTTCTAAAGGGCGGTTTACATTATACTACAAGTAATACGACATGTAAAATTTTTGTGTAGAAGAGTACAAGTAGTATCGTCTAAACATAATATGTAATGAAACTGTCCGACATTGAGAGAATATACGGATGGAAATTTGACAGTCTTACGGCTCTCTTTATGTTTTGAAATTTTTCAAAAACTATTCTACTTCATTAGATCAGGGTTGCGTTTTTCTTATTAATGCTAACTTTTCAAAGGTAAAACTCGTTTAAAGAGCAGAAAACCGCTGAATGTAGTGCAGAATAGATCCAGTTGCCAACACAAACAATAAAAAACTTGAAAAAGAACGTGAAAATTTTTTAATTTCGTTTTACTTGTTGGTTTCCAGTTTTTTTTATGGCAATGGCTAGTACAACACCAACAACCTTTTCGTTGTTACTATTTTTAAATTTGGTATATTTTTATTGTTTTAACAACAGCTGTTTTAATTTACTTCATTTTATTCAACACCAATGGTGTAAACGTAAGAAAAAACCCATACGATTTTTAATCTCTACTTTTTCATACGGATTGATTTTCATTTTATTTTCTCTTAGATTTTACGTACGTAAAGTCTTACTGTCCTTAAAGGGGAGTTTAGACAGTAAGACTTTACGTACGTAAAATCTAAGAGGAAATAAAATGAAATTAATTCGTATGAAAAAATAGAGATTAAAAATCGTATGGTTTTTTTCTTACGTTTACACCATTGGTGTTGAATAAAATGAAGTAAAATTGAAGCAGCTGTTGTTAAAGCAATAAAAAAAGTGAAAACAAATAAATAGTGCGCGTACTTCTGAAAAATATGCCAAATTTAAAAAAAGTAACAAGGAAAATGTTCTTGGTGTTATACTAGCCATTGCCATAATAAAAAACTGGAAACCAACAACTAAAACAAAATTAAAAAAATTTCACGTTCTTTTGCCAAAAGTTTTTTATTGTTTACAAACTTATTTGTGATGCCAACTGGATCTATTTTGCACTATATTCAGCGGTTTTCTGCTATTTTGACGAGTTTCGCCTTTGAAAAGTTAGCATTAATAAGAAACACGCAACCCTGATCTAATGAAGTAGAATAGTTTTTGAAAAATTTCAAAACATAAAGAGAGCCGTAAGACTGTCAAATTTCCATCCGTATTTTCTCTCAATATAGGACAGTTTCATTACATATTATGTTTAGACGATACTACTTGTACTCTTCTACACAAAAATTTGACATGTCGTATTACTTGTAGTATAATGTAAACGATAACATTTTTCATTTTATCAGGGTTGTGTTTTTTTAAATCAAAGAACCAAGCTGACTGAGTCACAGCCGATAGTTCGTCGCCGTCGATGATATATTTTATTTGTCCTGCACCTGTCCTAAATTAGCATCAGTCTTATCGCCTACGTATGTACTTTGTTTCTTATATACCCTTCATCACGGTGATTATCGTACCCTCCCCCACCCTATTCTACCACCCTACATTCATTAGGCCTACAATGGTCAGATCAAAGCAAATAAAGGATAAAAACTTACAAAAAAAACGCGAACCCTATATTGTCACACCCCCGCTAATCCTTGTTGATCGTTGGGCGCTACTTGTTCTTGAAAAATAGTGTTATATGTGTGACCATAATCGAAGCAAAAAAGGCATAAAAACCAGAAGAAAACGAATCCAATATTGCCCTACTACTATAAGGGGGTTTTGGCCGCCAACACCCCGATTTCTGTTGGTCCATGTTAAAATCATTAGTACGAGTAGTAAAACGGAAAGAAGTAAGTAAAATAAAAAAAAAACAACAAAACCTAAGAAAAACGAACTCTATATTTACCCCAAACAACCACCTCCCTCCGAAAAGGGCCCATCGCTCTCCTCTGGTTTTCATAGAACCGTCCTGCAATCCATATTGCCTTAAAATGGTCATAATAAAGGAAACAAAATTTTGCCCATATTTCCCCCGGCCCCAAGGAGCCCATGGACCGCTTCTAGTTCCCAGTGTCCACCCTGTGGGTCTTTTGGCCACCTCTATGTTTATTATTTTCTAAAAAAGACATCTAATACAAATCAAAGCAGAAAAACCATCGCAACCTAAAAACAAACACAAATTCGCACCTTCCAGAGGGTTAACGCTACCCGAGATCTGTAAGCGATCTATTGGTCGCCGTCTAATATTTAGTATATACTTTATGGGGTCGAAAATAAATGTTGCAGAAATTACACACGGAATCACAAACATATATACCCTTTCCACCTGTGGTAAAGGCTATATGAAAAATGTTCACAAGTTATCTAGGATCCTCAGAAAACCGATTTCAACACGAATGGACAGTAGAACCGACGGACTTAACTATATCGACTTCCTTACATAGGAAAGGTATACTTTATGGGTTCGGTAATAAATATTGAAGAAGTTACAAACGCAATGATAAACCTATATATGCCCCACATACACCGTTTCCTCTTGTGGTGAAGGGCAAACAAATATTTGACGGATTTGTTTTAATAGTTTTGTTACATTAATTTAATTTTTTTTGTACAAAGAAACAAAAAAAAAAAAAAAACATTAAAAACGCGCCTTTGCTAAGTGATGGAAAGCGATAGTAAAAGTATTCGTGGACAAAGGTTTTTGATTAGATGTTGATATCAGCAATCTTAATTCCTTAATTGATAGGTGTTTTTATCAATTGGTCAAATAAATTAAATTATTTTCTTTATATGCCTCTAACCACAAAAATTTGATGTGATATCTTATCAAACAATTTATGGTAACAATAATGGCTAATCTTTATTATTATTATTATTATTATAATAATCATATTCTCAAAATCAATAAACATCAGAAACCATCCGTAAGGTCTGGGGTGGGGAACAACGTGCGGACGTCATTGTTGCTATCGCTTAAAGTCAATCACGCTGTCCTTGTTACTCGGCCTTCGAGTGGTTTGCATCTCACTCTCACTCTCACACTGGCTGATTGGCTTCCTCGAATGGCTGTACTGCGGAACTGTTAGTGGTGGTTGCTTTAAATCAGCCACGTATAATCGTTTTGGTTATCTTGTATAACCTAGTATTGTTAATTTAATAAGTCGTATATTGTGGAGCAGAATTTTTAACTCATTTTTGTTTTCGCTGAAAAAGCATCATTAAACTCAACTTTTCACTGGAGGAGTACCATTAAACTCAAGTTTTCACTGGAGGAGCACCATTAAATGAAGTTTAATTTTACTTAGCATAATTTGGAGTTTCACTTCCTATACGAAGGTTTTGGTAGCATTGCAGTTTTTGGAGGAAGCTAAGGATATCATAGCCTTTGGTATTGTATATCTGCCATGACCCAATTTTTGTTTATAATACAAAAAAAAAAAAAAAAAACATCAGATAGAAAGGGGACCGCCATTTGACTGATTGCTCCACAATTATTCAGGCTGTTTATATGGTCAGTGCAAGAATTTCATGTTAGAAACCCTGCTTGCTCAGCCCTCAGCTCAGATGTTATTCTCATCAATATTCGCCTTGTATTGATCTATGCGATAATAATTTTAATAAGAGTGCACTGCCCCACTGTGTATATACAAATATTTTGTAACGGACTTGGCCGATTGACCATAGCAGAAGAGTATCTCTGCTTAAGTTTTGACGATCGGCACCATCCAATTGTCAGGGATGGGACTATGTGGTCTCAAAAATGGGTACTTGGCCCCTGCAAATTATTTTAGAGATTGGCATTTGTTAAATTTTTGTTTGGTTTTTAAAAATTATACATGATATTAAAGGCCTAGTTAATGATGGTTCAATCTGTAAATTATGTTTTAAAATGAGCGTTTGATTGGTTTTTCGATACCCTGGTCCAGTTTTTCCAAATATTTTAAACAATTTTTAGAAAATTTTTAATTTTTTCCCATAGTTAGTGAACAAAATTTAAAATATTACGGAAAATTTGCAAGATTATATCTTTTTTAGACGATTTTAAATTGGAAATTCCAAAATTATTGAATTTTTGTGTATTTTGGCCTAAAAATGGCGTCAATTTTATTTTTTTATTCGAAAAAATTTTTATTAAGGATTATATAAAAATGTTATATCTTTGTGTAAGCTAACATTATATACGTACGTTTAAACCAAATTTCGTGTAGAATTGATCAACCGTTTAGAAGATGGAGGTTCTTCAATTTGACCTATTTTACATTGAAATTTTGACTTTAGACTATATGTTCTAAAATCCCAAAGCTGAGATCGAAAAAAAGAATACTGCTGTAATAAAGCTATATTAAGTATTGCTGAAAGTAATTCCTGACCCTAGTCCATATGTGGACTTTATGGGCAAAATACTAAAAAATGCTAATTTTGGGATTTTTGACATTTATTTTGGGAATTGTGGGATTTCCGTTACCTTACATATCCACAGATAATTTCATTTGAATCGTTTAACTTATAAAATTTTATTTCATATTTAATATTTTTACTTTTATATTTCTTCATTCTGTCCCACTGTGCAGTAATAACATTCTTTAAATTACGACGTAAACGATTATGTTTCTGCAGACTTGTAAACAACAAAACAAACAGACGCTCGCCATTAGAGCTTGATTGCTGTAGCAATTGTAAAATTGCTAACTCATCGTGTGCCGACCCCTGTAATTGTTTAGAAGAGCAGAAAATGACTGGTATTTTTTTCGCAAGATTGTGTTGTTAAGCAAATAAAATTTAAGATTTTTATGACTAAATTCAAATTGAGATAAAATTTCACAGTTTTATATACGAGTACAGTCAGATCCTTTAGGGGCAATGCACCTCCGTTAAAGAAAAATATCTATTATTTTTTATTTAGTTGACTAGAAGCCATGACCTTTAAACTTTGTAGGAATTCATTTATTTTCTTTATAGTAAATAACCAGGTTCTAAATGAATGATTTTAAAATAGAGGGCGTGTCATTCCCCGTACATATACGAAATATTTTTTTGGAATTTGATACTTCGTTATCAATATATTCAGGGCCAGCAATTAAGATTGGGTTTGTCGTGTTAGAAATAATAATTTTTTATCGCTTACATAGAAGTAAAATAAAACTGGAGTGGCCTACACTCAACTTTACCATACCAAATGGAAACAGATATTTTTATGGATATATTACATAAAGAATAAAAGTTCCAAGTATATTCGAATCGAAATATTAATTTTTTTCAGTTTGGGGTGTTAGGTAAACTACCCCTTGCCCCTTCCCGATTATGGCCAAAATTTATACAGCACTTCATCTCCATAAACTAAAGGCACATACTGAATTTCATTTCGATATGTTATACGGAGCGTTTACAAAATTTGGGAGCAAGTAAACTACCCCTTGCCCCTTCCCGATTATGCCCAAAATTTATACAGCTCTTTATCTTCATTAGCCAAAAGTACATACTAAATTTCGTTTTAATATGTCGAACGGTATGACCTGTAGAGCGTTCACAAAATTTGAGGGTAAGGAAACTGACCGTTGTCCCCGATTATGTCCAAAAACTATACAGCTCTTCATCTCCACATACCAAAGGCACATACTAAATTTCATTTTGATATGTCAAACGGTATGACCTGTACAAACTCCACAATAGTGGCATACCACCCACCCACAGACATCATCGCGAAAATAGCCAAAATGGATTCAGGGGACCTCAAAACGTATAAATCCGTCGAAATCCCGACCTCGAATTTTTTCATGATTACTATACTTTATCTTATACTACGTATGGTAGAGTAAAAAGATGGTGTTGAATTACCAGCAACTTTTGGCAGCAAAAATGTAGAGGTGAATGTATCACTAAGACCCGCTTATTAAAAAAATATGCAGTCATATATCTGGCGAAGATCAGTTAAATACGCAGTGCTCTCATTACAGTTTAGAAATAGTGAAGGTTTGGTGCCTAATTTACTGGAAATTGTTTGAAATGTCCACCAAACTTGAGATATTTTTAGAAAAATCAGTCATCAGTTCGCGCAACTTTAAGAAGACTTCGTAAAATTGCTGGCGCTCTTAATCGTCTATCTGAGAGCAAGCCATCTGCCCAACTGTGAATAGATTTCATACCACATACTCTCACATGTGAAGTGAAACCAATCCATCATTGGATCATATTTCTTGAACAATTAAGCACTATGATCATAGTGATGGTGCTAAAGGCAATACGGCGACCGCAACCGCAACCACCAACTTATTGATATCAAAATTTGGTGATAAGTTGATTTCGAGAAGTGGAGATGCGATTTGACACCTCCCGATTATTTTCTGTGGGGCTAGGTGCAGTCACTAATTTAAGCTGATAAACCACAAAAATTGATGCCTTGGAGGCCAACTTTTTTTCTGTTATGGGTGACAGAAAAATTGTTGGTTTGAAAGAGCGGCCCAAAATTGGACGTCCAGAATGTGCTTCATGTTTAATTGTTAATGCCATTTATTGATCTTTCGAATAAATTATATTTTGATTAAAAAAAAATTTTTTTTTTGTTTATTTTTTACAAATTTAAATTTTATCGGGCTTAAAAAATAACACCCTTTAGATATGACACGGATCTGCATCAGTGAATAGATTGAAGCCATAACCTGACGGTGATCTTAACACTATGTGAATAAAATCCGGCAACACAAGAATTAACAATTTCCGAACATGGCTGGCAGGCTGGACCATGCTCATACCATTTGTTTAGTAGTTGGAGACCGTGTAAACTCCCGCCACTTCATTGACAGTTTCTGTTGAATATTTCTTAGACCACAAAGGTTTTAAGCTTCCAGTGTCAGCACCGTGCAAGCCACGGGGTCTGTTGCTACCATGTACCACGGAAGCATTAGCGTCAAGTTGTTAAAAGTAGCCAATTTGTTATCTAAATTCTTTTAACTATTCGTCTCTTTTGAAAAACCATTTATACACAATAAAAAAGAAATCATTATAAAATATCGCTACTAAAAATTTTACTTATTTTTTTAAAAGGGGAACTGTTAACGATCAAGTCATAAATCTTATCAGAAATAACATTTGTGTTTGGAAAGTAATATATGACAGGAAAATTACAAGTACCTTTTATTTGTATTAATTTAAACAAATAAACAATATGGTACAGTGGAGCGGAAAAAGGCAACACGTACAAACACACAGTTATTTTTAACCGACTTCAAAAAAGAAGGAGGTTATCAATTCGTCTCAATGTTGCTTTTTTATGTATGTGCATGCAGAACTCAGCCATTTTTGAACCGATTTTAAATTTTTTTCTTTATTTGAAAGGTTATACTTTCAGTTTGGTCCCGTTTTAAAAACAGTTCATTGTATTAAAAATTAAAGGGTGTCCCCATACAACATACATGTTTTTACGTGTATTAAGAACCGTAAAGGGCACCAAATTAAAAATTTAAAAAATGGAGTGTCGCTATAGCTCCCAATAGCAGAAATTATTAAAAAAATAAATTTAAAATATAAAGGGTGTCCCCATAGGTGACGTTATTTAGGTCAAATAACGGCCTATTTTTTGAACCGTTATAGACAAAACCTTAAAAATTTGACAGAATGTCGATTACTATGACCACTATAATAAAATGTATAAACATTTTAAATTAAAGGGTGCTCCAATAGTTCATTTAATTTGATGTATATGACTATACTTTTGAACAGTTGTACAGAGACCGTTAAAATTTACAAAGAACCTGTGTTGCTAAGTCCACTATAACAAAAAGTATAACAAAAGTATAAAAAAGTATAGAATTTGGAAATAAAAGGGTGCCCCAATAGTTAATTCTATGTATGTGGCCAAGCTTTTGAACTGTTCTAGACAGACAGCTGAAATTTACAAGGAACCTGTATTGCAAAGTCCACTATAGCAAGTATACAATTTGAATTTAGAAATTAAAGGGTGTCCCCATAAATTATGTAATTTGATCTATATGACCCTTTATTTTGAAATGTTAAACACAAACACTTGAAAATTAGGCAGAATATTCACGACTTTCTCTAGTATAATAACAAGTATAAATATTTGGAATTATAATGTAAAGGGTGTCCCAATAGTTCATGTAATTTAATATATATGGCCAAACTTTTGACAGATAGTTGAAATCTACAAAGAATCTTTGTGGCCAAGTACTCAACAACAACAGGTCTTTAATTTGAAATTGTAAATTAAAGGGTCTCACAATAGGTGATGTTATTTGGTCTATGTGACCCTATTTTTGAAACCGTTATAGACAGAGGCTTGAATGGTGACCCCATAAAAGACGGATGCTGGTGAAAATAGCATAACTTTTGAACAGTAATAGGGAGAGGCTTGACATTCACATAGTCTTTACTTTTTTTCCCTATAATTTTGACGCACATTTTATTTGGTTTACTTCTTACATTGGTGCCCTTCTATCTGTTTTGAAGTCGGTTTTTTTGCAAGAATTATTATTGAAGTAAAGTTTTTGCTGAATTTATCGTAAAATTGATAATTTTCGTGAATTTTTATGAGAATCAAATTTCGATATTGGGCATTATTTTTGTTTTTTTTTTGTGATAAATAAAATTTCGATTTTTTGTCAAAATTTAAATTTGTTTATAAAAATTTCATTATTTTATACAAGCATATGCTATATGTGATATTTATAATAACTTTTGGGAATTTAAATTACCTTTAATTTTAATTTAATAGGGTGCTATTAACCCAAAATATTATAAATCTATAAATTGAATGTTGTGGGTTTAAGCTAGTCTCTATGTGCAACAGTAACAAAAAATCCGCGGACTTCACAGTATATGTTCGATTCTGCTACCAAAGGGTGGTAAAACCCTATACTCGGTTTGGCGAATTTGGTAAACAATTTTTATTTATGGGACCCATAAAATTTTAAAAATCAATAATTAATACCATAAAAATAAAGTTTCTATGGGTAGGGGGATGTATCCCTCCAATCACCCGTAACGTTCATGAGAACTTTTTTTAATTTTTTTTGCTAATTTCCAAAAAAATTAATGCATTTTTAAGCTTTTATGTCGAAGAGAAGAATATAATTTGAAATCATTTTTGAAATTTATTACTTTAATTAAGTTAATTTATCTGAAAATTATTAATTTATTCATAACTAGCCGTGCCCTCCGCTTCGTCATCGTCCTTATTTTTCTTTGAAAGTAATCCACTTAACTTACTCTTACTTTTATAGGGCTTCAGATATGGGTTATGTAATTACTTTATATAAAGGCACCCATCCCTGCGTTATTACTCAGAAACATAGGCTTTATATAAAATTCCAAAATTATTGTAGAGTACTGTAAATAGTGTTTTAAATTACCTGCTGCCAAGTTTGCAGTACCATTAAATCGGTCAAATTGCCTACTTTCACTTCTTATTATCTCTCTTTCTTGGTATGAAGATATTTTTACGGAAACAAATATCCTATATTTGAAACACGATACTAATGTATCTCTCCATTAAATTTTATTAAAATTCATCAAGTAGTTCTTACGTGATTTATATAGGGTGGTTAAATTTTAAGGGCCGATGTTGAATGTGAACCACACCTAAACGTCAAGTTTTTTTCTGCATTTTATTTGACATTTCTCAATTTCAGACTAACTCAATTTGAACCATGGAAAGATACACAAACGAGCAATGGTCAGAAAGGTAGGAAGAAATGGCAACGTTGGATGATAAATTTTTGAAGAAAATAATCTTGTGATGAGGCACATCTTCATCTCAGTGGATTCGTCAATAAGCAGAATTGCCGCACTTGGGCGAATGATAATCCAAGAGTGATTGTCGAAAAACCAATGCACACACAAAGGGTGACTGTTTGGTTCGGTTTATGGGATAGCGACATCATCGGGCATATTTTTTCCTAAATGAGGCCGGCCAGGCAGGCACTGTGAATGGTGTTCGCTATCGTGAGATGTTAACGAACATTTTATGGCCCGAATTGGAAGATATGGATGTGGACGAAGTGTGGTTTCAACAGGACGGTGCCACTTGCGACACAGCTAACGAAACAATGGCACTTTTGCGCGACAAATTCAATGGTCGTGTTATCTCACGTGGTGGCGATGTCAATTGTCTTTCAAGATCATGTGATTTGACACCGTTGGACTTCTTTCTTTGGGGTTATTTGAAGGAAAAGGTGTACGTTAATCAGCCAGCAATAATTCAAGAGCTAAACGATGAGATAATTCGGCATATTAACGGCATAGAACCTCAATTATGCCTCAGCATCTTCGAAAATTTGGAGCATCAGATTGAGGTGTGCCGCCGAGGTCGCGGCGGCCATTTCGCCGATATTTTGTTCCATACTTAATTGAATCATGCCAATATTATTAAAATAAAATGAAATTACAATAATTTCCTAAATAATTTGTGTTTTATTTAAAATAAACATCGGCCATTACAAATTTAACCACCCTTTATGTAACAATAAATTTTATTTAACATAATAACAATTAATTTATTTAAAACAACTTAGTAACCAAAAACATTTTATGACCGACAAAAAGGTTTCTTACCCGTATCTACTCATGGAAGTAGTGCTGGCAATTTCTATTACTTTCAATTACTCAATACAACTCAATACCTTTCATTTGGGTACTCAATAGTACTCAATACTTCCGTTTACATACTAACAGAGGAAATTTATCGTCGTAGTTGTCAAATATTTTTATAAATTTATTTCTAAAAATACTACCGTAAAAGTATCGATTAACTACATTTGTGTATTGTGTACCCAAGAAAATGATCGAGTACTCGGTACCCACTACGCAATATTTTGCCAGCACTACATGGAAGATGAGCAAACACAGAAAAAATGTGAAATTTGGAAAAAATCGCAAAAAAATGGGCGCAAAAATGCGCAACTTGTTTTTAAAAGTAGAGATCGAAAATTTTATAGTGATATATAAAATTTTTAGGATCGCGATGGCCCTCACTCTCAAAAACCTTTTCACTTTTTTTTTGACAAAAAAGTGAAGAAAAAATATTTTTTATTATAATTAATAAATTAATTATTTAGGCTAAAGTTCTTGATTATAAAAAGATAAAGAAAAATTATATACCAGCAAAGCAGAATGCATTTTCTAGACAGCTATGTCCGTCATCAGTACTCTTCGTATCGATCTACCCGGTAGTTTCAATTGTTATTAATTTTCTATTTAAACAAACTTATCAAAGAAATAGAAATAGAATATTTCTTAAACAAACTTATCAAAGAAATAGAAATAGAATATTTCTTTGATAAGTTTGTTTAAATAGAAAATTAATAACAATTGACAATTGGCCTTAACTCAACTTCCCCGATTTTGACAGGGTTCCATAACGATAACTCTTAAGCAAAAGCCTTGAGAATTCACAGTTGAGCTACATACATAAATTCTTACATTTCTTATATTATATTTTATTTTGGCCTAATGTCCGGCTAGATTGTGCGACGCGGTGTTAGACATAAAATGACAAACATTAACAGTAACATTATGCTCAGTGCAGACTAACCACTTTACGATTTGTTACACGTCTTAACCGGTGTTAACCCCAGTATACATTAGCCCCCGACTCCATTAGACATTAACATGTCTTAACAAAAGTCAAACTTCATATAAAAAAACATTATTTTTAATACTGTTTTTTTATATATGAAGTTTGACTTTTGTTAAGACATGTTAATGTCTAATGGAGTCTTACCAAAAGTCAAACTTCATATAAAAAAACATTATTTTTAATACTGTTTTTTTATATATGAAGTTTGACTTTTGTTAAGACATGTTGATAGCAAATGAAGACGGGGGTTTAGAAATAAAATGATAAACATTAACACTAACATCATCTTAGTAATAAATGTAGACAGCCCATGTTAATGTTATTTCCAAGTTTTAACATAGATGTAAAAACATTTGTTATAAAAACTCTTTTATAACATGACAATGACGTTTTTGTTGTATTTTAGGTTGACAGTAGTATTTGCGAACAGCGCCATCTATTGCTCAACGGTATACCTACTATCTGCTGTGCAATAAACATTCAAACAACATTATTGGGAAACAGAAAATTATGTTTAAACAGAAAATCACATAAATCCACATTCGTCACCTATAACAACAGGCACAAATTAATTCCGTTGCCCTGCCGGCGTCATGTTTATGTTTTGTTCAATTTGATGACTAGTGAAGACGGCCTGTTATTCTTTATGTGTTATTGAAATTGATGGCTAGTGAAGAGGGATTGATTGTTAGTGTTTTCTGTATTCAAATAAAACTAACTTTAAAAGTTATTTTAACTATATTTTATTAAATAAAAAAATACTTAAATATAAATATACCCAATACGGTTAAAGATTATCAGTTCTGTTTTTTTTTCACGGAGGGACAGATACATACAGGGAAGGGAGTACGAGAATAGAACTGCTAAAGTATACAACAAATGGTTGATTATAAAAAGATATTTATTTATGTAGTATATAAAAAGCAACTATACATTAAAAATACAAAAGCAGGCTTATAAAAATAGCATAAATATTGCAGTGCTTTCTAATGATATACAAGTTTAACTAAAATTAAATTTTAATGTTTAAAGATAAAAAAATATTTAAATAAAAAAACAACTAAAATAAGCTTATATTTAAAATTAAAATTTTATAATTGTAAATGCTATAGAAAATTGGCTTAAAAATTATGTTTTAAGAATATTTTTAATAGTATTATGCACATTAAATTAATTTAACTAGAAGCTTACATTTTTAAATGTTATATATGAAATAAAAAGCTTTTTTTATTATTGAAAAAAACATTTTTTAAATGCACTAAAACCTCATGACATAATAAAAAAAAATGTTTAAAATAAGCTATAATGCACAGTGGGATAGAATCAAATTGTTTTGGAAATAACAAATAACTCAGCCATTTAAAAAATTTTTATAAGTTGAACGATTTTTATAAGTTAAATGATTCGGTGGATATGTAAGTATCCAAAGGTAAAGGAAATGACACAACTCCCAAAATAAATGCCAAAAATCTCAAAATTGGAAATTTTTTAGTCTTTTGCCCATAAAGTCCACATATGGACTAGGGATCATTAAATACTTTCAGCCATAGTTGGGAGTATACATAGCTTTATTACGGCAGTATAATATTTCCGAACCCAGCTTTGGGATTTTAGAACATATAGGCTTAAATCAAAATTTCGAAGCAAAATAGATCAAATTGAAGGACCGCCATCTGCTACAAGCTTGATCAGTTTTACATGAAACTTGGTTTGAAAGTACGTATATATTGTTAGCTTACACAAAGATATAAAAGTTGAATATATTCCTAAAGAAAAAATGTTTTTCTATTAAAAAATGTTAAGATTGACGGCCATTTTTAGGCTAAAATACACAAAAATTCAATAAACAGGAAATCTTTAAATTTTTCCAAAATATTTTAAATTTCGCTCACTAACTATGGAAAAAAATTTGCTGAAAATTGTTTAAAGTATTTTGAAAAAACTGGACCAGGGTATCGAAAAATCAAAAATTTTAATTTTGAAATGCTTATAACTTGCTCATTTTAAAACATACATAATTTACAGATTAAACCATTATCATGGCATTAAATTGATTTGTTCCGTTTTATTCCAGTAAATAAAATACTGTTGTCATACCTTTCGGTGAAGACCGTCGTTCATCGAGCGCTTTCGATGTAAAGACATCATTTTCAAGCCGCGTTTAAACTGGTACTGGAGAGTTAGTATTACCTGCTTTAGTATAAATAGTAATGAGTTTAGGTAATTGTTCATTATGGTGGTGTTTATTTAAATGGTCTTGTACAGGTAGATTGCTTGCTACCTGATATATTTATATGAGGTCAGTTGATAATTTAGTATTTTCGTCTTTTATTGTGTTTTTCGTTTGTTAGAATGTTTTAGAAGTTTTAGTGGTGTGAAAATTGTATCTGAGGTTGTGTTTACCTGTTCGTTAATAATATCTCCGTTAAAAGTTCGCGTTTTGTAGATTTCCATGTTTTCAAGAATGTCTAGTCTTCGTCCTTTTTTGCTAGGATGCAGCAATGTCATACATTCATCTATATTCCTTGGTATATGCTAGTGAGTTTGAAGGTGTAGTGCAAAGCTGGAGTCCTCTCTTTTTCGTTTGTACGAGCGCATGTGTTCTATATATCTTGTTTTTAGTGTTCGTCCCGTTTGTCCTATATATGTATGGTTGCAGGTGCAAGTAAGTCTGTATACTCCGCTATTGTTAAATTTGTCGGTTGTTTCTGTTGATGTCTTGAGATTATGTCGTAGAGTGTTGCTGGTTTTTAATGCTATAAGTAGGCCCTCCTTCTGAAAGAGGTTAGTTAACCTATATATTTCTGGTCCTGTGTAGGTAAAAACGTGTCGTCGTGGTGTTGTATTAGTTGACTCTTTGTCTTTTCTCCCTCCGTTCCTAGTGTCGTATTGTCTTAGTAGTTTGTCGATAGTACTGCTTTTGTAACCGTTATTTTTAGCTATAGCGTAAATTGTGCTAAGCTCTTTGTTGTACTTATCCGGACTGAGTGGGATTATCTTAAGTCTGTGTATCATATGTCTAAATGCTGCGAGTTTATGTTGCATAGGGTGGTTTGATGTGACGTGGATAGTAGTGTCTGTTGTGGTTGGTTTTCTATAAATGTCAAAGGCTAAAGAGTCAGTTCCTCGTGTTATTGTAATGTCAAGTTAATGTAAAGATTTGTCTTTTTCCTTTTCCACTGTGAAGGTAATGTTTTTATGAAAAGTGTTTAAGTCTGTCAGGATTTCTTCGGCATTGTCCTGTTCAAGAATGCATATGATGTCGTCAACGTATCTATGATAGCTAGTTATTTTATGTTTTTCCATTAGTGTTTTCACGTGTGTTGATTCAAAGTGTTGCATGAAAATTTCCATGAAGATTGCGGATGTTGGGTTTCTCATACCAAGTCCGTCTGGTAATATGTAGAAGGAGTTATTAAATCTGAAATAGTTTTGTTTTATTATCGTCTTTGCGATGCCCATAATTTCATTGGCGTATTGGATGTTGTATAAATTGGCGAGTGAGTCTCGTAGGATTATTAAGGTTTCGCGTGTAGGTATTGATGTGTAAAGGTCCTTAATGTCAAATGAAACGAGTCGCGTGTTTTCGGTTATCTTTAAGTTTGTTGACGAGGTCTGGTGTGTTACGTATCATGTATGTATTTTCTAAGTTGAGTTTTTCTTTAAGTAGGGTGATGAGATGTTTGGCTAAGTTATATGCTGGAGCAGGTCTGTAGTTTACGATAGGTCTCATTGGTATGTTTTCTTTGTGTATTTTCGGTTGTGCTCTGAGTGTTGGTGGTCCTGGGTTCATGTTCATGTATTTGTATATTTTTCCGTCAGTAAACGTTTTGCAGCATTTTAGCAGAGTACGTATTTCCTTCTGGAAGGTGTCGGTAGGATCATTTTTAAATTTTGTACAATTAGTTTGTTGTATGAATTGGTGTGTTTTGTCTATATAGTCTTATTTGTACATTATTACAGAAGTGTTTCCTTTATCTGCTTTAGTAAGTATCAGGCCATTCTTCTGTAATTTTTCCTTTATTTGTCTAGTAGTTATATGTTCAATAGGATTTGTTTTTGTTTTATTGTGTTGTTTTATTGTTTTTTCGAGTACGTCGGCTACTTTATGTCTCAAGTGTTCTTGGCGTTCAGTTGGTAAGTAATTAATAGTTGCTTCGGCGTCTACATGGCTTTGATGCCTTTACATATAGTTTTTAAACATCAAACAAAAATTAAAGAAATGCCAAGATATAAAGGGCAAGTTACCCAACTTTGAGACCACATAGCTCATGCTATGCTCATGCCAAATTTTGAAACAATCGGCTTAGTCCTTTACAAATGGTTGAGATATTTCCAAAATATTTTGATTCTGCCCCACTGTGCAATGGAAAGCGGCATAAATAATAACAGAACTTGGACAAAATTTTTTTCCTGTCCAATTTGACATATAACAACATCGAGGAAGTGGTCGCGCGATAGAATCTAGTGTATATAGACAGCATTTTTTTTAACAGGCAAACCGGAATTAGCGCGTTAAGCGCTAACTAAATGCCTCATGTACATACAAAATGTATAAATCAAAATTGAAGGGTGTGGCGTCAACGCACGAATTAAAAATTTTAATAGTTGAAAATTTAAAAATAGATTTTGTTGGAATAGAAATATAGATTAAATATTTCTATTCTAATAAAAATGAAAATTTCTTTAAAAAAATGCAAATTGCACAAAATTAATATGCGAAAGCAATCCGAGCTGGTGACGAAAAAAAAACATAAAAAAGTGAAAATTCGCTATGAAAGCGAATTATTTTCTGAGGAATTAAAGATTTACTTTATTTTTTTTTTTGCCAAATCTCCTACTGTGCAGCGTCTGAATTTGTAAACAACTGAATGCTTTTTCATAATTGCAATTTTACCAAATTGTTTACAGTTCTTTTTTTTATTCTTCTTTAATTATTTTTTCTTATTTTTCCATTTTTACACTTTCCTATTTACCACATTGCTAGCCTGCAGCTGGGCAGCATCATTTTTTAGAACAGTTATATTCTTATAATTACTACTGCACTGCGAATCTGCCACTGAACGTCCATCACCTTCATCGCGTCGACAGAATTCGTTAAAAGGGCTGGGAGCACGTTTCAAACTCGTTATAGTACTCGTTACACTAGTGCGAATTTTATGCTGTCTTTCCAAATTATCAGCCGTTGTTAGATCACTAGCCTTAACAATGCTAGACGGTACATTGCTAAGCCAGGGTTTCAAAGTGGCTTTCTTTTGTACAGTGGCCGCCTTGCAACGGCATATAATATCAGCGGGTTCTCCACAAATCGTGCAGACATCTTTTTGCGCAGAGGAGTTGCAGCTGGAATTTTGAGTGTTTAAAGTTTTGGTATTGGCCGTACTAACCGAGGAGCTGGATGAGGCGCCACTGAGTTCCATTTCGCTAACAGCATCTACTAAACTCTTCAAGGCATTACTGTTGGCTGATTTAGTTTTGCTGCCTTCAGTTTCATCATAGTTTTTGCTTAGCAAGAGCTTGGATAGAGGAGGCGCTAAACCCAAGCCCAAATTGCGTTCGTGATACACTTCGGATATGGTAGGAGTCATTTCTCTATTCATGTGGCGCATAATTGAATCTTGTATGGTTTTTTGGTTAGTCTTAACTGCTTCCTTGGCTACTGCCCCTTGTGCGCTTATACTATTAGGATTGTTAATGCCACTGGCATTAGTTGAACTTAAATCCTTTTTAGCTTCTTGCAATAACTCATTGTCAGCTTGTGAAAAGTATAAATTGGAGGCATTAAACACTAAAGCATTGTCATCATCTTCTGGCAAATTAATGGGTTTTCTACTGCCAGCTGTATTATTTGTCGCAACCGATGGAGTAGCAGCCGTTGTGTTTGCTGTTGCCAAAGTATTCACCTCAGTTCTAACACTTAAACGATCCATGAATAGAGCATGTTCTTTGTTAACTCTAGCGGCCACTGAAGTTTGAGCGCTACCTAATTTGATTTTGGGCTTCAAACGGAAATGGCTTAATTGTCCCACTTTTAAACTTCTTTCGAAATCCGATTCACTGCTATTCGAATCTAGAGTTCCGGTGCTGGTAGCAGGTAAAGTAGGTGCCACTGGCTGTCCTAAGTTATTATAAACCGGAGCCATAGGTGCTAAAGGTCTTAAACTATCAACCAATGGCATATTTTGTCTGGGTGGTGGTAAGGGAGGCATCAGACCTCCTCTACGTAATACTGTGGCATGACCTGAACCCTCCCAATCCGTGGTGGAACTAGCTGAACTAGAACTATCCGGTCGGCGGTTGTTTGGTACAGCAGACATTTCGGGTATAACATTGTCTCCTAAATAACCCATGCCGCTGCCGGAATATAAATTGCGTATTCTGGTCTGATGAGCCAAAGCCAATGAGACATTAGGATCAACAGGATTTTGGTTTGTCACCGGTGGACTGGGTGTAAAGGCCGCATCACTTTCTCCTCCTCCACCAGGTCGGGAAACTCTTATAGGTCCTCTAAGCGTCGATGGTCCCAAACGGCAATTATTGGTTTTGGTGATATGAGACTGGGATATATAACCGTCTGACAGTTCACTGTCTGTGGTATTGTTTAGACTTGAATCCAAATTGGGATATAACACAGTTGAACTGCCAGAAGCAATAGCAGGGGTGGACTCATTATCTGTTCTGCCACCATCTGGTTCTCCTCTGCGTCTGACATATGATATAAAGGCTCCGCTACCATTGCTTATCAAACGCGAACGATTTATAGGCAAAGGCGGCAAAGTCAGGCCCATATTAAGAGATTTCGCATTATCTAAATTTAAATTCTGATGAGGTGTGGAAGTTAAAGCTGTTATAGTAGAAGTGGAATTTGTTAGTGTAATATCGGCTGAAGTCTCCTCTATAAGGGATTCACAACTGCTTGAAGAGTCTAAACCTAAAGTTTTTGGGGCCTCTTGCGTATCTGCAGAAGATTTTGCATTATTTACTTTCTTATATAAACATTATTGACAAACTTACCAAATAAAGCTAAAAGTGCCTGTAGAACAAACTGACAAGTCCGACGATTAGCCTGTTTTCCTGTTCTTAAAGTCACCTGGTCTTGACCAACTTCTGTGAGATCAAAACCCATAGAAGCTAACAGTTCGTGACAGCCGGCCACTCGCCATAATCTTACCGACAGAGGTATCTCTATGGAGACTTCTATTTCGGAACTGCCTTTGGGTGGGTATTGTCCCAGAACATTGCGTATGACAGCAATAATGTCATCTGCCACCTCCGAGCTATTTACAAGTTTAGCTAAGGCTTGCAAAGTTAGAGGAGTAAGAGCCAACAAAGCCTGCAAGCTAGCCGAACATTGTGAGAGACGATCTTCCGGATCGGCTTGTGGGAAAAATACACTTGAGGGTATTCCATTGGCAGCTGGCTCAAAACGAAAACCCACCGCCATTAGCAAATCTTTCCAACCTCCCACCGGACCCGCCTTATTCTCTATACTTTTCTGGGTAGTATACATTGCATTCTTTTGGCCTCTATGTATTCTTTGCAAACTCTTCTCTACTAAATGCAAGCAAACGCGCAAAGCATCACGACATTTATCAGGCGAACGCATGAGTTCACATAGAGCATGCCCCATTAATGCCACTTTATTTGAAAGACGCACATTGCCGCCTATAAGCAAAAAACCAGCCCAATTGGCAGGATGGGCAAAATGTTTCGTATGCTGCACTGTTTGCATGGCCTCGGCCAAAGCTCTAGAAAAAAAGTGTTTTGGATTATTAAAAGGTTAAACAATTTTATATTTGAAAACAAACCTGGCTGCCCTAACACCCTGTAATAAGGCCGAATAAAAGGCCCTTAACAAAATCTTGGCAGCTGTTTCTGGCACCGGCCATAAGGATATTAACACCGCCCCAGCTCCTGCACAAAGCCAACTACCGGCTAAATTGGCTACTCCCGAACCTGTTATAGGTTCTATTGAATGATAGGAACTTAAAACCACTAATTTAGCATTGAGTTTCATATTTAAAACATCCATGGATGATAAAATAAAATCTGAAAGTTGAGGCAATTCCATATTGCCTCCAGATAACTCGGGTGCATCATCTTGTGCGGAAGCGCTTTCTGGATTAGAAGACTGATAGAAACGTTTTTGAGATTGAGAATCTACAACATCACCGGGACTTAAAACTACTGCCCCCATTTTCCAACTTAGATTGGCAGCAAAGTGTACACATTCGGCCGAGAGCAGCTCCGACACAACTGCCTCCTTGGTGGCATTGCAACCTGCCAAGGTTTTGGCTTGCAACATATCCGCTACCATGGCAGCCTCTTGTAAAGAGGCTGGCGATTCCGACCAACCCCAGGTCTCCGATAAAGTAGAGGGTATGCGTGGCCCTCCCACAACTAAGGCAGTATTAAGATTTTCCGCCATTTCACGAGAGCGTAGTATTTTACTTTTTATTCTTAAAGATTGAAGAGAATGCACCGTAATCAGAGAACATCTTTCAGACAAATACTCCCCATCTTCTTTGCCACTACGCAATATAGCGAAAGGCACCAAATACAGTTCGTTTTCCAAAACCAATATCAACTCCTTGCGTCCCTGTCTGGATACAGCACCTCCCGTAGGTAATAAATCATCAAACGGCGCTAACAAAATATTGAATAATGTATGCAAGCAAGAAGGCCCCTGCCAGGCAGGCAACATGGGGGCCCGATGAGAACGCGATGATCCCTGCAAACTGCCAATGGATCTAGTTGAACCTTGTAAACTGGCGACCGAACCACCGACAGAACCCAAACTGAATAAAGAACTTAATGAATAGTTGGAGGAGTTCATTAAATGATTACGATTAACCATGCGCAAAAATCCAGATCTTTCATTGGAAAAGTCATCTAGAAGATTTTCAGTACTAGAACGCCAGCCGCTGCCATCACCTTCGTGTAACACTGAATCAGAATTTACACCTAAATTATCACGCACCATATTGATATAACGTTCCAAAAGACTTTCCTTATCCTCCGTATCCTTGGCATGCTCGGCCAACTTCTCGGTTGACATTTTTAATGACTCTTCACTGATTTTGATGGCATGAAAACGTACTATACCCTTTTGGGGTTGTAGGAACCAGGCATATAACTCATCGCCCGCCAAACTATAATACAAAACATTCGTTTTGGTGCGATTTACAATATCGTAGATGCTTTCACTACAAGTCATCATGGTTTTGCGGGAAATGCTATTAGTATCGGGCATGGAACGGGCTTTACAACGTTCGGCTGCTACTAAAGCATCCTCATTACGTTGCATGCCCACAAAGATTTGTTGTAAAATGTGATAACAAGAAGTCTGCAAATCGAATAGGCTACTGCGTGCTTCTGGGCTACGTTGTTCATACCGTACAGATTCCAACAACTGAGCGGCTGTTTCCATTTGAAGCTTGGCACCTTCATTGTCACCGGAAGCTCTTAAGGCAAGACCTATAGGAATCAGAACAAAGAAATCATGTTATTTGTTACAAAATATGTGTAAATAAAAATTTACCCAATTGATGTCTTATTTTGGCCTCCTCTTCCGATTTATTGATCGACTGTGCAATACTTAAACCCTGTTTCAAGAAGTTAATAGCTTGTGAATGCTGTGCCATTTGATGGAATACTCGTCCTGTAATAAAAAAGAAATACTTAAGCAAACCTTCTCGGAAAAACCCCAATTAAACGTACCTAATGATCCACAGGCATACGTTTTACTCAACCTATCCGTAGTTAAGGCCAATTGTTTCTCATAAAACTTAACCGCATCTACATATGAACGTATCGCTTCATAAACAGCACCTAAATTGCCGCAAGCTCTGGCTTGCATAAAGGAGTTTCCCAAATGGTCACCCATTTCTAAATCCATTTTATGTAATTTTAGGGCACCATCATTATCGCCCATACGTTGATAGACATTACCCAGAGCACTAGTAGCATCGGAAACCAGCATTCTATCACCCAATTCCCTAGCTATTTCTTGTTGATGCTCTAAACAGTTAACCGCCTGTTCATGGTTGCCTAGGGCACAATGGATATTGCCTAAATCACCATAGGAAACCGCTTTTATTTCGGGACTGCCTAACTCATGGGCCACTACCAAACGTTTCTCCAAACACACTAAGGCTTCTTGAAGATTACCTAAAGCACGATGACTGTGACCCAAACCACGATAAGCTCTTTCTTGATCACGAAAACTTTGCGAAGATGTGGCCAATTGTAAATGACGTTCATGGCATTTTATACCTTCTTCATAATCGCCCAAGGCATCATAACAGTCACCCAAATGGCCCAATGCTCTGGCTCGATCATGTTGTGTTGTAGGCAGATTAACTCTCTCCAGAGTACCCAACTGTTGTTCTAAATATCCTATGGCATCTTCATAATGGCCCATATTTAGTTTGGCTATACCCAAATTACCATAAGATTGAGCCTCTATGGCGGAATCTTGTAATTCTTGTGCCCTTTCCAATTGCTCCTGGTAACACTTAACAGCGTGGGTATAATTACACAAAGCCATGTGCACTGCTCCCAAGTGGCCATGAGCCTTACATTCTCCTTTCAAATCAGACATTTCCTGTCTTAAAGTCAACTCTTGGGTGTGATAACCCAAAGCTTTGTCATATTTTTTAATCAAACGATGAGCCAAACCTAAAGCACCACAGGCGGCTGCTTCCATAGATCTCTCACGCGATTGGCGGGCTAAAGTTAATTGACGTTGATACATTTTGGCCGCTTCCTCGATTTCTCCGGTTCTAATGAGTATGTCACCTATATTGCCTAGCGCTCTAAACTTGCCCGATAAATGATTGGTCATATGGGCCACGGCCAAAAAGTACTTCTGACATTCTAAAGCTGCCTGGTTATTGCCCAAGGCTAAGTGGGCCAAACCTAGATTACAATAAGCTCTACCCATGTTCATTTTATCCTGCAAATCTTTGGCCAAAGCTAAATCTTGATCGTAATATCTAACAGCTTCTCGATAGTTGCCAATACAGTAGTGGGCATAGCCCAGAAAGTGGCAAGCCTTGCCCTCAGCAGCCACATCTCCCAGCTCTTGGGACAGCATTAAATATTGTTCATAATAAGGCACAGCCTGGGCAAATTCTTGTCTTGAGCTTAAACAGTTGCCCAAATTCAATAAGGCACAAGCTTCGCCTTGGGTATCCTTCAATTCACGGGCAATATTCAAATGTGCTCGGTAGTGTATCAAAGCCATGTCATGGGCTCCTAAAGCCTGATAAGCCACTGCCAAATTACCATGGGTAGAAGCTTCAGCACTGCGATCATTTACCTCTTTGCTAATGGTCAATTCTTGTTTGTGATACTTAATGGCGGCCTCATATAAACCAGCCGAGGAATAGGCATTGCCTATATTACCATAAGCCCTGCCCATACCAGCTCGGTCATGCAACTGCCTGGCTATGGTCAAATGAGCTTGATGTAATTTCAAGGCAGCATCATGTTCTCCCAAAAGTTGATAAACTATACCCAGATTAGAGCAAGCGCGTCCTTCTCCTATTTTATCGCGAGCTGCCAAAGCCATTTCCAATTGTTTTTCATGCCATTTTTTAGCCTGAACAAAATCGCCGGCACATCGGGCCGCATGACCCAAACCAGCATAAGCTCGAGCTTCTATATTTCGATCTCCGAGCTGCTGGGAAATTCTAAGTACTTGTTCATGAAATGTCATGGCTTGGGTGAAATTACGCCGAAAGTGATGACTAGAGCCTAGATTGGAATAAGCTCTGGCTTCTTCTACTTGGTTGCCGAGTTTGCGTGCCAATCTTAGATGTTGGGTGTGGCAATCGACCGCCGAATCGAATTCTCCCATGGCTAAATAAACCGCACCCACATTGCCTATTTCGCGGGCCTCCTGTAAACGATCGCCAATTTGTTTGACCAGTTGAACACATTGTTTATGGCTGGCCAATGCATTGGGATAATCCCCAATGGCTGTGTAGACATGCCCCAAAGAAGTTAGAGCTGCTGCAGCGGCCTGGGTATCCTTACATTTCATAGCCAATACCAATTGATAGCGATGGGCGGTTAAGGCCTCTTTAAATGAACCCTGGCTAAAGTAGGCTGAACCTAAATTGCCATGGGCACGACATTCACCTGCTGTATCGCCTAAACTCTTGGCCACGGCCAAATCCTGTTGCATATAACCAATAGCCTTGTCCAGTTGATTAAGAGCCCAGTGAGCCGAACTTAAGGCACTAAATACCGAACCTCTTAGCTTCAGAGAACAGGAACCAATACGCAAAGCTGCCTCTAATACGGTAACGGCTGAGTGATATTGCCCAGCCTGCAACAATTCTTGTCCCACCACTGATATGACCACAAACGGCGACTGATCTAAATTCATGGCACGTAGTTGCTGTAACGTGGGCTCGAGAGCATGTTTTAAGGGGCTTTTGATAGAGGCTTCTAGAAGACCAGCTAACAATTGCTTATTTTGTGGGTCCTGCCCTAGGCCAGCTGCAAATGAGGCCAACGCTTCACCATAACGCCCTAAACACTGTAGGGCTACTCCTTGCCTAAAATAAGCCTTTGGCCATTGAGGGCATAGTTCGCGGGCTTTAGTAGCATCTTGAAGGGCCAACGCAAATTGACCATGTTTTAAGCGTGCTGCCGAACGATTGCTGTAGAGTATATAATTGCCGGGATCTAGTTGCAGGGCATCTGTGTAGAGTAGTACTGCGGTTCCAAAGTCACCACTTTGGCAGGCAGCATTTGATTGCCGGACTTTTTCTAAGAACAATGCCCGATTGGCCGCTGTGAGTTCAGTATTGCACTCGGGCTCATTCTGAAAGGAGAAAAAAACATAATTAAAAGATTTATATATAAAAAGCAAGGCATATGCTACAAGGTTAGAGCACTGAACAGAAAAGAGAAATTGAGAGAACTTTGCTAAAGGGTGCAAACAATTCTGTCATTCCCTTCTATTTTAGTTTAATTATAATATTTTCTAATATCATAATTGAATATCAATTGGAATATTACTTGAAATAATCTATTAATCAACTCATTTCGAGTTTCATTACTATTTTTACTTATTTCTCAAATGATTAAAAATTGTTTTTGTTAAAGATCCATTTATTAGATAAAGTATTACATTGAAATTTAAGGTATTTGTATAAAGTAGTCTTTATGAAAGAAGTTTTCATATAATTTTTTCTTCACCATAAAGTATCTAAGTAATCAATCTAGTGTTTTAAGTGCATCACAACACTGCAATTATTCAAAAAGCTTATCTTTAAAGACATTCAATCTTAATCAAAATTTATTTTTTCTTTTACATTTTTCTTCTCATCCAGTTCTGCTCTCGTCACCTCCCTCTTAAATAACAGGTATGGGGAGTTGAGGGCACTGCGAACTATTCATTATTCTCTAGATTCTTAAGAGTCTAGTTTAAATTAACTTTAAATAAAACGGCCAAATGTGAATCGTAAATGCACACGAAAGGTTCTTAACAATACTCAACACTACTTTAAGAGGACCATAACATTGTCTTATTTGTTAAAAATATATTTTTATGAACCGATTGGACTAGCGCAGTTTTCATCATCCTTTATATCGCGTGGTTTAATTTTAAGGGCCGATGTTGAATGTGATCTACACCTAAACGTCAAGTTTTTTTCTGGATTTTATTTGACATTTCTCAATTTCAAACTAAATCAATTTGAACCATGGTTATTCCAAACGTCGTCAATGGCCAGAATGGTGGCAAGAAATGGCAACAGTGGATGATAAATTTTCGAAGAAAGTCATCTGCAGTGTTGAGGCACATTTTCACCTCAGTGGTGGATTCGTCAATAAGCAGAATTGCCGCATTTGAGCGAATGATAATCCAAGACTGATTGTCGAAAAACCAATGCACCCACAAAGAGTGACTGTTTGGTGCGGTTTATGGACTGGCAGCATCATCGGGCCGTATTTTTCCAAAATGAGGCCGGTCAGGCAGTTACTGTGAATGGTGTTCGTTATCGTGAGATGATAACGAACTTTGTGTAGCCCGAATTGGAAGATATGGATGTGGACGATATATGGTTTCAACAGGACGGTGCCACTTGATACACAGCTAACGAAACGATGGCTCTTATGCGCGACAAATTCAATGGCAGTGTTATCTCACGTGGTGGCGATGTCAATTGGCTGCAAAGATCGTGTGATTTGACACCGTTGGACTGCTTTCTTTGGGGTTTTTTGAAAGAAAAGGTGTACGTTGATAAGCCAGCAACAATTCAAGAGCTAAAGGATGAGATAATTCGGCACATTAACGGCATAGAACCTCAATTATGCCTTAGCGTCATCGAAAATTTGGAGCATTGGATGGAGGTGTGCCGCCGAGGTCGAGGCGGCTGCGATTTGTCCGATATTTTGTTCCATACATTATTGAACCATACGAATAATATCAAAACAAAAAGAAATGATAATAATTTCCTAAATAATTTGTGTTGTATTCAAAATCAACATCGGCCCTAAAAATTTAACCACCCTTTATATTTTTGAATGCGACCGTTTTAATCCTTTTCGCCAAACACGTTACCGAACCAATAAAAGAAACTATTTTTAAATGGCAACAGATATATCACACCAATATCCCCTGAGTGCGTTATTGTCTGGTTGATTTCTAACGCCTTGATGCCAATGGTACCGAGACATATTTGCGCACCAGTCCTCGAAACTAGCGGGGCCCTGAAACTGGAAAATAAAATTCTTTAAGGTCCGACCAGTATCCAAACGACTGGTGCCACGGGTAACGGTAGCCCCACAGGATTTCCCCAAATCTCTGTGACCGGTTATTGGTGAGGCCTTTTGGGAAGGTGGCTGGAGTTTGGACATAAATCGCAGAAAGGGCATTTCAGTCCGGTTGAATTGTTGCTGGCTTATCAACGTACACCTTTTCTTTCAAATAAGCCCAATTGACATCGCCACCACGTGAGATAACAAGGCCATTGAATTTGTCGCGTAAAAGAGCCATTGTTTCGTTAGCTGTGTGGCAAGTGGCACCGTCCTGTTGAATCCACATATCGTCCACATCCATATCTTCCAATTCGGGCCATAAAAAGTTCGTTATCATCTCACGATAGCGAACACCATTCACAATAACTACCTGACCGGCCTTTTTTTGGAAAAAATACGGCCCGATAATGCCGCCAGCCCATAAACTGCACCAAACAGTCACTCTTTGTGGGTGCTTTGGTTTTTCGACAATCACTCTTGGATTATCATTCGCCCAAATGCGGCAATTCTACTTATTGACGAATCCATTGAGGTGAAAATATGCCTCATCACTGAAGATGATTTTCTTGGAAAATTGATCATACATTGTTGCAATTTCTTGTCACCATTTTGACCATTGCTCGATTGTGTATCTTTCCATGGTTCTAATTGAGTTAGTCTGAAATTGAGAAATATCAAATTAAATGCAGAAAAAACTTGACGTTAGGTTTGGTTCACATTCAACATCGACCCTTAAAATTTAACCACCCTTTAGATATGTACAGCTGATTAGAACTTTTTCTTGTTTAACATTTTAAAATGAGATATCAACACATCTGAAGGCCAAAGTATTTAACACATGTGTGAAACCCATACTTCTATACGGATGTATAACTTGAGGCCTGTCCAACAGCGATTTACGACGTCTGCAGGTTTTCACTATCCGTTGCTTTCGAAGTTTAAGATTCGATGTTTTTGGTCCAACACAATAGCTTACGCTGAGCTGCTTCGGAGCACAAAACAACAGCCAATCCAGTACGACTTCCTGAAAAGGAAATTTGGATGGATTGGTCATACACTAAGATCCGATAACGAGGTAGCCAAGGCAGCGCTGCAGTACAACCCCCAAGGTTCTCGGCGTCTTAGACGTCCCAAAATAACTTGGCGTATCGCAACCGTATGTAAGCTGACTACTGCAGGGTTTTAATGGAACAAGGCAATAAGCCAAACAGTCTAGAGTACGTTGGAACGGTAATTAATTGAAACCGTTTGCTCTCCAGCTGGAGAATAGCGCAACACAGACGAAACATCATCAATTCAATAGATATTCCAGCAAATTTTGGTTTTTCCCTGAAAAAACTAAATTGCCTTTATTTTATTTTATTTTATTTTATTTTATTTTATTTTATGTTTTTTTTTTGGTTTGGTCACCTCTGTTAATCTCTATCCCTATAGTTTTGAGGCAAGAAAAATGTAATAACAACTTTAACAAAGTATTAGAACATTTAGATGCCACTTAACAAAACTTGTTGTTGCCACAGAATTTGTTGTTTACCTCTTACGTATGTGTGCTATACACACACACATACATACATACATGCATTCGTATCTACGAACTTTTAAATACAATACGTTGCGAGTAGAATATTTTAACTTGTAAAATGTATGTTAAGTTTAAATTATTATAATAGGAAAATGTAATTTTTCTTTAATAAACAATACTCGTGATATAAACAACATTCCAAAGTTAAATATTGTTGTTGTGTTGTGTTGTGTTTGTTTCATTTATTTTCCATTCTGTTCTCTTAATAATACTTTTAGTCGTGCACTTCTTTCTTACATAAAAAAAAAAATTAGGAGAGGGGGTAAGAAAACAAGGAAATTAACAAAATAAAGACAATCGATTAAAATATATATTCAATACTGTTGTGGTTGCCAGATTTGGGGGATTTTTAAGAAGCATTTCTTTTTGTTCGACATTATAAACAACTGAATAATATTTTTAGAGTTTTGAACTTTTGCAGTGCATCGTAACTTGTGAGGAAATTTGGATTATATCTTCATACTAAGATAGCCGAAAGCTGGATTCGGCCATGAATAGAAATAATATTGACCTAGAAATACAAAGAAGAATTGTGCTTGCAAACATATGTATGTGTTTTTTGTCTCGGCAAGCGTTTCATAGAGCTAGGAGAGCCGTTCTAAATACATTTCAGCAGTCGAGGAAATTGGTTGGCTATACCTGGGGCCAAATCACGGCATTCGATATCGATCGAAATTTCCATTAAAATTCTGTTGAAATTTCGATCGATATCGAATGCCGTGATTTGGCCCCAGGTATAGCCAACCAATTTCCTCGACCGCTGAATTGTATTTAGAACGGCTCTCCTAGCTCTATGAAACGCTTGTCGAGAAAAACGAAACATACATTCGATACGGCATTCGATATCGATCGAAATTTCCATTAAAATTCTGTTGAAATTTCGATAGATATCGAATGCCGTAATTTGGCCCGTGATCTACTTTATGATCTGATTAAGCGGTCTTAGGACTTTTAGAAAGAAAAATTTTCCGTAAGATATATAGCCCTATTATCGGAGTAACGACATCATCATTAAAACACAATGTTTGCTTAATCAAATTCATATCGTGAAAAGGGATCGAACTATATCAGCTCAAAAACTTTTCGAGACAAACTCAGGGTCAATGAAGAAAAGGGAAACTGAAATTCTAGTGGAACTAGCAGATGAAGGAAGGAAGCTATCAATACTTGGTACGTCTAAGCGAATAAGAAACGCTAAACATGAAAGCGCTTAGATTTTATTCATATAGATATAAGGCCGCTAATCATTCGTAAATGGCCAACAAAGGCGAAGAATTAATTGAAGAAATTAAGAAAACAACTACCTGACATAAAAAACTCTTTTACAAGACGTTGAAAATAGTGTGTAAAAGCAGAGAAATGCAGAAACAAAATAACCCACGAAAGTCTCTGATCTGGCATCGCCCAGTTTTTGCATACCGCAAACAGAGCCTTCAGGTAAAGGAATTTGGCTTGAAAGTGTAAGATAAGAATGGTACAACGAAAGCCCCACAGGAATTTCCCCAGTTTCTATATCGCATTTTCTAAGGGCATTTTGATATGCTGTTTTCTTCAATAGAGGCTGCAATGGCATGTCAGGAGTTTAGGTAGTCTCCAACTCCTAAATTAGGGTGGTTCTGACAGTCATATTCTAATATTATTAATACGACTATGTTAGACGTATTTTTTTCACCCAGTGGTAAGACCACCGTCATGTTAAGGCGAAGAGCCAGGCCCTCGTAGATCTTTATCACATTCGCCTTTTTTATGGTGGCAATTAGAGTTCGATTAAGGGAACTGTCGGCATTTGAGTTAATAGTCACTGAGATGACACACTACCTCTTTAATTATAGAAGGCCAATGAAAGCATGTGCAATATCTAGGTTGGGTCGTATAGCTGACTGCTTTCTGGTTTGGGTGCGTGCACATATAGTTACGTTTTTTATATAAACAGGCAAACAAATTGGCCAGATCTGGGTCTGCTTTGGTCGTTTTTAATGCAAAATCGGTTGCTGTATCGCTTGGCGCTATTAGGAACAGATTTTATGGTTATTATCTTAGAATAGGATAAGATTAGATGAACTGAACTGAACTGAATTGAGCAATTGAAAGGGCACTGGGAAAATGTGGACCTGATATAATGACAAACATTTAGGTCAACTAATGAACAGGAACAGGAAGAATATCTGTAAGTTACTAGCAGTGTTCCAGGTTTACTGAATATTCTGATATATGTAAGTAGCTTAGGACTTCGATTCATTGCCGTAGTTTCCGAGTACATGCTATGATGAAGACGGCATTTCAGTTTCTCGAACGTCGACCATTTCAATTTTCGAGGCACAAGGCACAAGTATATGTAATACACAGCCGATTTGAATTTTCGGATACAAGTATAGCTGTCTTCAGGTTGGCTCGGGTACTAAACACAAGGATCCACACTTGTATCGACAGTATTATAAGGATGAGCGAAAATGTGTGTGCGTGAAAACGAAATCGCTTGAATTGGTTTGAGAGCTTGGGAATTTTAGCGAGATGCCATGTAATTTTATAGGTCTTTCAATTTGATATATATTTTTGTAAATTTTAAAACAATGTGGCAACCTCATCTCTCCCAACGCAAAAAAAGAAGCCAAGAACTTCACGATCGCTACAATTGCATACTTTGAATCTAGAGCAAATCTAACAGAAGGAAAGAAAACAATCGACACATCTGTTTTACGCATTCCTTAAGGGCATCGAATACAAATGGACAAAAGATTTGTTTGCATTAACAACTCCTCTTTTATTATTGTAACTTTTTGTTCTTAAAAAGAAAGAAAGCTTTGAAATGGTTGTTGTGCTTTGTTATTATTATTTATTTATTTTTTTTTTTTTTTTATAAATTTATAGACCTTTAACTTTATAGGTTGCCATGTACAATGAGTGCTGTGCTGTGCTGTGGTGTGGTGTAGAGTGGTGTGTTGTGCTCGCTTGTATGTTGAAGCTGGTAATTATGTTAAATGCAGTCATGTTGTAAAAATTGCTATTTTATTTCGATTTTTCTGTTTTACTGTCGTAAACCTTTTTCTATATGCCTGGAATTTCTGTATAAATTTATGCCTGTACGCTTAACTACTCAGCGCTGCCTTGATGGGCAGTATTATAATTTAAGTTTTCTGCCATCAAGCGCTCATTATTTGCGGTCTGCTGTAGCAGCGAACATGACTGTAGTTCGTCGAAAGTTGGTTGCCAGCAAATGAACGCATAATGTTGTTAACGCAGTCGTTGAAGGTTGAGTCACGTTTAGGTGGAAGAAATTATTGCAGATAAGAGAAAAACAAAAATCAAATAAAAAAATAAAAAATTTTAAATTGTTGTTAAGCGACCACTGTTTCCGATAGAAATGAAAACAATTTTTGCAGAAGTTTAAAGAATTTTCCGAAAATAATTGGAAGATTTTTAAGCCAGGCTCAGGAAATATACAAGATGAAATAATTTATAATAATTTAATGTAATACAATTTCTCTCTAAAACCATATCGAAGCGCTCTGGGAAGAAACCTATGGAGAGCTAATCATAAATTTCGATTCCAGAAAATACGTCAGTATTCAACTGGATCGGATAGGTTAAACTTTGGAAAGCTTGTGGCTTTTCTAAGGCCAATCAGGTCGTCCTTGTTTCTCAGCCCTTAAGTGGTTTGCGTCTCACTCTCGCATTGGCTTATTGGCTATCTCGAATAGCGGTACTGCGGTTCAATTATTTGTGGTTGCATGAATCAGCCATGGGCATCCGTTTTGTTATCGAGTATGTCCTAGAAAATTTTAAATAAAAAAGTATTACATCGATGGAGTACCATATAAAACTCAAGTTATTGCAAGCAAGCAGAATATAAAAATTCGTACTACTTATACGAAGATATAGGTCGCTTTGCAGATCATGAAGGAGGTGAAAACCAACATTTCAAATAATCCTTAGGATACTCTGGCTCTTTGGTTATGTACCTTTTCCATCTATAGTTTATAAAGATAAAAAAAACCATGCACCCATTTTACAAAGAAGTCTCTTCCAGTCGACCACTGAACATTTTGGTAACACAGTGCAACACGGAAAAAAATAACCATAATACGGACACCACTACGTGATAAAAGAACAAAAAAAAAAAGAAGACCCCTGTCTCCCAGTTTTGCCCAAAGTCCTCCAGGTTTTTTTATGGGCCCCCAAAGATGTGGGGCCTCGATCTCATTTTTGCAAAAAAATTATCATTTACTCAAGCTCATATTTTGCAAACCGTTTGGAATTTTGATATACTCTCTGAGGCAAAGTTGTAGCTCTTGTCATAAAGAACAAAAATTGTTAACATATAAAATCAAAAAAAACTTCATCTTCAAGGTCAAAATCGCAAAAAACTTTAAAAAATTCAATTTTTTTTACCTTTTTTCCCCTGTTCAGGTCCATAGGTAGCAAACCGTTCAAAATTCAAGGAAACAATCAACTACAAAAATGAACCTAACAACTTTCTAGAACATATAAACTTCCTAGGAATGATTCTTAACACCGTTTAGGTAGCGCTTAGGTAGCCGCAAAAGTGAAAAACTTTAAGTTAACGAAATGCATAATGTTTCGAAAGCAACTCCATGGAATTACGAATGTCAATTACGAATTCAGAGCCTGTACTCGACCGTTTGCATCAGAATTTGATGTCAAAGGGAGCGAAAGGATATGAAGAATTAACTACATGCTGCGCAGCTAATGTCATAAACGATATTTTATACGAGCTTTTTTAGGGCCGAGGTTGTCTACACCGACCACCGAAATAGTGAAAATTAAACTATTTATACCTTGTCTAAATAGGTTGTGGTCAAAATTGGCAGTTAGTTGCCATGTATATTGTCAGAAGTGTGTATTTTACCTCATAAAGCTGGGATCTAAAGCAGAATTTTAGTAGGGGGAGACCAAATAAGCCAAAATGAGGGTATGTTGGATTGCACTCTTGTGGACTCTGAGTACTCCTCCAGTTCAAATACTGACTTAGCTAGGTTATTTGGAGCTCAGCAAAGCTACTCTTTCTTTTTTCTATACCATAGACTGGGGTGATAAGTATAACACGGAAGCCTTTCTCTCGCAAAAGATATAGATATTAGTATCTTATATAACATCAGTGTGGGGAGACTATTGTGGAAGTATGAGTATGAGGAAGTATGAGTATGAGAAAAGGTAAAAACAAAACATGGACACCAGAGAACAAAACAAGACAAGGATGTCTTAGCTCTGTGCGGGGAAATCTTAAGTGAAATATGCAAGGTGACTATTCTAGAAAAAGGAGGATAAGGAATGAAATTAGGGGGTGTTACCCCAATAGGTCACTGTCTATTTCGATTCGAAATGAAAGGAGTGTGTTAGTCTATCAGTTCCCACCAAAGACTCTAAAATTTTTTTCACCACAATTTGGCAGGAAGACTAATGTGCTGTTTATGTAACCCAATTCAACAAAATATCTAGAAAATTTGTATAGGAATAACTCAAAAAATTAGTGCTTTTTATACAAATTTCCTAGATGGTTTGTTTAATTGGGTTACATAAACAGCACATAAGAAGGAACTTGGATATAACCTGGGTGCCTACAATAGTTAGTGGCAGGTCACGGACTGTCAAGTATTGTCTGGCCAAGTTAAAAATCGAATTAAGACGATACTTGCAGACTGTGCCTGAAAATAGGCTTTGAATCAAGAGCAGACATATATAAAAATTGAGATGCTGTGGTGATCTTAGTCTTAAGAAAATGTTAGTAATTACCATTGACTCTGTGATGAGGAAGATTGTCGACATATACAAGTCACCATTCGAAAATCTCTATAGTCGAGACTAAAATGCTAATGACAACTCGAGACTCAATGAAAGTAAATCTGATACCAGAAATCATTGAGTAACGAATTGGGTTGAAAAGAGTCCCAAGAAGTTAGTGGTCTGCTTGGGTATCCCCCTACAAAAAATAATAATAATTCTCCTAATAATGTGCATAGTTTAGCAATATACTGGCTGGATTTGAAAAGTGGGCGTGGTACCTCCTATACGAAATTTTTGTCGTGCAGCTAAATAACTACATAATTCTCTTATTAATGTGCCTGGCCTATCAAAAAACTGGCTGGATTGCAATAGTGGGCGTGGTTTCTCACATACAAAATTAAAAAGTATTAAAGTATACCTAGAGAACTATAATAGATTTTTTTTTTGATTTCATATTTATTTATTGTATCTTCAATATGTTTAAACTAACAAAATTACTCATATCTTAAGTCTAAAATAAAATATACTTTTTAAGTCCAGCCAATGCAAGACAAAAAAAATGTATGTTCCACGATTGTTGAAATTATTTACGGGTCATCCCTCTATTGTACGGCCAAGAAAAGCAGTATCTCTTCTTTTTAGTCGAATGTAGCCAGGAGCATTAAGAATGTTACGCGCCAATGGATTTGGATGAGTTTCATGCTTTTTCAAATACGTTACCGCATGTTTCGCTATTTCTGATTTAACTGTTGGCACGTTTAGATCTTTGTGAATATTAGAGTTTTTGATATACCAGGGAGCAACTGTGATCATTCGAAGAATCTTATTTTGGCGCCTTTGAATTTTTTCAGCATTGCTAGCTGAGGCAGTGCCCTATAATTGAATCCGATAGCACCAAATTGGTTTAAGTATCGACTTGTACAGTAGTAATTTGCAATCTAAGCTGAGGGTAGAGTTTCTGCCAATAAGCCAGTTTAGTTGGACTGCTTTTAACTTCATTTGTGTCAACTGGGATTCTATGTGGCTTTTCCAAGTAAGGCGCCGGTCAAGATGTATACCGAGGTATTTGACGTCTGTAAGCTGGGGTATCATTTGATTATTTATGCAAATAGGGGGGCATGAGTACCTACGCAGTGTGAAAGTTATATGAGTTCATTTTTGTTAATTCACCTTAACTCTCCATTTCTTCAACCATTTTTCCAATTTGATTCAAATGCTTGAGAAACATCGATAAAAAGTGCAGAACAGTATTTTTTTTTCTTCAAAGGTCTTTTTAATTACATTTACTAATCTGTGTGTTTCTTGGATCGATCGTACTATGTGTTTTTCTGAAGCCAAATTGATGGTTCGGAATACATCCTTTGGCGCTCAGAATTGGGTTCAACTTAATTATTAATATATTTTTCAAACAGCTTTGATATATTTGATAATAGGCTTATAGGTCTGTATGATTCAACCTTGGTGTTGTCTTTTCCAGGCTTAGCTATCATAGTAATCAAAGAAATTTTCCACTTTGTAGGAAAGTACTCAAGACGTAAAATGGCATTAAAAACAAAAAGAATGATTTTTTGGGCTATACGGGGCAATTTAAATAACATCTTGTTACTGATTTTATCAATGCCAGGAGCTTTCTTAGAGTTTAAATCATTTATTGCCTTTTCAATATCTCGAAGCTCGAACCTTAGGGTAACTGCCGGACTAACATCGATAGGTGGGAGCTCAGCTATATCAGTCGAGACAATTGGAGTAAAGACGTTTTTTAAATGATCAACAAACACATTACCTTTTTCGGTATCATTTCTTGCCCAGCCTCCACCAGAAGTTCGCAATGGACGCTTATGTACGACTGGACTTTTGAGGTTTCGACATGCACGCCATAATGAATAATTTGATTGTGGAGTTGGGTCCAGATCTTCCAGGTAATTTTTCCGAGATTCTACCCTTTGAGATTCCAGCAGGTGTCTTAGCCGCTTCGTGCTATCTTTAAGTCTAGTTTTAAGTTGAGGAGATCTATATGTTTGCCACTCTCTACTATAATAGATAGTCTTGAAATTTTGTACAAGTAACCATCTTATTAATGGCCACAATATAGTTGGAGAGGCTGGATTGCAAAAATGGGCCTGGTGAAGTGATACCAGGTAAAGGGAAAATATTATCTTGCCCTTAAGGAATTATAACATGTAAGCTGTTGACCTTTGGTACGAATAATCTTCTCATTAATGTGCAGAGACGAGCAAAAAACTGTCTCCATTGGAACAATGGGTGTGATACCTCTCATTCACAGTGGAAAATTATTATCGTGTTTTTAGACGACTATAATTGGTAGAGTTTTGAAATCCTGAACAAGTTTTTTTTATGATGGTGGTAGCGAAGCACACCAGGGATTTGTGGTAGCGGACCTCTTATATATGAATCCGACTTGCACTTTGACAATTCATTTAATTTTGAAACTTTTGGCAATTGCTTAAGGGATTTCTTCGTTCCATTTTCAAATGGTGTAAATAGAATAAAAGATATGATTTTTTGTAAAGTTTCCTTTTCTTTTACCTGGTAGATCTATGTATATGTATGTATATTCGTACTTATGCTCCCTATTATTCCTTACAAACATTCTAAATAATTTTTGTAATATATTTTTTTTCCTATCTCCATTTTGTTTATAACGTTGTACTTGTTGTTGTGTTATTTGGTCTTATTATTATTATTGTTGTTGTTGTTGTTGTATTAGTCATGTCCGACTGGCATTATTGCTGACTGGCTGGTTGGTTGGATGGATGGATTTCAAAAGAAAAATGTGGTATTCATCCGCTTAATTTTTTCTTCTCTTTTTTTAAAGAAAAGTCGACAGATTGCAAATTACTTTGTTCAAAATTGCCATAATTTCTTTATGCAGAGGAATGTACTTTTTTTCGTTTTGTAATAAACAATAAAAATAATCACAGTCCTCTTTTTCTTCTTCTTAAGGTTGCCAGACTTAATATAAGAATCTATAAACCTTTTTACCAGTTTATTTTTATAAGAGATCTTGTTTGCAACGACGATACTAAAGATATTTTTTTGAAGATCGTTTTGATTTACTACAAGAAAACGTAACGCAGAAGCCACGCCCGCTTAACTGAACTCTTAAATGTTTTTGATTCACTGTCCACGTCAGCGTAAGAGTTACTGGCGTAATATTTAAAAATGTCCACTTAATAAAGGATTACAGTTATTTGCTTTTAATTTCCACGCCCACTTTTACAAATATGTCAACTTGTGATTTCAAATGCCAACTTAGTAATGTTGTGTTTAACAGAAAAATTTACGCACCATTATACTTCCCCAAATATATGTACTTTATGGCAAAGGACAATGCCCACAGTTTTGTTCACAATAATTTGTGGTTACAAAGTTACTCACACCAATTTTGAAGACCCAATATATTTCCCCCCCCCGGAGGTTTGCCTACACAAAAATAAAACTTTTTAATCAGTTTTAAATTAAAGTTCAAGTAATTTTTTAATCGTTTCAAATATATATTTATTTAAAACAATAAAAAAAATCCTAATTAAACAATTAATTGATCAAATTATTTCTTTCATTAAATTTTAATCTGAAACCAATTAAAACCTTTAATTGGTAAAAATAATTTTTTCTGTGTAAAGCATGAGCACAAAAAACGAAACTCATAAAATGATCATTATAATATTTCATTGAATTCATGTCTATTCATTGCGAGTAACGATGAGTAGACAATAATAAACACCGAAAACTAACGAGCTAAATGCGATGAGCTTGCGGAGTTTTCATAAACAAGTTTGAGTAAGTATGAGTAAATGTGTAACTACTATGAACTTGGGCGAGTTCAAGCTGTTTTATGCTTTGAGTGAAACATGAACACAGTTCGAGTGTACAAACAACAAACACAGAATTGTTTAACAACATTACTGGCGTTAATTTTAGGGTCTTCTTTTCCTTAGAAATACAAAAAACCAATAATGCAAACAAAATGAACTAAGTCTTATTCAAAAGTTCTACACAACTACTATACAAAACACACATGATAGGAGTAAAGATGGCGCTCACTAGTATAGAAAGTTCGTTTTACTTGGTCAGCTCATTGCGTTTATGATACGAATATTCATAACATGGTATGAATAGGTATGTGTTCAGTGAGCTAGTTTGTGTTCATGTATGACCACTTGCTCATAAACTTATAAGCACAAGCATTAGATGAGCTTGCTCATACAACTGTTATACTATTTTTGGCTGAAACTGGAAGATAAGAATTTTCGCTGGAAGACAAGATTTTCTAAATTTACGTAGACCTTGAAAATATCTATAAAAAATTTGCTGACATGTGTAGGTTATCTCTTTTAACTGGGGAGAATTTTAGCTTTTTTTTCTTTTTTAATTTTGCCGAGCTTGAGGTTATATTTTTGTCGTGATGCACTTATTTATGATCGGATTATTATTTTAAGACATTGCCTATATTCTTGATAAAATTAGGAAAAAATAAGTTTCAAGTTTTGTTCTGATAGCGCTTTTCCTTAAAAAGTTACAAGCCTCTGAATTGGGAAAAACTACCGTTTTTCAGGATTTTCCTCAAAAAGGTGGTATTCTTTTTTTGCTTATGTAATTTAAACTTACTTCGGTACTAGCAAATGGGGATAAAAGAAACATTAGGTAAAAAATTATAACGATTCTCCCCCTCCAGCCCTATTCAAACATAGCCATTTTTGAAACAAAATTTATAAATTATTGTGTAATTTCTCGGAGTGTAAGCTCCGATAAAAAAAACGTAAACGGATTTTTGAAGCCTAAATTGCTGACTATATACTCCAAAAAGTATTTGACAGCCCTGTAATTAATAAAAGCAGGGGTAGTCACTTTTGTAAAAAAAAAACATTTTGGGACATTTGTTTCACCGTTCCGGGAATTTATATGTTAAAATAAAAAAATGCGATGATGCCCATTTATGGCTCAATGGGTATGTAAACAAACAAAATTGCCGCATTTGGGACGAAGAGCAACCTGAACAGATGCAAGAGCTGCCACTTCATCCAGAAAAAACCACGGTTTGGTGTGGTTTGTGGACCGGTGGAATCATCGGTCCATATTTCTTTAAAAATTATGCTGGTGCGAACGTAACCGTCAATGGCGACCGTTATCGTGCCATGATAACCGACTATTTGATGGCTGAAATTGATGCTCGTAATCTCGGCGACATTTGGTTTCAGCAAGACGCTGCCACTTCCCACACATCGCATCAATCAATGGATTTATTGAGAGAACATATCGGTGAGCACATAATTTCACGTTTTGGGCCAGTCGATTGGCCACCAAGATCGTGTGATATCATACCGTTAGGCTTCTTCCTGTCTTGGAGAAAAACATCACGCGTGTCATTCGCCAGTTACCAGTCGAAATGCTTGAAGGAGTCATCGAAAATTGGACTCAACGGATGGCCCATCTGCGACGTAGCAACGGCCAACATTTGATAGACATAATCTTCAAAAAATAAATGCCAAAGAATATTCTTTCAAATGATAATAAACATTCTCCATTAAATTTGAACTTTCTGTGGTTTTTTCTTTAAAAAAGTAGGGAACCTCGAAGTGGATCTCCCCTTATTTTATTCAAAATTTGAAAAGTTTTTAAATAAAATTAACAATATTAAGAGATTTTTAATTGGGGGTCGCACCCTGTATAAGAAATAGAACATGGATGTATAGAAGATAATTAAATAAAGATAGATAGATGTTAATAGATAAATTTTAATTTGATTTTCCCATAAAAATATTTCTCAGTTTAATTAACTTAAATAAATTCCTTCGCTTTAGAATTTCTATTTAAATTAAATTAAATTAAAAAAAAAAAATACTCATGATCAGCTCTATGGATCTTAAAGTTTAACACTATATTTAGACATTGATTGAAACCTACAAGCTTGAATAGTATCTCCAACATGAAACCACGAACCAAAACATTTTCCAGTTTAAAAAAAAAAAATATATAAAAAAAATAAATCGAAAAAAAAAACAAAAACACCTTCGAACAACATGAAATTAAAAATCATATAAAACAACTTTTAATAAAACTAGAAAACAACAACAACACCAACGTTATACTTGCCGCAAATGAAATGAAATGAAATAAAATACAACAAAAATAATAAGTAATAAATAAATGAAAATAATATTGTGAATGAAGCCAGAAACACTTGTTAAGAAAAACGTCCTCGTGATGTCAGTCTCTATGAAAATGCAGTCATGTGTAAATAGTATAAATGCGTTTAAACAAGCGTATGGTTACAAGCTGCATTCAAGTTCGCTAGATAAAAAAAAAAAAATAAATGTGAACAAAAAAAAAAAAAAAATAAGATGGATGGACAGACAGACAGAGATATACAAAATAGTAAGATAGACAGCAGTAAGACAGACGGACAGACAGATAGACGGACAAACGGACAGATGGAACGCATACCAGGTTGATCGAATGGACAGACAAACGGAAGGACTGGTATGCAGGCAAGTCTAAATGCTACAACGTCATGTTATTCATGTTAAAATTTTAAAGGAATGAAACAACAATAACAAAAACAAAAACAGAAAAAAAAAATTAATTTTAACTTAAATTATTGTTTAGAATGTAATAATGTATAGGAATCTATTTTTAAGATTGTTGTTAAATTTAAGTAGGAACACTATGGGTCGAGGAGCCATAAAAAAACAATATAAATTTTCATTCAGCTGAGCGAACGTTATCTCTCTAGTTAAGGGTTGTAAGGGATACCAACTTACTCTCTTAGTTTGTTGTTGTGGATGCCCCGTCAGGTATGCTAGTTTCTATGTCTGGGGTATTGATGAAACGATATCGCTCTGGTATAGCGACATTTTTACTCGATATTCTCGTCGATATTTATTTTTTTTTTTAGAAAAAGACAACACCACCTGCGAAGTTTTTTTCTTATCTGCAGAAACACCCAGAGTGCTGGCGGGAATTGAACCTGCAACTCCCGGACTGATAGGCTAGCGCACTATTTACTTTATGGAATCACTTAAATAAGAAGTAACGATACTTGGTTGTATAGTGGTATTGAAGCAAGGGAACAGCCATAATTATATGGTTTCAAGTATGTTATTAGAGTAGGGTACCTCAGTGGGCTAGTAGGTAGTGTGCTAGACTACCAGTCCTAGGTTGTGAGTTCGATTGCCACCAAAGACTCTGGAATTTTTTACTACAAGTTGGCAGGAAGACTAAGAAGGAGCCTAGTTAAATTATGTGTGCCTACAAATGGTTAACAGCGTTAGTGACAGGTCACGGACTCTTAAGTATTATGTGGTCAAGTTAAAACTCGTAGACTGTGCCTGGCAAAATGCTAACATAATAAATTAGTCAAGTGAGAGTCAAACTCAAACACGTGTGGTACCGTAGTATGTTCAGTAGAACTTTAAAAATACAAGTTGTTAATTTTTTCACGTCTTATGGGGCACCCTATAATTTAAATTATTTAAGGACTTTTTATGAAAATATTAGGAGAAATATAAGTGTAAAACACGTTTCCTGTAATAATTTCCAGAATCTTCCTATTGCCGTTCAAATCATGTCACTGTCGGAACACCCTTTAATTTTAATATTTGTTATAGCGGCCACGGCAATTCCTTTTTTATGAATATATCAAGATTACGATTCAGAAAATAAGGCAATATACGTGAAATACATGTCACAGTCGGAACACCCTTTTATTTTTAGTAATTATCATAGCGGCCGTGAAAACAAATCTTTTGTAAAAATTTCAAGAGTCTACTTATTAGGCCTGTCGGAAACCCCTTTAATTTTTGCTATTTGTTATAGAGGCCGTAGTAATATGACATCTGTTTCAAGAATCTATCTATTATGGTTCAAAATTTAGGACATACTTATGCCAATCACATCACTGGAACACCCTTTAATTTTCACTATTTGTTATAGTGGCCATAGTAATACACCTCCTGTAAAAACTTCAAGAGTCTACCTATTATCGTTTAAAACTTAGGCCATATTCACTCAAATCGCGTCACTATCGGAACACCCTTTAATATCTAGGTTTAATTTTGTATACTTGTTTATAAAGCGAACATAGCTTTAATTACTGTCTGCAAATTTTAAGTGTTTGCCTCCTACAGCCCAAGAAAAAAGGACATAATCGTAATTAGCACGTCACTTTCGGAACACTTTATAAGTTTTAGTATTTGTTGCTACAGCGGCCACAGGTATATTATACCTTCTCTGAAAATTTCAAGAGTCTACCTATTATCGTTCAAAACTTAGGCCATATACATTCAAATTACGTCACTATCGGAATACCCTTTAATTTTTAGATTTATTTTGCATACTTTTTTGTAAAGCACTCATAGTTTTAATTACTGTCTGCAAAATTTAAATGGTCGCCTCCTACAGCTCAAGAAATAAAGACATAAACGCAAATAACACATCACTTTGGGAACACCCTATAGGTTTTAGTACTTTTTGCTATAGCGGCAACAGTTTTACAACTTCTGTGAAAATTTCAAGAGTCTACCTCTTATGGTTCAAAACTTAGGCCATATACATGCAAATCACGTCACTATCGGAACACCCTTTAATTTTTAGGTTGATTTTTTTATACTTGTTTATATAGCGAACTAAGTTTTAGTTACTGTTTGAAATTTTAAGTGTATGCCTCCTACAGTTCAAGAAATAAACACATATACGTAAATAACACGTTTCTACCGGAACACCCTATAAGTTTTAGTACTTGTTGCTATAGCGGCAACAGTTTTACAACTTCTATAAAAACTTCAAGAGTCTAGCTATTACTGTTCCAGAGATAAAAGGCGCTGACAGACGGACGTACAGACGGACAGACATTGCAGCGAAAACAATAGGGTTACCTTTTAACCCTTTGGGTACGAACCCCTAAAAAAGGGTTAGACCATGAGCAGACACATATTAAATGGAACAAAACAAAAATCCCACTATTTTTTAATAGAATATTAAAGCTTTTTCTACCTCGATAGACTGATTGGTAGTGCGCTAGTTTATCAGTCTGGGGGTTGCGGGTTCGATTCCCTCCAAAGACTCTGGATATTTTCTGCAGACAAGCAAAAGGCTTCGCAGATGGTGTTGTCCTAAAAAAAGATTCCACAGAAAAGCTTAGCACTAATTTTATAAAACGTATCGCTTACAAACGTTTTAATTGAGTGCCTTAATAGACCGGTTGATAGAGCGCTAGTGTATCAACTCGAGTTCAATTCCCACCAAAGATTCTAAATGTTCTCTGCACACAAGCAGAAAACGGCAAAGCTTCTATCTATTGTTGTCTTAATCAAATAATAACAGGGCGTAGAACCGTGGTACTGTAAATGAGAGCGAGCTCTACGCGTGTGTGTGTGGAAATAAATTTTTATATCATTTTCGTTTCCACCAACCCATTGTGCTTTGTAAATCATTACTTTAACTTTAAAGCATTTTATTACAACATTAAAGCGTAAAGGGAATAAAGACCACAATAACAGCAACAACAACAACAACAACAGCAGCAAGAGCAGCAACAAGCACAAAATGTATACATACATATGTGCATAACATATTGTTGTAATAATAAAAAGGTGTATATTACATGTTGTATTTGTTCTTTTTCTTTTTTTGTTTGTTTTCTTGTTCTCTCCAACTACTTTTCAATAATTTATAAAGTTGATAATGACTACTTAGTGTAGTGTTTATTTTTTTAATGAATAAAAATATTTAAGGCTTATTATGCTGGCACTTTGTTTATGATTTTATTTATTACACATGTTTAGTGTTAAACAAAGGAATTTTTTCTTTAAATTCTTAACAAACACAGGCAGGTTATGGCAAAATGCTTCAAACAAAAAAGAAGATTGAAATTTTTACAAGAAATAACGAGAGAAAAAAAAATCTTGTCAATGTCATGTCATGTTTATTAGTTTTAAGTTTCTTTTTTTTGTATTTCTGGCTTGTAAATAAAGATTTGAAGATGAGGAATATTTAAATTTTTTGTGGATTTTTTTTTTGTACTGCACAGTTTTATTTTTAAAGACAGTGGGTTGATATAGGAAAAAAATGTGAAAAACCATAATGATAATTTTTCTTTAAATGAGAATTAATTTTTTATATTTAATAAGAATAAAAAAAGTTGTTAAATACATATCTATACACATAATAAAATAGTAACTCATTTCCGTCTGTCTGTCTGCTTTTCATTTGTATTCGCATCACGTAAAAACTACTGGATGAATTTTAAGAAAATTTTGTGAGGAGGCACCTTAGTATCCTGACTCCAATATAGGATACTTTTTTTCCGCAAAAATTTCTCAATTCCCAGAGAAAGTGGAGAAAAAGCAGTGAAAAAACATAATTTCCGGTTAAAGGTACTGAAATTTTAGGTTTAAAACTGGGATATTTTAAAAAACGATTGCACACATTAGGCGCCAATTGAATAAAATTTGTATTTCTAGTTTTACTTTGTGGAATTACAATTTTATTTACAAGGTTCCCCACTTTTTTAAAGAAAAAAAAAAAAAAAAAAAACACAGAAAATTCAAATTTTATGGAGAATGTTTATTATCATTTGAAAGAACATTCTTTGGCATTTATTTTTTGAAGATTATGTCTATCAAATGTTGGCCGTTGCTACATTGCAGATGGTCGATCCGTTGAGTCCAATTTTCGATGACTCATTCGAGCATTTTGACTGGTAACTGGCGAATGACACGCGTGATGTTTTTCTCCAAGACCTGCATCGAAGCGGGGTTGTCCGCATAAACTTTAGACTTTACATATCCCCACAGGTAAAAGTCTAACGGTATGATATCACACGATCTTGGTGGCCAATCGACTGGCCCAAAACGTGAAATTATGTGCTCACCGATATGTTCTCTCAATAAATCCATTGATTGATGCGATGTGTGGGAAGTGGCAGCGTCTTGATGAAATCAAATCTCGCCAAGATCACGAGCTTCAATTTTAGGCATCAAATAGTCGGTTATAATGGCACGATAACGGTCGCCATTGACGGTTACGTTCGCACCGGCATCATTTTTAAAGAAATAAGGACCGATGATTCCACCGGCCCAACAAACCACACCAAACCGTTGGTTTTTCTGGCTGAAGTGGCAGCTATTGCATCTCTCCGGGTTGCTCTTCGTCCCAAATGCAATAATTTTGTTTGTTTACATACCCATTGAGCCAGAAATTGTCCTCATAACTAACAAAATTTTCCTCAAAAATGTCGGATCTTCTTGGAACTTTTCAAGGGCCCATAGAGCGAAGCGATGTCGCTTGGAAAGGTCGAGCGACTTCAGTTTTGGCACAAGCTGTATTTTGTATGCTTTCAGTTTAAGATCTCGATGTTAAATGACCCAAGTCGTTCCAACGGCGCCGAATCGACTCTCCAAGGTTTTCGTGTACACCCTCAGCTACGGCCGCTATATTTTCTTCACAGCGTGCTGGACGTGGTCTATTCGGTCGAATATTATCCAATAATGAATGTTCGGTCTCTAAATGGGTGATTATCTTGCGAATAGTACGCTCAGTAGGCCGCTTATGTTGACCATAAGTTGAGCGAAGTGTACGAAACACATTCCTCACAGAATGTAAATTTTTGTTTTATAATAATTTTTGGAATTTTTTCTAAATTTTAGAATTTTATCCCGGGATGGGTACCTCTATATAAAGTAAACACATAAACCCTAACTAAGACACTATTAAAGTAACAGTCTTACAATTGGTGTGGAATAATTTCAAAGCAAAATCGAGCAAAATATTGTCAGGACGCCCACGGTAGTGGCGGGTACAGCTTGTATTATATATAATTATAGCTTATCTAGAAGCTTAACATACGAGGGAAAATTCGTGTTTACGTTTTATTTTGCTAGGTGTAAACTGAAGCAAACCATGGGTTGAATGTGACCCTTTTTGACTCACTTGGAATTCTGGTACCATTTAAATGATTTTTGTGATCTTACTAGCCTTTACTCTCGATGGATTTTAGACTAGCGACCGATCACATAAATTGACGTAAAAGACTTAGAATAATAATAAGGACAATGCCCAGACGATATATTTCCCCTTCTTTCGATAAACCTGTTCTACTATTTATTTTGAATGTAGTGGGAATATCAAAGTAATGGGTCCATTTTCGACCCTTTTCTGTCCATAATGATCGTAGGCAATCAATTTGTAATTTACGGCCACCTTACTTTCTTGAGTCACCTGCTACCCCGCCGGCCTTTACTCTTGACTTTAGTGATTTCAGACTATCGAATGATATGTAACTTTCGGCCTTCTTTCTCATAACGGAGTTCCTAGTAATTAATAGCATTTGTCTATGATTTAGATCTCTTATGGCATCCACATTTAACAAGTTCCTGCTAGTCAGTGCTGAACATTCTCAATCAATGCACGCTACAGGCTCAGCGTCTTCCAGTCACAGTTTGCAGGTATCATCTTCGATTTTCATCTTGGCTAGATGATACTTGAAGTTTCCATATCCTGTCACTAACGAAGTTATCCAGCATCTTGTATCTTGACACCTTACTGACCTTCCTGTCAAGAGTCTCTCTGGGCACTATTTGTGCCTGTTTCTGGTCTAGTAAGTTTTCCCATTGTAGGACCTTCCCTCGTATTAGGCCATTTCCCAGTGATACTCTGGGGTCTCCTCCTCAGAAATTCACAGCAGATTCTTTTTTTGGTAGTTGTTCTAGCTGTGCCTATGTGGTGTCCCAGGCACACCTGTTAAGTTTTTAAAACACATTCCAATACTAGATTAGAGTGCACGTTTGCTTGCCTAATGCGTTTTATAGCCAACTGGTTGCCAAATGCAATGACAACCTTTCTTCTATGCAACCGACTTTCCAGCAGTCCATCAATTCTGCCTGGTAAACGGAAATGTACTCCCCCAAACGCACACTACAGGGAAGATTTAGCTCATCTGAGTATACTCCTGCTCTACCGTCCATAGGAGAACCTCTTCTCCTAAGGAATCTCAGGATTGCAGTTGGTTCTAGAGTTGGTAGATCCCCATATTCCAGTAGGTGCTTGCTGGGCAATCACAGAATCTACACAGACAGTTGCTCTCAATGTCCAACCTATTTAGGTGAGCCTTAACCTTCCTTTTTTACATAATAGAGATGTGATCATTAAAGCGTTTTTGTTTATACGTCCCAATTGCCAGCCTCGATAGTCTTAGTGTAAGGAGATTTACCCAACGAGATTAACCTAAGGAGACTAACCCCACCACAAAATGGTTCTGCTGCAACCAAGGATGCACTTGCACCCTTTCGAAAATTGTCTTTTTTCTATTATAAAGCAATATATTTTTGAAATAGCTTTGGAATTTTCGATTGTTTTAATAAACATACATCAGTGCCTCGATAGACTAATTGGTAGAGCGCTAGTCTAACAGTCTGTGGGTTCGATTCAAGCCAAAGATTCTAGGTGTTTTCTGGAGACACGCAAAAATGCTACGCAGGCAGTGTTGTGTTTGTTTTTTAAACAAAAAACTTCAAATTTAAGAAATTTACTTTATACAATTTACAGAAAACCCACTGTGCGTCAGCCATTTTTAGGTAACCCAAAGACTTAAGACTTAAATATAAGTTTTTAGGTTTTTTATGTTTTAGCTTTTAGTTTTGTAAATATTTGTTGTTGGCAAAGATCTTCCTTTAAATAACAATACAATATTTACCGTTAGATTCATTGTTGCCACATAATTTTTCTTATACAAATATATCTGATAGTTTAAGGTCGAGATTTTTGCATTGGCCAAGATGTTAAAAAATCGTCAGGTTTTTTCGTTAACGATCAGCTGATAAAATTACCAAAATGGGCTTTTTATCAGTAGACATTTTTTTCTTTAAATAGCATAAAATCTGGCAACTTTGTTCGATTTTATTTTTCACAGGGATGGTAAACGTAAGTTGAAAATTGTATCAACAGGCTTCTGAAATAGTACTTCTTGGGTTCAAATTGTGCCACGGCTGGCACGGATGTAGTCCAATCTGGACGTCCAATTATCGATGACTTTTTCCAACATTTGTGGCCGTATATCGGCAATAATACGACGAATGTTGCCTTCCAAATGGTCAAGCGTTTGTGGCTTATCCGCATAGACCAATGACTTTACATAGCCCCACAGAAAGTAGTCTAGCGGTGTTTAATCATAAAATCTTGGAGGCTAATTCACAGGTCCAAAACGTGAAATTAGGCGGTCACCAAACGTGCCTTTCAATAAATCTATTGTGGCACGAGCTGTGTGACATGTTGCGCCGTCTTGTTAAAACCACATCTCCTGGACATCATAGTTATTCTATTCAGGAATGAAAAAGTTAGTAATCATGGCTCTATACCGATCACCGTTGACTGTAACGTTCTGGCCACCATCGTTTTTGAAAAAGTACGGACCAATAATTCCACTAGCCCATAAAGCGCACTAAACAGTCAGTTTTTCTGGATCTAACGGTGTTTCGACATACACTTGAGAAATACCTTCACTCCAAATCCGGCATTTTTTTTTATTGATGTAGCCATTCAACTAGAAGTGCGCTTCATTGCTAAACAAAATTTGCTTATGAAAATCGGGAACAACGGTAAAATAAAATTGCACTATTTGCAAGCGTTGTTCAGGCGTGAGTCTATTCATGATGAATTGCCAAACCAAACTGAGAATAAATCACTTGACAGCTGTTAAATCGGTCACCATCTTGAAAAGTAATGTCAACTTAAAGTTCTATACCTCTATAAAAAACATACTTTAGCTCTTGTCCAGTATAACTAAGAGAATTAATCTTGCCAAGGATGAATGTTTCCTTTGGCCGATACAACCACCTCTTCTGGCATTCCTTCCAATTTCCAAGATATTCTATTTGTCAGCCGCCTCTACCAGAAGTGCGAGTTCAAGGAGCATCTCTATAGCCGCCGTAGGGGCTATATAGCATGACGTGATTTAGTCATAATAGAATATGGGCTTATTGCGTTGACTGTGGGGCAAATAACTTTCGTACTTTGGCCTTTATCCATAATTATTCAGAGTAGTCCGAGATATTCAGAGTAGTCCGAGATACGTTTAGTCCCTGAGAATAATGGACAGTGAGGCAGAATCAAAACATTTTGGCCGATTGATCCACTGCCGTAATAAAACTATACATACTTCAAACTATTGCTGAAAGTATTTCATGACACCTATGTCCATATGCGGACTTAATGGGCAAAATACTAAAAAATTCCAATTTTGGGATATTTTGGCCTTTTTTTGGGAGTTGTGGGATTTTCTTTACCTTAATGATGCAGCTTTTTTACCATTTGATTTTCATTGGCTAATTACATATGAACTGGATGGTGCCCACCGTCAAAACTTAAGCCGAGATGCTCCTCTGCTATGCTCATGCCAAATTTTGGATCGATCGGCTTAGCCCTTTACAAATGGCTGAGCTATTTCCAATATATTTTGATTCTGCCTTTATAATGTATGTTTTTTTTCAGACTTTTTTTCTTGAAGACTTTACGACTTTGTATGTAAAGTTGTAAGATTTTCCCTTGTGTACAGTTTCAGATTGTGAATGTTATTATAATTCCAAACGTTAGATGATCCACCCTCTACAAGAGTTTGCATTTAAAATCATCTACAAAAATATCAAATTGTATTCTTTAATTTTAAATTGTACTAAAAAATATACCAAATTTACCATCCCTGGTTCACCATTTAAACAAAAAATAATAAACAAAAACAACAACTATTTTCCATACAACATGCAAATTTTAACAAAAACATATTTCTGCCATTAGCTGTGTTTTCTTGTCATTGTTGCTGTTGTTGTTACTGCTGGTTAGTTGTTGTTTATGTTTTCTTGGCTTTTGTTTGTTCGTTGTTGTTGTTGTTTGTTGTTGTTTATGTAACTGTCATTGTTGTATTATTTGCAATTCAATTTATACAAATATTTACAACCAACAGCAAAACGTTAAATATTCAATTTGAGCAGGAACATAACACCAACAACAACAACAACTAAAAGCGAAATGATAGAAATTTAAGAATTTCAGAAAAACAAAGAAATTAAATGTTATTTTTTTTTAATTTTCAATGTTTAAAACTCCATTAAGTGGTGTTGAACTTTACATAGTCAAATCCAAAAGAAATCTATGAGGTAATGAGGTGTCCTTTTTAATACCGATTGCACTGTACTTTGAATTGTATAACGCTTCTAGTTTACAACAGCAATATCTTCAAAATTATGTAAGTCACTGCAGATTAACCGTTATTTGATAAAAATGTCAAGCTATTTGCATTTAGTTTGAAATAAAGGAGCCTTGCAGTCTCGAAAAAAAGGCATGAGCGGCTGTCAGAATATAATCTGTTCGATATCCTTAGGTTTATTGTGCTACCATGTATCCACTTGTAAGGTTAAAGTGGTTGGTAGCTGTGCCGAGAACCTGAACTTGGCTAGTTAGTGGTTAAAGAGGTCTAGTCGTTAACAGCTCCCCTAATCCACGGTGGAACAGCATACGCCAGGGATGCGTGGTCAAGAGGGGGCCTGGCCTTTAGTATCCGAACTCTGAATAGCGGTCAAACTCTAGTTTCAATGTATGTAGACTTACCATGCATAAGTAGCTCTGTGTAGGTGGACAACGTTTTCTCCAATAATGGCCTAGGTAAGAATTTAGAAGGGATGGACGGTAACGACTCGCAAGGGGTGAACAGGTTAATCTCTAAAGGTTCTCCTATGGCGTTGAACCGGGATATTTCGATAGAGATGGACAAGAGCCTCATTAGAGGTGGAGAGGTTAATCCCTTTAGGATCTCCGGTTGCCACTGGCCAAAGGAGGATATCGAAAGAGAATGAAACCCCGAGAAACCCCGCAAGGGATGAACTCGTCCGTCTATGAAGATACTCCTGCGGCTATGGAGGTAAATGTGGATGAATTGGACGCACTTGACCCTGTGGGCCTGGCTTCCTTTTGCGGAAGCAGGCACCTCAAAACGTTCCTTCAACGTCGAGTGTCTCTACATCTCATGCTTATAAGTGAGAGGCAGAGGCAGAAGAGGAGACGGGAAAAGGAAAGAGGCTAAGACGGCAGCGAACTTTGTGTGTGAATGTCCAGCACTGGCTAGCATAAGACTCGGGACCACTGGTAGAAGCCTGTTAAATGAGGATGCCATGGAGACCTGAACCTTGGACAAATGCTAGCAATTACTAGAGACTGCGCGATGAGAAAGAAGGCCGGCAGTTACCAGTAGACAGTCTGAAATCAAGATTAAAGGCTGGTCAAGACAAGTCAATATTAAAGGCTGGTTGTAGCACGTGACTAAATGTAAGTAGGTTGCCGTAAATTTCGGTTGCCTGTAATCATAGAGAACAGAAGCCGGTCGAAAAGGGACCTATTATGGAAGTGGTCTGCTTCGATATTCCCCCTACATTAATAATAAATGTGACCCTGATCTTAACAAAATCCCCAATATGGGACCAAACGTAGGTTATTGTAAAGCCGAAAGTAGCCTTCAGTTCAATTTGAATACCTGCAACGTCAAATAGATCTTTTACCAAAAAAAAAAAAATTCCATAGTATTCTCACGCGCTTGGACTTTTAGGTTTATTAACAAAATCACCATCATGGATTCATGTAGTTTATTGTAAAGCCCAAAATGCGTTTTAAATTAATTCTAATTCCAGCAACTTCATATATGTAGATCTTTCAACGTAAAATATCCCATATTACTAACTTATTTCCTAAATAAACCAGGAGAGTGACGTAGACGGCTCTTCACACTCCTTATTTCATTCATATATTGGTTACTGTGGCAGAAATTAAAACAAACGCCATAACTTAAATGAATCTTCTTATCTGATTCTTACGTTATACCGCGACTATAATTCCAATAGTATTCATTTGTTTCCTTATTAAACCAGGAGAGTGACATAGAAGGCTCTCCACACTCTTCTCTTCATTCATATATTGGCAGAAATTAAAACAAACACCATAACTCAAATGCGTCTTCTTATCTGCTTCTTACCTTATACCAGGACTATAATTCCCATAGTATTCATTTGTTTCCTTATTAACTTATTGACTTAGAAGGCTCTCCACACTCTTCTCTTAATCTATATATTGATCAGTGTAGCAGAAATGGTTATATAAGGCTCTCTTTACTGCAAAATTCATTATTCATTCAGGGCGGTCTAGCGGGGCTCACGTTATCAGGCAATTTCGCAATCATCCCTGGTGGTTTATCTTCTATTCCCAGTCTCTTTAGTCTTGAGTCGAAGTGTGAGCCTACAAAATATCAATATCAAAATATCAGGCCTTCGAAGATCGGTAAAACTCATAAGGCTTTCACATACATATATAGTTCTAACCGAACAATAACAAATTATTTTTATATTAAAAACCCTCAGACATTTTCTGACCAAACCTAGCAGTATATCAATAATTTTAATGCCCAGGGTGAGCAACATGGTGATGAAATCCTGCAACTATCTATACCTTTCCAAGACTTATTATTTCTATATCGGCTATGTCCCGTAGACTAGCTGGTAGTCTAGATTGATAGTCTAGATATCAGTCTTGCGGATGTGAGTTCGTTTCCCACCAAAGTCTCTGGGTGTCCCACTACAATGAATGAAGGTCTTCGTTACTATGCTTGATAATTAAGGTGAGAATATAATTTATAATTGTGTTGCAACATTTAATAAATAAATAAATAAATAAATTAATAATACGTTTAAATAAATAATAACATTTCATAAATAAATAAATAATACTTCTATACAGAATAAGCTTGTTGAGTTCCTTGTTATAGTGATTGATCGGGAGTTACAAAAATCCCTCCCTCATCAGCGATCTTATTCTCCTCAAAGTTGCAATGATCTAGTATTCGGCATAATCTTGTACCTGCATTTTCCTACTAGCTATGAACTGATAATTTAAAATCTTCAAAGCCTTCAACCTTCAAACCCTATAATTATCTCTTCCTTTCTAGAACAACCTCTACATAGAATAAGCTTCTTGAGATCGCTGTAGAATATAACGGCTCTAGTTTATCAGCGATTTGAATCTCCTCAAAGTTGCAATGATCCGATGTCTAGCATTACCTTAAATAATCTCTGCACCTGTATTTGCCTACTAGCTTTGACTGATTATGTTAAAACCTCTTTAAAGCGCTTAGAGGTCCCTGATGAGGACATACACAACTAGACTCTTCCTTACCCTCAGCAATAGCCTGGAACGCTCATCTGAAAGTCTGCATATGTACGTACCCGGTAAGAACGCATGAGCTCCAGTCATCAAATTCATATTTGAGCCATTCATCGATTCCGCCCACAAATACCTATTGGTGGTGTGCTTTCAAAATAAATTTCAGCGACCTTGTAGTCCAAAGATTGAGAAATAAGTGCCTTAAAACCTATCCCAATCAAGATCATGTAGTCTGTTGAACGTAGCCTAAGGTAATGTCGAAACGTATTCGAAAATCTTCTTCGTATTTCATGAGACAGTGCAGCCATCTACCCTCTCTTATTTGAACGATATTGAAGTAGTGCTGGCGAAGTATTGAGTATTGGTTATCAAGTACCGAGTATTTGATAATTTTTTGAGTACCCAATACTCAAAAGTAGTTACTCGATACTTTTAACGTTATAGTTTTAGAAACGAATAAAATAGAAAATTGAATGACTTCGTTAAAATTCTGGTTAACAGTGCGTTTATATGAAGTAAACAAAAGTATAGAGTATTATTGAGTACCCAATTGGTAAGTATTGAGTAGTGTCGAGTAATTAAAAGTAGCAGAAATTGCCGGGACTTTATTGAAGTTTTGATTACTTACAGTAAAATATATTTGAATAGACAGATATCGGGTTGGATTTTTTGATGATGAACAACTAACAATGCGGATGGCCTTCCAATATTGAAGCATTCCAGTTGTTAGATTGTCAAACTAATGCTTTAAACCATTTTAATTTTTGTTAAATTCGTAATTCTTCTATCCATCCACCTGACAAGACAGGAATTAAATTTAAATGAAACTAAGCAGCGAAAAATCTGTTTCTATAAATCATAAACACCGATTGTTTAAATGAAAATACAGAAAAAAAACGAATAATAAAAACAACAACAACAACAAAAATGACAACATAGCAACAACAAGTACAAATACAAAACTATAGAGAACAGTTCTGTGCAGAGAACAAGACAAACGAAACATATAAGGAATCCTTTCATTATGTACCGCTGTCATGTCACATAAATCGCTGTCTGTAAATGTCTTTTCAGACAGAATTGTTGCTTGTAGTTCTTTTTATTGTTGCTGTTTGTATAACCACTCGTTGGATGGGGTACCTTTGCTGTTAGTTTCATTTGTACTTGTTGTTATCTCTAATTATTGCTGTTGTTGTTGTAATTGTCAAAGAAGGTACTCCATATATGTAATTGAACACACATACATATATACGTTATATACATATATTTTTTAAGTACTTTCAATGTCCACAAGTACTTATGTGTAAAGTACTTATAATGTACTCTTAGCATACTTAAATAAGTCCATTAAAGGTCTATTTACATACATCAGTGCTACATGAGTGCCGTTTAGTTCAGTATTCGAGACAACATTTCACACACATCCCTTGTTTCCTCCATATCAAACATTACTTGCAGCAGGATAACATCAGCTTATACTGTTATACAGAATATTTTCTATATAAAATACTGTTATACTCAAAATTTTCTATAGAAGCTAGTGTTATACAAATATATTTTTTTAGAAAATTCTGGTTTCGAAATATTTTTTTTATAGAAAATACTGTTATACCAATATTTTCTATAGAAAATGCTGTTATACAAATTATTTCTATAGAAAATAATGTTCTACACAATATTTTCTTTACTGTTCTATAAAATATATTCTATAGAAAATACTGTTCTATAAAATATTTTCTATAGAAATTATACAATTATTGTCTATAGAAAATACTGTTATACAAATATTTTCTATAGCAAATACTGTTATACAAATATTTTTTATAAAAAATACTGTTATATAAATGTTTTCTATAGAAAATACTGTTATATAAATATTTTCAATAGAAAATACTGTTATACAAATATTTGTTACTGTTTTACACAATATTTTCTTTAGAAAATATTGTTTTACACAATATTTTCTATAGAAAATACTGTTTTACATATTTTTCTATAGAAAATACTGTTTTACATATTGTTCCATACAATATTTTCTATAGAAAATACTGTTCTATATAATATTTTCTATAGAAAATACTGTTCTACATAATATTTTCTGTAGAAAATAGTGTTCTATATAATATTTTCTATTGAAAATACTGTTATATATAATATTTTCTATAGAAAATACTGTTCTATATTTAGTATTTTCTATAGAAAATACTGTTCTATATAATATTTTCTATAAAAAATAATGTTCTATATAAAAATTTTTATAGAATATACTGTTCTATTCAATATTTTCTATAGAAAATACTGTTCTATACAATATTTTTTGTAGAAAATACTGTTCTATACAATATTTTCTGTAGAAAATACTGTTCTATACAATATTTTCTGTAGAAAATACTGTTCTATACAATATTTTCTGTAGAAAATACTGTTCTGTACTAAATTTTCAGTAGAAAATACTGTTCTACACTAGATTTTCTTTAGAAAATTCTTTTCTACAAGATAAAAAATACTGTTCTGCAAGATCTTTTCTATAAAAAATATTGTTTTACACAATATTTTCTATAGAAGATACTTTTCTATACAATATTTTATATATAACAATATTGTTCCATACAATATTTTCTATATTTTCTATATTTTCTATAGAAAATATTGTTCCATACAATTTTTTCTATAGAAAATACTGTTCTATAATATATTTTCTATAGAAAATACTGTTCTATATAATATTTTCTATAGAAAATACTTTTCCATGTAATATTTTCTATAGAAAATACTGTTCTACACAATATTTTCTATAGAAAATACTGTTATACACGGTATTTTTCAGTGATAATAATTTTATTCAATATATTTTCTATAGAGAAGACTGATATATTTTATATTACATGTAGAAAATACTGTTATACACAATATTTTATATAGAAAATACTGTACCATAGAATAGTTTCTATAGAAAATAATGTTCTAAAAGATATTTTCTATAAAAATTATTGCTCTACAAGATATTTTCTATGAAAATTATTGTTCTACAGAATATTTTCTATAGAAAATACTGTTCTATACAAAATTTTCATTAAAAAATACTGTTCTATACAATATTTTATATAGAACTATATTGTTCCATACAATATTTTCTATAGAAAATACTGTTCTATACAATATTTTCTATATAAAATACTGTGCTATATAATATTTTCCATAGAAAATACTCTTCTACACAATATTTTCTATAGAAAATACTCATCTGCCGAATATTTTTTTTAAAAAATACTCATCTGCCGAATATTTTCTTTAGAAAATATCCATCTGCCGAATATTTTCTTTAGAAAATACTCTTCTCTGAATATTTTCTATAGAAAATACTGTTATACAAGGTATTTTTCATTGATAATATGGTTATTCAATATATTTTCTATAGATAAGATTGTTATACATAATATTTTATGTAGAAAATACTGTTATAAAAAATATTTTAATATATAATTATACACAATATTTTATATAGAAAATACTGTTATACAAAATATTGTATATAAGAAATATAGTTATACACAATATTTTATATAGAAAATACTGTTGTAAACAATATTTTCTATATAAAATACTGTTATATACAATATCTTAAACTGGATTCTATAGAAAAATACTGTTATACAAGGTATTTTCTATAGATAAGATTGTTATATATAATATTTTCTATAGATAAGATTGTTATACATAATATTTTATGTAGAAAATACTGTTATACAAAATATTTTATATAAGAAATATAGTTATACACAATATTTTATATAGAAAATACTGTTGTACGCAATATTTTCTATATAAAATACTGTTATATACAATATAATTAACTGGATTCTATAGAAAATACTGTTATACAAGGTATTTTTCATTGATAATATTGTTATTCAATATATTTTCTATAGATAAGATTGTTATACATAATATTTTATGTAGAAAATACAGTTATACAAAATATTTTATATAAGAAATATAGTTATACACAATATTTTATATAGAAAATACCGTTATACACAATATTTTCTGTATAAATTACTATTATATACAATATCTTTAACTGGATTCCAAATAACTACTAACATTTACTTTCAACCTTAGTGATTTCTAGTTATGTATTTTATAATAAAAATGTATAGAAATTCTCTTATAACGGGTACTTACTTGCCAAAAATAGTACCAAAATAGTATAGTTTTTATCCCTGGTGTATCGTCCTTATTAGATTATTCCTTAAAGCGGATTTAAAAGGGCACTTGTAATTTTGTGTGTTTTAGATTTTTTTTTTCAAAAAAATAAAATCTAAGTTTCTAGCTTATGACTTGGTTTGTCGTTTTTTTTTTGTCTTGGTTTTTAGTATGTTTCCCTAGCTAAAAGTGTTTTCCTTTATTGTTGTTTGGCTTAGTACATACCTACCCAAAACAGAACACAAAAAATGTCTGAGCATTTTTGTGTCATTTCAGAAATTGGCGCCCAATGGCATATAAAATGAGTAACAAGAAGAAAATAATCAGAGAATAAAAAAAAAATCCGACATTAAACAATGAACACAGGTAAGAAAGATACATTTGAAAAGGGAGACTATAAAGCCGTGCTTTATTTGAATTCTAACTTTAATGTTTTGGCTAAACAATCATTCAAAAGGGAACGTTGTTACCAAGTACAGTTTTGGAAGGTGTTGAAACGATACTGTTACCGAAACAAATTCTATTTTAAATCTAATAAATTTCAAAACATTATGTTGGGTGTCTTAAGTACATTTACTCAGATTTTAAAAGACACAAAACACATTCAATCAAATTTATATTTATATAGCAACAACAAAAATAGCGAATCACATTCAAGATACAAAAATTTTAAATATAATTGTTGAACATTGAAGGGAGTAAAACACTTAATAGTGAATTGATTTAATTGTAAAACCACTAAAGCTAAAGTTTTCAGAACTGAGGGGAATGTGTATAACAGTATTTAAAAAAATATATGCGAATAGTATTACTAATAGAAAATATATATATATATATATATATATATATATATATATATATATATATATATATATATATATATATATATATATATATATATATATATATATATATATATATATATATATATATATATATATATATATTGTTTATGAGAATTAGTTTGTAAAAAATATTTCTTTATAACGGTATTTTAAATATAAAATAATTGTGTATAACAGTATTTTTTATAGAAAATAGTGTAGAACGGTATTTTCTACAAAAAATATGTTTAGCTATAATGGTATTTCATAACGCAAATACTTGTGTGCATAAATACTTGGCATAACAATTTTGTATAACAGTTTTTTTTATAAAAAAAATATATGTAGTATATACTTAACAGTATTTGGTAAAAAAATATGTTAGTAATAAAAAAAAAAACACGTTGTCTAATAGAATTTTCTGTAAAAAATATTGTGTATACCAGCTATATCTATCAATAATATTTTTTATAGCAAATATTGCTTATTTTCTTAAGAAAACCAATTTTAACCATATTTTCCATAGATAATATATGCGTAAACTCTATTTTCCATAGAAAATATTATCGTATAACAGTATTTTTTAACCGACTTCAAAAAAAGAAGGAGGTTATCAATTCGTCTGAATGTTGCTTTTTTTTTATGTATGTGCCCGCAGAACTCAGTCATTTCGGAACCGATTTTAAAAATTTTTTCTTTATTAGAAAGAAAATGCTAACAGATTGGTCCCATTTTAAAAGAAGTTCAGAATTTTGAAAATTAAAAGGTGTCCCCATACAACATACGTGTTTTTTACGTGTATTATGAACCGTAAAGGGCACCCTTATAAAATTTTAAAAAACTGTATATCACTATAGCTGCCAATAATAGAAATTAATAAAAAAATAAACTTAAAAATTAAAGGGTGTCCCCATATGTGACGTCAAATGAAATATATGAACCGTTTCAACCATTGTAGACAATCACTTGAAAATTGGACAGAATGTCCAATATTATTTATTTATTTATTGTAAAAATTAACTTATAATTACAAATTATAGGTTAATAGGATTGGAGCAATAGCTGCTGTGGCCTTCAGCTCTAAATATTATATTACATTAGTTGTAATAGATAAAATTAATCTAAATCAGCTTATATATGTTTGTTAGTTTTAGAAATTTAATTATATTAATGATATTTTCTTTATGTGGCAAAGATAAAGCGCTTAGTGGATTTGAATTCTTAAATATGAGTTTTCTTTCGTAATTAAATTTAGGGCAGTCCACTAGGAAATGCAATGGGTTACAAATGGGGGTTAGGCAGTTGCAAGTTTGGGGTACAGTTATATTCATCAGATGTCCATGAGTTAATGTGCAGTGTCCAAGTCTTAAACGCATAAATTTTATGAGGTCTCTTCTGTCCCAATATGGACCAATAGTTTTTTGGTAGTTTTGGGTATCTGTTGTTAATTGGTTTAGATTTCTATACCATGTTGATGTTTTGGTCAAAAGATTACACCTGTAATCTCGAAGCAGACTGTTTACAATAAACTTATTCCAATCTTTATAGTTATTATTTGGTGATGTAATAAGCGGAGAAGACAATGCTTCTTTTGCTGTAAGGTCAGCTAACTCGTTACCTTTAATTCCGCAATGTCCAGGTACCCAGATTAATTTTATTGCAGGATAACTTCCAATTAGAAAGTTCCTGATTTCTGAAATATAATGGTTATCATTGTTTATATTTGTTATGGCTTGCAATGAAGACAGAGAATCTGAGCAAATTGCATATCTTCCGCTTTTCGACCGTGCATATTTTATTGCTTCGTATATAGCTATAAGTTCTGCGGTATATATAGTACTAAACTCAGGTAGTATATTGCTTTTTATTAACTTGGTTTCTGTGGTTATGCTAAAGGATAATAAAGTGTCAAACTTTGAACCATCTGTAAAAATAAATTTGTGGTCATGGAATTTATACTTTAGTTCATTAAAAAGAGCTTTATATTGATCTGAACTACAAGTAGATTTCGAAAAGGTGTGTAGAGAAGTATTGATAGCTTCATTATTAAGATGCCATGGTGGATGTTTTTTAATGTAACTGTTAATAGTTTTGATGTTAAAATTTAAGTATTTGCAATTAAGAATGCAACGGTATATAGAGGAAGGTAATTTCGGGATCTTCTTTTTGGAGGTGCATTTTTTAACTATTTGTGAAATGGGTGTATTAGAGCAGAATGTTATTGATTTTAGTAGTTTTGTAGTTAATAATTCCCTTTGCGTTTCCATTGATAAAATATTCGACTCGAGGAGCATATTATTAATTGGCGTCGATCGAAAAGCCCCTAAGGACGATCTGATAGCACTGTTGACAACAACCTTGATTTTATGAAACAATGATTTGGGGGCATAACCATAAATGCATAACGCGTAGTTGATTTTAGATAAAATAACTGTTTTTATAACAGAGATAATTGTGGAAGTGTTACAGTTTAATCTTGGACTAGAAAGATATTTTACAATTTTTAGCCGATTCGCTAAAGCTGATACCACATAGTTAATGTGACTGTCCCAGAGGTATCTAGAATTTATATTCAAGCCAAGTATTCGAAGGTCATTGACTTGGGTCAAACTTGTCAAAGAAGAGTGAATAGTGCATTTGCAATTACTTTTACGACATATATGAACGTATTTACATTTTTGTACCGAAAGGATTGCTCCAGAGGTTGATGACCAATCTTCAATATCCCGGAATATGCAATCAAGGTTAATAATAGGGTTTTTTTCCTTATTAGACCTTATAATTATAATTAGACCTATAATTTTATCTAGGACTTTTGCCAAACATGAGTTCAATGAAATCGGTCTATAAGATTTAACTAAAGTCTTATTACAACCTGGCTTGGGTATTGGAACTATTATACTATTTTTATACTGCTGTGGGATGTGAGAATCGAATATTTTATTATATAAATTTAAGAGTCTTTGTTTCATAATAGGGGGAAGGTTTTTAATCATTGGGTATGAAAAGAATGTCCAATATTTATAATCAGAAATTAAATATTTATAATTAGAAGTTAAAGGGTGTCCCAATAGTTGATGTAATTTGATGTATATTGCAAAACTATTGAACCGTAACAGAGAGACGGTTGAAATTTACAAAGAACCTGTATATCTAAGTCCTTTATAACATCAAGTATATAATTTAAATTTGGAAACTAAAGGGTGTCCCCATAATTGATATAATTTTACCTATCCAGCCCTATCTTTTGAACCGTTATAGACAAACACTTGAAAATTAGACAGAATCTCCACTACTATGTCCCGTATAATAACATTTATAAATATTTAAAATTATAAAGGGTGTCTCAATAGTTGATGTAAATTGATACATATGGCCAAACTTTTGAAACGTTTTAGACAGACATTTGAAATTTACAAAGAATCTATCCTTTAAAATAAGTGTTTAATTTAAAATTGCACATTAAAGGGTGTCCCCTAGGTGATATTGTTTAAGCTATATGGCCATATCTTTGGAACCTTTACTTTTTATTACTGTGTCAGTATAATAACTGTAAACAAATAAAGGGTGTCCTCATATCTGACGTAATTTGTCGTTATGGATAGACATTTGAATATACAGAACGTATATTACCTGTCCGTTCGAGTAAAAAGTATAGAAGTATTTGATTTGCGTACTATTTCCTTCAGATTACTTCCTTTTAAATTTTTAGTTTAGAATTGATGCACATATATTTGTTTTGTAGTCGTTTTTTTTTGCAAGAATTATTATAGATAATATTTATATTATAATATAGTATTATAAAATTGTATAGATAATATAATATTTTTAATAGAAACTATTTGTATGAAACAGCATTTTCTATAGAAATTATTTTATATAACAGCTTTTTATTTTAGAAATATTTGAGTATAACAGTATTTTTTTTCTATAAAAAATGTATGCACCACAGTATTATTTATAGACAATATTTGTATGTAACAGCATTTTCTATAAAAAAAAAAATTTTATATAACAGTTTTTATTTTAAAAATATTTGAGTATAACAATATTTTTTCCATAAAAATTGTATGCACCACAGTTATTTTAATAGAAACTATTTGCATGTAACAGCATTTTCTATAGAAATTGTTTTATATAACAGTTTTTTATTTTCAAAATATTTGAGTATAACAGCATTTTTATATAAAAAAAATATGCACCACAGTATCTTTAATAGAAAATATTTGTATTTAACAGCATTTTCTATAGAAAGTATTTTGTATCACAGTTTTTTATTTTAAAAAATATTTGAGTATAACAGTATTTTTTTCTATAGAAAATGTATGCCCGACAGTATTTTTAAGAGAAAATATTTGTATTTATAACATAACAGTATTTTCTATAAAAAATATTTTGTATAACAGTTTTTTATTACAAAAACATTTGAGTATAATAGTATTTTTCCATTAAAAAATGTATGCTACACAGTATTTACTGTAAATAATATATATGTATAGCAGTGTATTATAAAAACATTTATCAGTATAACAGAATATCAACAGAAATTATTTGAGTATGACAGTTTTTATTGTATGGAGCATTAATAGGTATTCCATTGTTTTTCGATAACAAACTTCGAAAACGAAAAATTTTTATAATTAAAAAATTGTTTTTAATTATATAAATTTTATTGCAACAAATTTTACATGAAATAAATAATGAAATTTTATAATCAAGCTTAAGTTCGTTTTTATTCTTTCTAAGAAAGAATTAAACGAACTTAAGGTTGATTATAAAATTTCATTGTATGTAATACATAGACAGTTCGACTAATAATAATTAAAATTTTCAAAATGAAATAAATAATTTTAAACAGCTTAGTTGTAATGAATTGGTTTTTTTACATTAAATATTTTTATATAACAGTGTAGTTTAAAAGATGTTTACAACTACATTTTTTATAAAAAAAAATTCTGTTCAATAACATTTTATACCGATAATAATTGTATATAATAGAATTATCTTTAGAAAAGATTTGTATAAAATACTGCCACTTTCTATAGAAAGTTTAGGTGTAACCGTTATTTTCTAAAGAAAATGTGTTTAACAGTTTTTAACAAACAACATTTTCATGTGCAATACTATTTTTGAAAAAATAAAAATCTGTATAACAGTTTAAAAGTGAGTATAACAGTTAATTATTTTCTCACATTGAATGGTTATTATTTTTCAATGAATTTTAAATTTTATCAAAATTCAAATTCACGTATAACAGTTAAAAATATACGTATATCAGTTATTTATGTTCACGTATAAAATTTTTTGTATTTTATTTTATGTATAATATTTAAAAATAGACGTATAACAGTTATTTATATTCTCGTACAAAATGGTAACTGCTTTTTAAAACAATTTTGAATAGTTTTGTATTTTATTTTATGTATAACAGTTAAAAATAATACGTATAACAGTTATTTACATACTTGTAATTGCTTTCTAAAAGATTTTTCAATACTTTTTGAAAGGTTTTACCTTCGAAAAGTTTTTAAAATAATACGTATAACAGTTAATTATATATTTGTAATGGTTTCTTAAAAGAATTTTGAATACTTTTTCTAAAGGTTACACATTACTAGAATTTTTTTTTTAAACTCAACATTTTTCTGCATGTGTGTGTGTGTGTTTGTGTTATAAGTTTTGCTAGTATTTTTCTTAAGCATTCAATTTCAGTATTTTACCCACAAATTGTTTGTAGTCGAAGTTAATAAAATGGCTTATAAAATATTTCATTAAATATTCTTAGAATTTTAGCTGAAGTGTTTACATTTGAACTCTCCTATTGTGCGATGGTTGTTGTTTTTTTTTTAATTTTATCTTTCAAAGATAATTGTTAGTTTGTGGTACGTTTTATGTCCCATAAAATAATTAGCCACTGTTTGTGTTTGGGTTAGAAGCAAATGTGCAGGGAAAAAGAAAATCAAGCTTAAGACTTTATTTGATTAGCAAAGATTTTAGAAAATTTTTTCCCCTAAGGAATTTTCAAAACAACAAAGAAACATTCTTAATGTGTGTTTGTTGTCTAAGTCTTTTGTTTATTGACGAGTATGTGTGTGTATAGTGAAATATTTTTATAACCGGGGAGGGATTTCTTGCTGCATTTTTCCTCGGTTCGTTTAAAGACTTGCTTTTGCTTCTTGGAAACAGAGTCTTAAATTTCTTAGAAATTAAGTTTTTATTTAAAACAAGAAGAAAAACAAATAAAAATAAAAAGTTATGCTTGTTGTGTTTAACGTTTCTATTACACATTAAAAATATTTTAATGACTTTTTCTGGAGTTTTTTATTTATATTTTTATATTTATTTTTATATTTCATTTTAATTTTCTGTTTTGTTAGTTGCAGTTGCAAATGACCTGTGCTGAATATCAGGACGTCAATATTATCGTCGTTAGATTAAAACTTATAAGTTAAGGTACTAGAACTCTTTTGTTTTTATTACTAGGAAGTATGATTTTATGGTCTTCGAAATTATGTTGAAAATGATTTTTTTAAACGAATTTGGTAAAGAGTTTTTTATCTGCACATAAAATAAAATAGTAACTCATTTCCTGTCTGTCTGTCCTCCTGTTTTTTTTTTGTTCGCATCAGGTAAAAACTACTGTATGGATTTTAACAAACTTTTGTGAGGAGGTACCTTAGTATCCCGATTACAACATAGGATATTTTTTTCCGCTTCGTATTTTTAAGAGAAAGTGGAGAAAAAGCAGTGGTAGTATGTCGATTTTTTTTTACCGATTTGAAGCATCTTTTATTTTTGCCAATGTTGAGCAACAGATGGCACTTTTTTAAAATAATGAGTAACTCATTTCCTCTCTGTCTTTTACAGAGCTTTACTATAATATTTTTAGAATTTTAGAATTTTATATCAATTTTAGAATTTTATCCAGGGTTGGGTACCTTTATAAAGGGTCCGCCACCCAACGTTTTTTTTTCAACTAGTGCTTATTTCGTGAATGGTAACACTTAGCTCATGTCTGATCTGACAGATAATTAGTTTTATCCTTCCGCTGAACGAATATGGTTGTGTATACGCTTGAACAATGCTGGGAAATATTGCGACATTACTTTGAAAATCATGGTAATGTTGCAGAATGTGTGCGAAAATTGCGTACGGATTTTGGAAGAAGAGAAGCACCGTCAGCTCCGTTTGTTCGTTAACTGGTGAAAAAAGTGAAAGAAACTGGCATCCTCATCGACCATCAACCAAAGCGTGAAAAGCCAAAAACAGTCCGTACACCCGAGAATATTGCTGCTGTGGCGGAAAGTGTGCGTGAAGCGCCATCAACATCAATTCACCGTCGTTCTCAACAATTGAACATTCCGGAGACATCATTGAGACGAATTTTGCATAAAGACCTTGGTATGACGCCCTACAAAGTCCAATTGGTTCAGGAGTTGAAGACAACTGACCATCCAATGCGTTTTCACTTCGCTAAAAGGGTCTGCGATCGACTTACAGAAGATGCCGATTTTGCCAAAAAAAAAAATCATCTTTTCAGATGAAGCTCATTTTGATCTTGGCGGGCAAAATTGTCGCATTTGGGGCACAGAAAACCCGCACGCATACATTGAAAAGCCGATGCACCCAAAACGAGTCACTGTTTGGTGCGGATCTGCGGTCCAGAGGCATAATTGGGCCATATTTCTTCGAAAATGAGCAAGGAGTGGCCGTTACAGTCAATGACGATCGTTATTGGGCCATGTTGAACGAATTTTTGTTCACAAAAATTGAAGAGGAGGATATTGGCAACATTTGGTTTAAACAGGACGGCGCTACGTGTCACACAGCCGAAGCTACAGTCGATGTTTTGCGCCCTGTTTTTAAAGATCGCATTATCAGCCGCAGAGCTGATGTCGTTTGGCCAGCTAGGAGCTGCGATTTGACACCGTTGGATTATTATTTGTGCGGTGCCGTCAAAGATAAGTGTTACGCCGACAAGCCAGAGACAATTGACGCTTTAAAGGACAATATTCGTGAAGCCATTGGTGAAATACAGCTGCACACAATAGCTAATGTGCTTAAAAATTGGACCGATCGTGTATGCTACTGCATGGCCAGCCGAGCAGTAGTTTTTTTTATAGGACCCGTTATAAAGTACATACGTAAGAGTCTTAAAATTTGGTGTGGATTGCTTTCAAAGCAAAATCGAACAAAATATTGTCAGGACGCACACAACGTTATTGGGCACAACTAGTTGTTAAATAAAGTTTTTTCATTTGCAGTTAAAAAAAAAGTATTTAGTTCGTGACATAACTCAATAGCAAAGATTTTGGCGAAATATTAATATGGATCTGAACACTCAGAGCAAATATACATGTCTAAGCATGGTTGTGGCATGGTCACAAGAATCATATTATTTTCTTTATAACACTATATGGTTGCGGTAAAGAAATTTTAGTTTTTAACCATGATCACGATAAAAAAGTTTTGGTTAAATTGGCTATTGAAGGAATGAGAAAGAGTTGAATAAAAATAGCTCGCAAAAAGTGGGCGAGTTATTGTCTAGACGAACTCCTGAGGCAACTGATATACGTATGGCGGGAAGTCCAGTAAGCTGCTTGCCATAATATCTGGCCAAGATAAAAATCGAATAAGACCATACTTGCAGACTGTGTCTGGAACCATCTAGCATTAGATGTTAGAAGTGGGCGATTATTTGTCTAACGCCACTTCTAAGGTAATAGCCGCACCGCAGGACGTCCACAAAATTGCTGAGATATAATCGAGGTACCTTAAGCTGTCCTTAGTTATCCCATCCTATACACTCAGGAAACCCTATGATGAAATTTGTCATGAAATACTCGAATGGAACACACAGGGCTCTTCAAAAGCATTCAGTAGACCCAAGACAACCTGAAGACGTAGTGTTAGCAGTGAAACAGAAAGATCATTTAATGAACTAAGAAGACTAGCAGTAGATCGACAACAATGGAGATTCTATGTAAACAGCCTATGATCCGGAGGGAATTTGCTGAATATAAATATAATATTAAGCTGCCGCTCTAAACAAATGTTAGCACTTACGATAGACTCTGCGCGAGAAGAAAGAGGCCTGACAGTTTTTTTTTTATATTGTTTCTTTTAAATAAATTTATAATACAAAAAATAGTTTAAAGCCTCAGCACCAATATTGGCATTAAAGAGGCTAAAAGGCAACTAATGTTAGTTCATTATTTACATAAAAATATTAACTATTTAAATTCAAATATTAATAATTTACATTTTTTTATTTTACTATAAAAAATAAAATTTATATTACAAAATTTAATCAAGAAGTGTTTCGAGATTGGTTAGCAAAAATTTTTTTAATTCTTTTTTAAATATTGACAAAAGTTCAATGGTTTTCAAAAACAATGGTAAATCGTTGTATTCATTGGGACCAGCAAAACAAATACGCTGCTTTGACAATTCAAGACGACATCTAGAAATAGACAAATTTTGGCTTTGTCTTGTTATCCTATGTGTAATTTGAATATTCTGTTGGAATTGAACTGACGAATTTCCAAGGTTGTTAATGGATTTAAAAACAAACTTGGTTATTTGCATTTTATATAATGCTCTTATAGGTAAGACGTTTATAGCATAATTCTTAAAAAGATCCAAAGTATGATATCTAATTGGCAGATTAAAAACTAACTTCAAAGACTTGTTTTGCGCCGATTGTAAGCTCTTTAGCGATGCATTATTCTTAAACCCATATATTATAGGCAGGTAAGTTAAGTGGCTATGTATCAAACTCTGATATATTAGCATTTTTGTTTTAACGTCAAATTTATTTTTAAATTTATATAAAACACCAATAGCAGAAGATATTTTTGATTTAATGGAGTCAATATGATTATCCCATTGTAAATTACTACAAAACAACATTCCTAGATACCGTATGGTATTGATTTCTTGGATTAACACACCATCAATATGAACCTCAACTGTTTCATCGTTCTTTAAAATGTATGGTCTAAACCTTATAAACTTGGTCTTATCTGCATTTAAAACAAGCTTGTTAAATCTTATATATTCCGCTAATATTGCTGAATCATACTCTACATGAGTTTTTAACACCTGAGTATACTTATAACGATAAAGCAAGCAAATATCATCAGCAAACATGAACAGTTTACCATTAAAGCTTATGTTTCCAATATCATTTATAAAAATTTTGAACAAAAGTGGCCCAAGCACACTACCTTGAGGTACACCACATTTAACAGCCAGTAAAGAACTTTTAGCTTCTCCAATTTGCACAAATTGCTCCCTTTTTGTTAAATAATCTTTTAATAGCTTAATAGAGTTATTAGACACACCAATTAATGCCAACTTTTTAATCAAAATGTCGTGATTAACTAGATCAAAAGCTTTTGACAAATCAAAGAAAACGCCCGCTACACCATTAAATCCTGCATCAAAACCTCCACATATATAGTCAACAATTTTAACAACCGCTTCTTCTGTACCAGAACCTTTACAGAATCCAAATTGGCGTTCAAATAAGATTTCATTTTCTTCTAAATATTCAGATAACTGATTAAAAATAATTTTTTCAAGAACTTTATCTACAATAGATAAAACAGATACTGGTCTAAACATATTTATATTATTAGAACCCACTCCTTTGGGTATTGGTACAATTTTATGAATTTTTAAAACAGAAGGGTATTCACCAATCTCAATCATCTTTCCAAACATAATCGAAAGTATGTCTGCAATTTTATCTTTTTTGCGTACTAGCATTTTAGGTGTTATTCTATCATAGCCAGAACTCTTATTCATTGATATTGTATTTAAAATATCTTTAACGCAGTCTTTATTAATATCGGAAAGATTAAAGGTTGTTCTAAGGGGAGTTAACGTTCCAAAGTTGTTAATATTGTCACTTGAATAACGTGGTATGTTACTACTTAGGTTCTCTATTGTATCAAAAAAGAACTGATTGAAAATCATGACTTTATCATTATCATTTGTAATGAAATTACCATCAACTGAACAAATTTGTTGTGTAGCTTGAGGATTCCTTCCCAGCGCACCGTTAAGAAACCTCCATGTTTTCTTAGTATCACCACCCATTTGTTCCAAATTTCGAGAATAATAACTATTCATTAAATTTCTATTACAAATTTTTATTATTTTACTGACTCTTTTACTAGCCGAAATAACTTTTGCCGAGAGTAAAGGCTAGCTATAGCAAGCAGTTGTAAATTATCCAATTGCTCCCAGAAATCCTGGAGGCACGAAAAAGGTTCAAAATGAATCTATCAAATTATTGCTCTGGTTTTGTATCCTCGTCTGTGCATAAATTGTATATAAGTCCTAGCCTATTAGCCTTCATATCGAGCGCCCAATAATCAGACAGCAGCCTAGAGATGTTCTTTCTGTTTCTATATTTCAATTGAGCCAAAAGTACTGTAGAATTTTATTTCCATATATTGGGTGATTTTTTTGAGGTTAGGATTTTCATGCATTAGTATTTGACAGATCACGTGAGATTTCAGACATGGTGCCAAAGAGAAAGATGCTCAGTATGCTTTGACATTTCATCATGAATAGACTTACTAACGAGCAACGCTTGCAAATCATTGAATTTTATTACCAAAATCAGTGTTCGGTTCGAAATGTTCAAATGTGACAAATTTTGTTCAGCGATGAGGCTCATTTCTGGTTGAATGGCTACGTAAATAAGCAAAATTGCCGCATTTGGAGTGAAGAGCAACCAGAAGCCGTTCAAGAACTGCCCATGCATCCCGAAAAATGCACTGTTTGGTGTGGTTTGTACGCTGGTGGAATCATTGGACCGTATTTTTTCAAAGATGCTGTTGGACGCAACGTTACGGTGAATGGCGATCGCTATCGTTCGATGCTAACAAACTTTTTGTTGCCAAAAATGGAACAACTGAACTTGGTTGACATGTGGTTTCAACAAGATGGCGCTACATGCCACACAGCTCGCGATTCTATGGCCATTTTGAGGGAAAACTTCGGAGAACAATTCATCTCAAGAAATGGACCGGTAAGTTGGCCACCAAGATCATGCGATTTGACGCCTTTAGACTATTTTTTGTGGGGCTACGTCAAGTCTAAAGTCTACAGAAATAAGCCAGCAACTATTCCAGCTTTGGAAGACAACATTTCCGAAGAAATTCGGGCTATTCCGGCCGAAATGCTCGAAAAAGTTGCCCAAAATTGGACTTTCCGAATGGACCACCTAAGACGCAGCCGCGGTCAACATTTAAATGAAATTATCTTCAAAAAGTAAATGTCATGGACCAATCTAACGTTTCAAATAAAGAACCGATGAGATTTTGCAAATTTTATGCGTTTTTTAAAAAAAAAGTTCTCAAGCTCTTAAAAAATCACTCGTTAGCACCGATGTCTTCATATCTTAAGTTTTCATCAATAACACAGTGCAACACGGAAAAAAATAACCATATACGGACACCACTACGTGATAAACGACCACAAAAAAAAAAAAAGACCTCTGTCTCCCAGTTTTGCCCAAGGTCCTCCAGGTTTTTTTTTATGGACCCTCAAAGATTTGGGGCCTCGATGTTATTTTGGCAAAAAAATGATCATTTACTCAAGCTAATATTTTGCAAACCGTTTGGAATTTTGATACACTCTCTGAGGCAAAGTTGTAGCTCTTGTCATAAGAAACAAAAATTGTGAACATATAAAATCAAAAAAACCTCATCTTCAAGGTCAAAATCGCAAAAAACTTTAACAAATTCAATTTTTTTTACCTTTTTTCCCCTGTTCAGGTCCATAGGTAGCAAACCGTTCAAAATTCAAGGAAACAATCAACTACAAAAATGAACCTAAGATCTCAGTAAACAACTTTTTAGAACATATGAACTTCCTAGGAATGATTCTTAACACCGTTTAGGTAGCGCTTAGGTAGCCGGGAAATTTTTCACTTTTGCGGCTACCTAAGCGCTACCTAAACGGTGTTAAGAATCATTCCTAGGAAGTTCATATGTTCTAGAAAGTTGTTTATTGAGATCTTAGGTTCATTTTTGTAGTTGATTGTTTCCTTGAATTTTGAACGGTTTGCTACCTATGGACCTGAACAGGGAAAAAAAGGTAAAAAATTGAATTTTTGAAATGAAATGAATTTTTTAAAGTTTTTTGCGATTTTGACCTTGAAGATGAAGCTTTTTTAATTTTATATGTTCACAATTTTTGTTCTACAACTTTTTGAGCTACAACTTTGCCTCAGAGAGTGTATCAAAATTCCAAACGGTTTGCAAAATATGAGCTTGAGTAAATGATCATTTTTTTGCAAAAATGACATCAAGGCCCTACATCTTTGAAGGCCAATAAAAAAAAACCTGGAGGACTTTGGGCAAAACTGGGAGACAGAGCCCTTTTTTTTGGTCTTTTATGACGTAGTGGTGTCCGTATATGGTATTTTGCCATGATTTAAAAAATTACACAGTGTGTAAGCTACGTTACTTACTTTGCATATATGGGTTTATAAAAAGGACTTTTTCAACCTAACCTAACATAATCACCTATAATCTAACCTAAAAATATTATTAGTTTTCTTTAGTTTCTTTTAGTTTTTTTTTCTTAGTAGAGTGCTGTAGCTTATGTTGCTGAAGTATAAATGTTGGCTTATGCCTGGGTTCGTATCCCAGGCGAGTCAAATAACAACATCAATTTTAATAATATTTTTTAGTTTATATACATACTAGAATATATGTATATCATAGCGCTCTTCTTCGCCGAAATGACCCGAAATTACGAAATTATGCATTACATCAAAAACTAATGCACCTACTGGCCACCAGAGCGCCTGCAGTTCTGTCCCAATAAAAGAATTGGCCACGCATTGTAGAGTTGGCCAAAAAATTAAGCTTTTTCTTTATTCCTAAACTTCAACACCTGTCCTTCTCCACTATCCCTTTCCCAAAGAAAGTCACACATAATTCTCTACAAACACAAATATATTTGCATTCCATTGCAAGCGCATTTCCCACTGTGACAATAATCACCCATACAAATACAGAATTTTAATTTGAATCTTCTTTTTTTTGTTGTTTATTTTTTTTTCTTTTTTGCCTGAATCTTTTCCATCTACATTTGAATAAATTACCATTCAATAATCAAAATCTAGTGGGCAAATACAATGTTGCAAATACATAACATTTGCCGAAAATACGAAAAATATATGACTGCGAATAAGAATATATGAGCACTTGTACGCATGAGTAGGTAATCATTATATACAGTGAGAGAAAAAATGCTGAAGCATGTGAAAAATTAGAGAAGGAGAAGGTGAAAGAAAAGTAAGTGGTAAGACTTAAAATTAGTAGCAATCATAACAACGTAACACCCGGAGCCTTTGGCGGGAATCGAACCCGCAACCCCTCCAGGAGACAAATAGACTAGTGCACTACATCTAAGTCTATTATGCTGAAAAATGTATTATTTATTTTTAAAAATTTAAGTTCACTAACTCTTTAGTTAAAAAAGATTAGGTCATATAAGTTAAAATTACATGGTATATAAGGACACCCTTTAATTTTTTAAGTATTTTATAATTGGTGTTATGGCAAGCTAATTACTAAGGTTCCCTAATTTTTTAAAGAAAAAAACACAGAAAATTCAAATTTAATGGAGAATGTTTATTATCATTTGAAAGAACATTCTTTGGCATTTATTTTTTGAAGATTATGTCTATCAAATGTTGGCCGTTGCAACGTCGCAGATGGTCCATCCGTTGAGTCCAATTTCGACTGGTAACTGGCGCATGACACGCATGATGTCTTCCTCCAAGGCCTGAATCGAAGCGGCTTTGTCCGCATAAACTTTAGACTTTAGATATCCCCACAGGAAAAAGTCTAACAGTGTGATATCACACGATCATGGAGGCCAATCGACCGGCAGAAAACGTGAAATTATATGCTCACCGAAATGTTCTCTCAATAAATCCATTGATTGATGCAATGTGTGGGCAGTGGCTCCGTCTTGCTGAAACCAAATGTCGCCGAGATCACGAGCTTCAATTTCAGGCATTAAATAGTCGGTTATCATGGCACGATTTTTAAAGAAATATGGACCGATGATTCCACCGGCCCACAAGCCACACCAAACCGTTGTTTTTTCTGGATGAAGTGGCAGCTCAAAATCTGCAGCGTAACCTATACCTTCGTATAGGAAGTGAGACTCCAAATTCAGCTCGGTAAAATATAATGGTGCTCCTCCAGTGAAAAAACTTGAGTTTAATGGTTCTCCTGCAGTGAAAAAATTTAGTTTAATGGCTCTCCTCCAGTGAAGAATTGAGTATTAAAAATGGTACTCCTCCAATGTCCGACTTATTCACCCCTATCGCGAATATTTTTTCCCATGAATAAACTCCCAAAAATTCTAAAGTGAATGATTTCTATCGTAAAATACAAGTAAATTGTTATTGAAATCATTCACGATAGACAAATTTGGGATTTTTTTCATGGGAACAATTATTCGCGATAGGGGTGATTAAATTAAAATTCATAGGTTATAAACGATCACCAAAACGATTACACGTGGCTGATTAAAGCAACCACCAATACAGTAAAACAGTACAGTTATTCGAGGAAGCCAAATCAGCCAGAGTGAGTGAGACATAAACCACTCGAAGGCGTCGTTTTCGACTAATGTTGCTCTGCTGGTAACTTTCTGTGGATGCGTTGCCAACTGGCTGTCCTTTAGCAGCCACTAAAAACTAACCTAAACATTTTTCTAAGTGGATTAATTATGCCTTCAAATATAAGTATATCCAGACATTTACAAGACCAAAAATCCAACTGTAAATATCATTAACTTTTGTAGTAGTTGATGTAGTTTTTGTTTTTGTTGCTGCTGCTGTTGTTCTTTATCTTCTTCTTCTTCTTCTCCTTCTTGTTCAGTTAAGAAGACTTATAAACAAAAACTCGGCAAAATGAAACCCAATAAAAAACTAAAAACAATTCAAACCAAATATACGCAGTTGCTAAACATGTATGTATGTACGTATGTACATCTCGGGTAGGTAATAAAAATAATTCAATCAAGAGAAAAAATTACAAAAAATATACGCCAAAACAACAACAACAAAACGAACATCAAATAATAAAGAAAAATTTAATACAAACAAAAAATAAAACGTTCGGAAAAATTCCAATCAACACATACCGATCGTCACTGATCGCATTCCAGATGCACAGCTTTTGGCGCTCACAGACAGCCTCTTACATATGCACACAATTTACCTTGTTGATTTTTTTTTCGTTTTTGTTTGGTTCTCTGGGATGTGTTGCATAGTGGTACAGATTGCAATATAAAAGGTTAAAAATTTAAATTCAAAAAAGCTCCGGAGAATGAGTGAATTTTTTGAAAAAGAATAAAAGAAAGCCATATTGAAACTTGGTGGCTGGTGAGACTTTAAGACTGTCACTTATGAGTAAACAGTTAGAATTTCTTTCCAAGAACTTTTTACATTATTTGAAAGCTAATCAGTGTAAATTCAGAAAAAGCTGTTTCAGTTTATGCAGTAAGCACAGAAAAGGACAATTTTTGCACTCTAAAACTCATTTGAATAGGACGTACTACCTCGGAGAGAGAGAAGTTCTTCGAAATAATTTTAGAGGGTTCAGTACTACGGAAACTTTTAATTCGGATATAGTCAATACAGCTACTGGTCACAGGTTAGGATCTAAATACTTAAGAATTTAAATGAAACAGCATTTATTAAGACAGATAATCCTCAGATACTTCTCTGCTATGATCATGCCAAATTTTGGAGAAATCGACTTAGCCCTTTACCAATGGCTCAGTTATTTCCAAAATATTTTGATTGTGCCCCACTGTGCAATGTTAAATAAGTGTTGGAGAAACTAATGGCCAGAAAAGGCTATTATGCCATTGACTATTGTTCACCAAGCCTTTTTTACCGGACTTATTTCTTTCCTTCTTGGTCTAGTGGATTTATTTTAGAATCGGACTTTCTTATCGTTTCAATGTTGAAGTGGCTTCTAGGCCAGGCACTTTGATGTTAAGCCGTAAATTAACTTGAACGCTAATAACTCTACAAGATTTCTCTCGATGAGGAATAGTTCAGAAAAAGTAGAATCGGTAGAGCCATCAATGTGCAACTACTATAGACCACTATCTAACTGGTTAGCAGGAAGAACTAATAGCTCCTGGGGGATTAGAGAGGATGGCAAGACCTCCCGGGCCATTTGCCCTCCATTGGCTAACAGGACGAAAACTAAGCTGCTTCTAAGATTGGACATTAGTGCTAAGAGTCTCTGTAGTTGTGATCTCTAGTCATTGTGCCAGTAAATAGGTTAAAGGTAAATCAGATTTCTGTAGCGTGAGGTCACAGGTAGAAACTATCGTAGACATTATGTGTAACTGTATGGTATTGCAAAGCCAACTGGTTAGATGGCTAGTCCAAAGAATTTACGATGTACTAAGCGATATCGCTCGGTGTAATCTAAGAGATGTAGTCGGCTTTATCAGGAAAATGGTTTAACTAAGGGATAGGCATCGGAAGGGAAATGTTTTTCTTTAGTTTTGCCATTTGAAGGGAATCGCAATGGACCTTTCGGGTCCCCATGTCCACGAAATGGCACCTCCAACCCTTCTCAACCTAAGCTAATTCTGCATAGCGGGCTAATATGTATCAAAATACATTTAAATTTAATATAGTGGCTGTTGAAGAAGACAGCCGACGCGACGATTTATAGTTAAATTCGTTTTCGACCTAAAACTTATCTTTATTTGGCGATTAGATCAAACGTAGGTTGCATATGTTTGAGGAAGGCTTACAGAGACATGCTACAATTCTGAAAGAATATAGAAGAATCTATAATATTATTGACCACTGTGCAACAAACCTTTTTTTAGCGGACTATTTTTTGATGACCCCTTGCTAAAGGGGATTTATGACTGAGGCGGCATCTTTACGATTGAGTAACGCTTTCACAAAATGTTTTTTGTTTTTTAATCGGAGTGTTTGATGTGTGCTGTAGAGCATTTGATTCCGTCTTTTTGGAAACACATGTCTTAAGGAAACTTCCCATCTAATAAGATCCCAAAATAACCACAGTATTGATGGCTCTATAACACTCAACCCTAAAGGTGACGTTCGCGCCTCACTCATTTTTAAAGAAGTAAAAACCATTAATGATTCTAGTACATAAAGCCCACCAAGCATAATATCTTACGGGTGTAGCGATGTCTGGAGAATATTTTGTGGACTTCCATCGCTATAATTGCCTTAGTTGTCCTTATTGATAAGCCCATGCGTCGAAACAAATAAGCCTCATCACTGAAAATAATATTGAAATTAATTTGAAAGTTTGCGAGCGAATTCTGGTGTTAGAAACCACCTCATTAAACCTGAAAAGGTGGAGGGAAGCTATTACGTGTAGGCAGGCTCAAATCGTACTCAAAGAGCCCCTTGGCAAGAAGGCCAAGCTAAGGTGCTCATATATAATAGAAGTACCTTAGGCTGGATAACTGCGCTAGAGACAAGCCATGAAAACTTCAAGTATCATCTGACTGCCTCAACAGACTGATTGGTAGAGTGCTAGTTTATCAGTTTGGGGGTTGCGGGTTCGATTTTCACCAAAGACTCTGAATGTTTTCTGCAGATAAGCGAAAAGCTTAGCAGGCAGTGATGTCTCAAAAAAAAAAAAAAACGTGGAAATCGAAGAAGATGACACTTGCAGAATATGCGCATGTTTGAATGTAAGGCACTGGCCAACAAAAGACTTCGTATCGAGGACAGAAAAATGTTAAATTTGGATGCCAGATGAGAGATCTAAGCCTTGCTAGCAATTTCAATAGAGACTCCGTGATGATAAAAAATTCCGGCCTACCATTTTTTATTTATTTTAATGTAGGGGGAATATCGAAGTAGACCACTTCCTTAACGAGTCGCTTTTCGACCCTCTTCGGTCCTCGAGCCGACCGTTACTAGGCGATCTGAAATCACTAAAGAGTAAAGGCAGGTGGTAGCACGTGACTTAATGAAAGTAAGGTGGCCGTAAATTACAAATCGGTTGCTTGTAATCGTTGAGGGCGGAAGGGAGTCGAATGGGTCCGTCATTAAGGCAGCGGTCTGCTTCGATATTCTCCCTACAATAATAATAAAAGAAACAAAACCAAGTATAAATGGTAATCAACTTTCCAAATTTGACAACCGTGTGTCAGTTTAGTCACTGTCGCAAAATGGAATCTTAAAAAAAGTCCCCTTAAATAAGAAACATTCCATTGGATTTGTAGGTTGGAAAATTGGCTTTTTTTAAATGTTTCATTAGGCTTAGGATGTACTTTATTTGCATAATTAAACACTGGCAGCGAATCAATTGTACCAATTGCTCACTGATATTTGGTGGAGAAAGCCCTCTAAAAAGAATATCATTGTAATATTAATTCAAAAAAAAATATAAGACTTTCTCATTTCTCATTTCTCATTTTCTTTATTTCTTTTTTTTTAATACACGAGTACACTTTGAATTCTTCGTTCAGAAGTTGTACTAATAATTCTAATCAATTATTTTTCCAACCATTCCACTGTTGCTTGTAGTTACCATATTATTTTACTCTATTTTTTTTCGTTTTGTTTTTGTTATAAATACGAGTTTGTAATTGTATGTTTGTGTGTGAATAACGACATTTAATTGAGTTTTTGTTTCTTAGCTTTTGTTGTTGTTTAACTTTGTAAATTTGTATGACTTCTAAAGAATCATTTTTTTTGGCAGGAGTGGGTAACTTCAAAGGCACGATTTTAAATACGGTTTAAGACCAAACTTTTTTAAAGCTAAAAATGTATATTTTTAGCTTTAAAAGATAATAACAATAGGTGTGTACATGAAGAAGTATGTTTTAGAGAAAAATTATAAAAATTGTTATGGGGGATAAATTTGGTACCTTTTTGAAATTGTGTTTATTTTAAAATTTTATGGGTAACGTATGCTTGTTTAAAGAATAATTAAGATCAGCTATTAAATATTAAATCCGATTTTGTGAAATTGAAGACTATAGAGTAAAAAAAAATTTTTAAATTTAAAGGAAAAAAACTTGGTACTTTTACATTTTTTTTTCGTTATAGTAAGATCGAAAATATTTAACAAACTGGAAAAAATCTATAGATCTTATGCTTGCTGCCACAAATGAAAGCATATTTCCATATAAATTTGTTAATGTAAAAATTTGCTGCAGTAAAAATAACGCCCAAAATGAAATAAGGGATAAAAAAGGTACTTTCGAGCTAGTCGAGCTAGTGTTTTAATGAACTGTTTGTATATATATTTATTTTTATTTTGTATATATATTTATAGCACATTTATTTATAGTTTAAATTTACAGGTGTTGTGTAAAAATGAGCCACAAAATAAGTTTGGTACTTTTTTTGTACTTTATTTTTATTTTTTTTTACAGTTTTTGTTATAACTAAGTTTTTTGTTTTTGGAATATAAATCGCTTGAATTTAAGGATTTAATTTATAAAATTTAGAAAAAGGGACCAAAATGGTATTTTCTTTGTAAGTGACTTTTTTTTTTGTAAAATGCGGCAAAATTATATGGTGCTTTTTGTATCATACATATATCATATATTTTCATATCCTTCACCACAGGTGGAAATGATATATATAAGTTTGTCATCCCGTGTGTAAAATTTACAATATTTTTTTCCGACCCCAAAAAGTATATTATAAGTATAAAGTACATATATACATATTCTGGATACTTATACATAGAAAAGTTGATTAAGCGATATGCGTCTGTCCGTCTGTATGCAGGTTGAAATCAACCTTGCAAGGCACCAGAAGAGATACAGACAATTTAAGCCCACCAATCTTCCAGATATAGTTTCGAAAATTTCGCTAATGCAATACAGCAACATCAAACCATTCAATTCGAGGGTACGGGCAAAAAAATATGCCCACCTATATTTTTTGACGTTGTTTTTAGTTTTTTTTTGGTTGTATCGATTCTCTTTTCCTTTTTTTTTTTGTTAAATATATATTAGACCGCGACCAGTAGTTCGCATGGAGTGCATATAGATCTTGGGCGAACAAAAACCCCTGCGAGAGGTGATTTTTGTTTGTTTTTAGGTTCGTAGGGGTTTTCTGCTTTGATTTGTATTAAAAGACTTTATAGGAAGCAATACATACAGATGTAGCCGATAGAGCCACAGGGTGCCCACTGGGAACCAGGAGCAGTCAACAGGCAGATTGGGGGAGTCCTAAGGTCATAACGTTTAAAATAAAAATTTTTACATAAAATATTCGATAACATTTTTACAAAGAATTTTCGATAAAATTTCTATAAAAAATTTTTGGTAAAATTTTTACAAAAAATTGTCGATATAATTTTTACAAAAAATTTTCAAAAAAGTTTTACAAAAAATTTTCAACAACATTTCACAAAAAATTTCCAACTTACAAAAATTTTATAAAAAATTTAAAAATGTAAAATTTTTACATAAAACATTCGATAAAATTTTTATAAAGATTTTTCGGTAAAATTTTTATAAAGAATTTTCTATAATATTTCTACAAAAAATTTTCGATAAAATTTTTACAAAAAATTTTCGATAAAATTTTTACAATACATTTTTGATAAAATTTTACAAAAAATTTTCGATAACATTTTTACAAAAAAATTTTCAATAACATTTTACAAAAATGTTTACAAAAAATTTTTGATAAAATTTTTACAAAAAATTTTTGATAAAATTGTTATAAAAAATTTTTGGTAAAATTTTTACAAAAAATTTTTGATAAAATCTTTACAAAAAATTTTTGATAAAATCTTTACAAAAAATTTTTGATAAAATCTTTACAAAAAATTTTCGATAAAATTTTTACAAAAAATTTTCGATAAAATTTAAAAAAAAAAAAATTTCAATAACATTTTACAAAAATGTTTACAAAAAATTTTTGATAAAATTTTTACAAAAAATTTTTGATAAAATTTTTACAAAAAATTTTTGATAAAATTGTTATAAAAAATTTTTGGTAAAATTTTTACAAAAAATTTTTGATAAAATCTTTACAAAAAATTTTTGATAAAATCTTTACAAAAAATTTTTGATACAATTTTTACAAAAAATTTTCGATAAAATTTTTCATAAATCATAAAAATAAAACCGATTGTATATTACTGTGATATGTTTCATAACACATTGTGGGGATCTATTCTAACGTAATATAAATTGCAGGAGGGACTTAACTTTTACAAAATAATTTCTGTAGAAGTTTTATATAAAACGTGTTATAAAATTTTTACTAAAAAAAATTTCCAAAAAAAATTTTTAGAAAACATTTTTACTAAAAACTGCTTGATAAAATTTTTAGAAAAAATTTTCGATAAAATTTTTACAAAAAATCTTTTATAAAATTTTTTGATAAATTTTTAATATAATACTTACAAAAAAAATTTGAATTAAGTTTTACAAAAAATGTTCGAACATTTTTTACAAAAATCATAAAATCCATTTGTGAAATTGGGAAACATAACAGGGTAAGGGAATATTGAACATTACTATGGTAAAGGGTATATAAGATTCGTCATGGCCGAATATAGTACTCTCACCTGTTAATATAAAAATATGAATTTTAATGTTAACTTTATTAAAGTTGATTTTTCTTGAAAAAAGTAAATTTTATTAAATAAATTATGTAGCATATTAATTACACCGTAATATAAAAAATTTTATTGAAAAATTTTTTTTTTTAAATTTTATAGAACACATCTTTTTAAATTTTATACAACATTTCTTTTTAAATTTTATAGAAAATTTTTTGTAAGTATTTTATTGAAAATTTTTTTTAAAAATTAAATTGAATTTTTTTTTTTAAATTATAATGAAAATTTTTTTTTAAAAATTATATTGAAAATTTTTTGAAAATTTTTGAAAATTTTTTGTAAATTTTTTTTTAAATTTTATGTGAAAATTAATAAAATATTTTAATATTTTTTGTTTTAATTTTATGATCTTAAATATTAAAAAATAATTATATTTATAAGTGCCTCCGGTGCCTCTTTTCTGTCACCAATATATGAGCCTGCCTTAGAGTGGTGTTTTTATATCACTTCGCCCTGTGTTTAAGCTAAAACTCAATTTTATACTGATGCGTATCTTGTAGAAGCTGTAACATACACACATACTTTACCACTACCACTACGAATACAATTACAACTGCTGCTACATTCACACAAATCTTAAACATCATAAAATACGAGCACAAAAACCACAGAAATTAAAATAAAAAATATATACTGAAGTCTGTTTTTTTAAATAATTTTTTTAAGCCAATTTTAGTGCGTATAAAATACAAACAATGTATGAGTACAACTCAAGTTTGAAAGAAAAAGCACAGGTGGTAGAAGTAACTAAGCGTATTCGAAACAATTGGGTGTTTGAGATAATGAAAATATTTATGACTTTAAATTTAGATACTCGAGTGTATCAGACAATAAGATCAGTATTTATTTTTATAAATAAAAATTTAAGTGTTAATTGTTTTAGTTTAATGTTTCACGGATTTTAGTGGTTATGTTAAGGATTACAAAAAAAATATATGTATATATATTCTCTTTCGGTTAAAGACTATGCCAACGGCGAGTTAATGATAACCCGCACGTTCTTTTATACGTGAAAAGGTTTTTATTTAGATTTTATTAAAGTGTGTTTACTATGGAGTCTTCCGTTCATAACAGCCATTTGAAAACTCTCACAAATACTATCCGTTTAAGTAGTGTCGCGTCACTAAGACAGTCCAGGTCCTGAAAGAATTTTTGTTCTACATATTTGATCCTGCGTCCTTACAACTGCGAGCAATCGCCGAGAAAGAGATAAGTTGTCTTTTCGCCTCCTCATCCAGACAGCTTCTGCAGCTCTAAATTTCAACCGTCTGTCTATAACGGTTCAAAAGTTTAGCAATATATGTATATCAAATATTGGGACACCCTTTAATTTCTAATTTTAAATATTTTACATAAATTATAAGGGACATATTACTAGACATTTTGCCTACTTTTCAAGTGATTGTCTATAACGGTTACAAAGATAGGGTTATATAGGTCAAATGAAATCACCTATGGGTGCACCCTTTAATTCTTAAGTTTAGTTTTTAATTACTTTTTGTTTTTGTTGGCAGATATAGTGATACGCACTTTTGTAAAATTTTAAATTTATGCCCTTTACTGTTCATAATACAGGAAAAAATAAGTATGTTGTATGGGGAACCCTTTAATTTTTAAACATTTTTTTAAATGGGACCAATCTGTTATGTAATGACTTTTCATATAAAGAAGAAATATTCAAAATTGGTTCAGAAAAGACTGAGTTCTGCGGGCACAAATTACATATCTATAAAAACTAGGGTTAGGTGACAATTTACGCGAGTTCAATGATTTTTCTCTATTCAAAAAGCGCTCAACGCGCTCAAATAAGTTTTCACTTCTAAAATAACCAACCCTTGAAGTATCCTCTAATATATTAACCCTTACTGTTCACACATTTTAAAAACATTTAAAAACAAGTAAGAGTGCTATATTCGGCCGTGCCGTATCGTCACCGGAAATTCCTAATCATGTAAAAATTTTATAAAAAAATTTCGTTTAAAAATTTTATAGATTTTTTTCGTAATAATTTTATAGAAAATTTTGTAGAATTTTCTTTTGTTAAAATTTTATAGAAAATTTTTTTTCGTAAAAATTTTATAGAAATTTTTTTTTCGTAAAAATTTTATAGAAATTTTTTTTTCGTAAAAATTTTATAGAAATTTTTTTTTTCGTAAAAATTTTATAGAAATTTTTTTTTCGTAAAAATTTTATAGAAATTTTTTTTTCGTAAAAATTTTATAGAAATTTTTTTTTCGTAAAAATTTTATAGAAATTTTTTTTTCGTAAAAATTTTATAGAAAAATGTTTTTCGTAAAAATTTTATAGAAAATTGTTTTGCGTAAATATTTTATAGAAAAATTTTTTTCGTAAAAATTTTATAGAAAATTTTTTTTCGTAAAAATTTTATAGAAAATTTTTTTTCGTAAAAATTTTATAGAAAATTTTTTTTCGTAAAAATTTTATAGAAAATTTTTTTTCGTAAAAATTTTATAGAAAATTTTTTTTCGTAAAAATTTTATAGAAAATTTTTTTTCGTAAAAATTTTATAGAAAATTTTTTTTCGTAAAAATTTTATAGAAAATTTTTTTTCGTAAAAATTTTATAGAAAATTTTTTTTCGTAAAAATTTTATAGAAAATTTTTTTTCGTAAAAATTTTATAGAAAATTTTTTTTCGTAAAAATTTTATAGAAAATTTTTTTTCGTAAAAATTTTATAGAAAATTTTTTTTCGTAAAAATTTTATAGAAAATTTTTTTTCGTAAAAATTTTATAGAAAATTTTTTTTCGTAAAAATTTTATAGAAAATTTTTTTTCGTAAAAATTTTATAGAAAATTTTATTTCGTAAAAACTTTATAGAAAATTTTTTTTCGTAAAAATTTTATAGAAAATTTTTTTGCGTAAAAATTTTATAGAAAATTTTTTTGCGTAAAAATTTTATAGAAAATTTTTTTGCGTAAAAATTTTATAGAAAATTTTTTTGCGTAAAAATTTTATAGAAAATTTTTTTGCGTAAAAATTTTATAGAAAATTTTTTTACGTAAAAATTTTATAGAAAATTTTTTTACGTAAAAATTTTATAGAAAATTTTTTTTCGTAAAAATTTTATAGAAATTTTTTTTTCGTAAAAATTTTATAGAAATTTTTTTTTCGTAAAAATTTTATAGAAATTTTTTTTTCGTAAAAATTTTATAGAAATTTTTTTTTCGTAAAAATTTTATAGAAATTTTTTTTTCGTAAAAATTTTATAGAAATTTTTTTTTCGTAAAAATTTTATAGAAATTTTTTTTTCGTAAAAATTTTATAGAAATTTTTTTTTCGTAAAAATTTTATAGAAATTTTTTTTTCGTAAAAATTTTATAGAAATTTTTTTTTCGTAAAAATTTTATAGAAATTTTTTTTTTGTAAAAATTTTATAGATATTTTTTTTTCGTAAAAATTTTATATAAATTTTTTTTTCGTAAAAATTTTATAGAAATTTTTTTTTTCGTAAAAATTTTATAGAAAATTTTTTTTCGTAAAAATTTTATAGAAAATTTTTTTTCGTAAAAATTTTATAGAAAATTTTTTTTCGTAAAAATTTTATAGAATTTGTTTTTTCGTAAAAATTTTATAGAAAATTTTTTTTCGTAAAAATTTTATAGAAAATTTTTTTTCGTAAAAATTTTATAGAAAATTTTTTTTCGTAAAAATTTTATAGAAAATTTTTTTTCGTAAAAATTTTATAGAAAATTTTTTTTTCGTAAAAATTTTATAGAAAATTTTTTTTTCGTAAAAATTTTATAGAAAATTTTTTTTTCGTAAAAATTTTATAGAAAATTTTTTTTTCGTAAAAATTTTATAGACAAATTTTTTTTCGTAAAAAGAAAATTTGTTTTCGTAAAAATTTTCTATAAAAAACCCTTTCCACCTGTGGTGAAGGGTATAATAATAAATTTTTTGTTTTTAAAATAGGATTTCCAAATTCGTATCACGAGAAGGATTTTTTCATTTTGCAGTTTGCTGTGTTTTACTCACTGATCATTATAACAGTTTCCTTTCATTTAAAATTTTTTTTGTTGCTAAGATTCTTTTTAAGGTACCCCATGCTTCTTCTACCTTCTGTATGTATAAGGCCTTCTTTCTCAACTTTTAATTGTCTAAATATTTATTTATTTATTTTAAAATTTCTATAATTTTACAATTTATATTTGGACTCTTGCTAAGGAATTCCTCTTCTTTCAATTCCAGCCTTGTTAACACTACATTCAATTGGTTGGCAAATGATATCTGTGATATGTTTTGCGGTATGAGTGTAATATTTGTTAGTATGTTTAACAAAAAAGAAAACCTTTTGTTGTTGTTGTCTTAACATTTCGATTCACAGAAGGCAAAGACATAAAAACTAGTGATAGTAGTTGACCACCGCTAGGCCAGATAAAATCTGCCATTATTGGCTGTTATACAAAAAAAAAAAAACGAAAAATACCCAAGCGAAGAAATAGATAAAGAAAATAGCAAAATTAAAGAAAATCTAACAAATATGTTGGATATACAATAATAACACAAAATACACAGTTGCAAAAGAAGAAACCCCATCACATCAGCCGCAACATGATCACTGTAGTCAGTGCCACTACATTGCGAACACATACATACATACATACATACATATATGAGAGCTGCTTTGCTCTTTCTCTTGCTGTTTTTTGGTCTAGGCTTTTAAATTTTTGTACTTATCTATACATATAATAAAATAGTAACTCATTTCCTGTCTGTCTATCCTTCTTTTTTGTGTTCGCATCACGTAAAAACTACTGGATGGGTTTTAACAAAATTTTGTGAGGAAGAACCTTAACATCCTAATTTCAATTTAGGATAACCTTTTCCGCGAAATATCTTATTTCCAAGAGAAAGTGGAGAAAAAGCAGTGAAAGTATGAAGATTTTTTTACCAATTTAAAGGTACTGCATACTTTAAGGCATTTTTTTTATTTTTGAAAGCAGTATATTTTAAGCAATGTTGCGCTGTTTCCTGTCTATCTTTAACAGAACCTTACAATAATTTTTAGGATTTAAGAATGTTATATAAATATTATATATAATTATATAATATTATATAAATTTTAGAATTTTTCCAGGGATGGGTATCTTTATACAAAGTAAATACGTAAGAGTCAAACAAATTTGGTGTGAATTACTTTCAAAGCAAAATCTAACAAAATATTGTCAGGAAGCACACAACGTGTGTGGGCACAGCTAGTTTTTGTTATAAACCCAAGTCAGTATTGAGCGCAAAAAAAGAAAGGAATTTTATCCATAAAATATAATTTTAGTTTTTATTACATTTTCATGATGTTTAGCTTGGTTTATATTAAAAAAATAGAAGTGATCAGTTTTTTGTGAAAATGTTTATAAGAAAATACATAAATGTATATCGGGTGCTTTTTTAACTGCATGAGAATTTAAAAGACAGAAATATGTTTGGTATGATGTGATTAAGATTTACGTCGGCACCTAGCCGTGTTAGTCCTTACTCGACGGTGGTCTTACCACTGAGTGAAATAAAAGCGTAGACTAGCGCTCCTATTGCCTAGTACAGCACACTTTTCGACAACGTACCATAATGGCTCCATGTCGCACTAGACATACTGCACAGTCACAAATATAGTTGGTATGAAATTTTTTTAATTACAATCTGCTAGATAACTTCATGTCACTCCGACTTCATTTCTACAATATTCATTTCCGTCCGTATAAAGTATATATATTGGATCCTTATACATAGAGAAGTTGATTGAGCGATGTACATCTGTCCGTGTTCGGGTAGTAATGTCATTAGCGAAGGCACCAGAAGAGATACAAAAAATGTAAGCACACTGACAGATGTCAGGCATAGTTTCGAAAATTTTCGGATTGAAATTCAGCAACATCGGAACATTCCTTTAGAGGCTGTGGCCCAAAAACCACGCCCATCTATATTTTATTCACGTTTTTTAAAAATATTTTTTATTTTTTTTTGTCAAATAAATATTTGACCGCGACAGGAAGATAGCAAGGAGTGCATACAGATCTCGGGGGATCAATAACCCCCTGCGAGTTTCGATTTTTCTTTGGTTTTAGATTGGTAGGGTTTTTCTGCTTTGGTTTGTATTAAAGACCTTTTTATAGAAAGCAATACACATAGAGGTAGCCAATGGACCCACAGGGTACCCATTGGTAAATAGGAGCACATGGGAGGTCAATATGAGGAAATTTTTCTTCTTAAGATTTCTTTTTGCTTTAGTGTGACCATTCTAACTCAATAAAGATTACAGAAAGGTCCTAAATTTAAATAAAAAAATTCAATAAAAATTAAAAAAAATTTTTTTCTTGATTTCTAGATTTAATAAACTTCTCATTTGGTTTATTAAATTTTGAGCATAAGAATCTGGGTTTTTATTCAGAAAATTTAAAAAAGTCCACTGACGATCTGGGTAAGCACCAGTGAAATAGCGATATGCTATATGGATATGCTTTCCAATAGTAATCTGTTTAAATAATATTAAAAAATTTTTTTTTAAAATTAATAAATTAATTATTTAGGCTTAAGTTCTTAATTATATAGAGATAAAGAAAAATTAGATATCAGCAAAGCAGAATGCATATTCTAGACAGCTACGTCCGTCATCAGAAAGATTGTTACGTCACGCAAAGCCAAGTGAAATTATTCATAATGAACTTTATTGGTTTTTTTATATTAGGAATAAAAATACCTTAAAACATAAATTGTAGGTCTATCAACATTGATTTGATGACTGATTGTTACGTTACGTAACCATTATTATCCAGATAGACGCGTAAATTTTTTCAGTTTAGTTGGTCTCAATCAAGGGATCCCCAGGTCTTAGATCTTTACTTGGGTGGTCTTGAATTTTTTATTTAAATGTTTTTAAATTAATGAGTGTCCTACTATTTAAGCATAACTAGACTAGGGTTCCGTACCCAAAGGATAAAAACGTAACTCTATTTTTTTCTACAATCACTGTCGGTCTGTCTATCTCTGAAACCGTAATAGGTAGACTTTTGCAGTTTTTACAGAAAGTGTATAATTGGGGCCGCTTTAGCCACAAAAACTAAAATTCAAAGGGTGTTCCACGTATATGTGTTTATTTCTTGTAGGAGGCAAACACTTAAAATTTGCACACCGTAATTAAAACTTTGTTTTGTATATAAACAAGTATGAAAAATTAAACGTAAAAACTAAAGGGTGTTCCGATAGTTGTGTAATTTGCGTGAACATGGCCTAATTTTTTAACCACAGTAGATACACTCTTAAAATTTTCATAGAAGGTCTACTAATACGGCCTTTTTAACAAATATAGGGGGTTTTTTAAAGAGTTATAGAACTTTAAGTTGGCATTACTTTTCAAGATGGCGACCGATTTAACAGCTGTCACGTGATTTATTCTCAGTTTGGTTTGGCAATTCATTATCAATAGATTCGCGCCTGAGCAGTAAGGCGTAGATTCGTCGAATGGGCCCAAAACGAGATTGCCGTTGATCCCGATTTTCATAAGCGAATTTTGTTTAGCGATGAAGCGCACTTCTGGTTGAAAAACTGACTATTTGGTGCGCTTTATGGGCTGGTGGAATCATTGGTCCGTACTTTTTCAAAAACGATGGTGGCCAGAACGTTACAGTCAATGGTGATCGGTATGGAGCCATGATTACTAACTTTTTCATTCCTGAATTGAATAACCATGATGTCCAGGAGATGTGGTTTCAGCAAGACGGCGCAACATGTCACACAGCTCGTGCCACAATAGATTTATTGAAAGATCTTGTGATTTAACACAGCTAGACTACTTTCTGTGGGGCTATGTAAAGTCATTGGTCTATGCGGAAAAGCCACAAACGCCTGACCATTTGGAAGACAACATTCGCCGTGTTATTGCCAATATACGGCCACAAATGTTGGAAAAATTCATCGAAAATTGGACGTCCAGATTGGACTACATCCGCACCAGCCGTGGCGGTCATATGCCAGAAATCATATTTAAAAAGTAATGCCACAAGATTATCTTTCGGATAAATAAAATTCATGTCAATCTAATCTATACCTCTATAAAAAAAACTCTTTAGTAAAAATTAAAGGGTATTCCGACAGTGCTGTAATTTTCACGTATATCGCCTTATTTTTTGAACCATAATCTAGTAGAATCTTGAAATTTGTACAGAAGTTGTGATGCCACGAACGCTATGACAATTACTGAAAATTAAAGGGTGTTCCAACAGTGAAATGTTTTTTGACGTATATTGCCGTATTTTTTTTTAATCGTAAAAGTTAGACTATTGATGTATTCATAGAATGGGAATTGCTGTGGTCGCTATAGCAACAAGTACTAACATTTAAAGTGGGTGCCGAAAGTGATGCATTTTTTCGCTTGCTTACGATTTTCTTTATGTCTTTTAACATTAAGGATTTATTCTATGAAAATTTGGAATTTAGTTATTTTATTGTATTGGCTGTAATTAAACGGCTATAATTTTGTGAATTTTTTAATCTGCCTACAAGCACTTTACGACTAAATTTTCCCAAGAAAATTTTCTCTTTCATTCATTAAAATATGAATTTAATACCTAAATAAAGAAAAAAAAACGCTTTTTTCAATTAGTCGTTAAAATTTTATGTTTATTTGATTTTGCCATAAATAAAATACCATTTTATTTGAAAATATTTTCGTAGAAGAATATTTATTCGAAATGGCTGGTTTTAAGCAGCATTTTTTTGCACTTTTGCTTTAAAAGCTTTTGGATAATTTATGCGAATTCTTTCTTAATATTAAACTGATGACATGTAGTATTTATAATCATAGAAAAGTGTCAAATAAAAATATTAAATTACTTTGATTTAAAATATGTATCTCTAAAAAAAAACTGTCTTGGTGGTCTTTCGAACTTAAAATCATAATAAATTATATTTTATAGCAAAATGATTAGTGTCCTTTTAATTATTCGTTTAAAGGCTTAAACTGTAAGCCTACATAATGGTAAAATGCCAGTAAACACAACTGTGGTTTCAATATAGTTTCAAAAAAGAATCGCTATATATATTAAGGGGGGGGGGGGTAATGCTTTAAAATCAACATACTTTCTCCACCACATCACACATCACATCAATCACAAAAAAACCTTTTTCCTTTCCACATATAAGACACATTTTTTTGCAAAATGGCTGCCTGTGACATTTCTATAGCTCTTGCTAGGGGGTTCAATACCTGCTCGTTCTATCAAATTTTGGGTACACGCAAAGAAAAAACATGATTGAGGTAACCATAATCAAATATAATTGAGTTAAATGGTTGCAGTCAAACCATATTATTATTAACATAATAACAATATTACACCCTTCACCACAGGTGGAAAGGGTATATATAAGTTTGTCATTCCGTGTGTAATTTCTACAATATTCATTTCCGACCCCATAAAGTATATATATTCTGGATCCTTATACATAGAGAAGTTGATTAAGCGATGTCCGTCTGTCCGTGTTAGTGTGGTAATGTCATTTGCCAAGGCACCAGAAGAGATATAAAAAATTTAAGCACACCAATCTGTCAGGCATAGTTTCGAAAATTTTGATATTGCAATTCAGCAACATCAGATCATTCCTTTGGAGGTTACGGGCCAAAAACCACACCCACCTATATTTTTTTACGTTTTTTTTTTAATTTTTTTCTGCTTTAGTGATTCTGTTTTGCCTTTTTTTGTTAAATAAATATTAGACTGCGACAGGTAGATCGCAAGGAGTGCATACAAATCTCGGGGGATCAAAAACCCCCTGCGAGGGGCGATTTTTGTTTGTTTTTAGATTGGTAGGGTTTTTCTGCTTTGATTTGTATTAGAGACCTTAATAGAAAGCAATACGCATAGAGGTAGCCAATGGACCCACAGGGTACCCACTGACAAATAGGAGCAGTTAAAAGGACCCCCCATGTGTCAATATGATTAATTTTTTTTTTTTTGTAAGGGTTTCTTTTTGCTTTAGTCTGACCATTCTAACTCAATATAGATGGGTAAAGGTCCAAAATTTAACAAAAAAAAAATTTCAATCAAATTAAAAAAAAAAAAATTTTAAATTTTTTTTCAAAAGTATTTACAAAGCATTTTCAAAAAAATATTGTACAGAAAAATATTCGAAAAATTTTTTTTTTTAAAAATTTTCCGAAAAATTTTCGAATAAAATTTTACAAAAAATTTTTAAAAAAATATTTTTAGAAAAAAAATTTACATACAATTTTCGAAAAATTAAAACAAAAATTTCAATATTTCTTTGAAAATGAAAATCATGACTGTAACATAACATATATTTAATATTAAGAATATACATATGTATGTATGTGTGTATATAGAGTAACATATTTTTTTAAATGCGTTTGATTTTTAAATAGATGATATCTCTGTTTTCAAACCTAGGTGCATTAAACACATAGACATCATCAGAATACCGACTACAAACTGTCAAAAATGAAACGTTGTGACTGTCGTCAACTTAGGTTAATTTCTATTTTATTCAACAAAAGAAAATGTCACAAAATTGCAAATTAAAAATTCATATGCAAAAAAAAAGTTTTGGAGGAAATATTTATAATTTTTTTAAAAAGTTTTTTAATTTTATAAAAGCAAAATAAGTATTTCTACAACAATGTCAGAGTTTACGATGTAGCTGTCGGCTTCAATATCATTAAGTAGCTGACAACACGGCGACAATTGTAGCAAACGGAATTTGTTTTCATTTGTCTTCTATTTTTTTAACTCATGAATAATGATTTTTTCTCATACGACTTAATTTAAGTAATGAGTCAACAATATCGATAATGCTGTACATGACTGTATAAATCAAATCACCGTGGTGAAGGGTATAGAAGATTCGGCACGGCCGAATATAGCACTTTTACTTGTTTTATATTAGAACCATTTTATTGTCTAACTTAAAAATAACATTGTAAAATATAAAATTTCTTTATAAAATAAAATAAATTAAATAAAATTGAAATATATGTGTGTATTAATCAAAACATATCTTATTTGTATATATAAACATATCTTGGAATCAAACATACATTTATTTATTACTGTGTTTTTTAAACATGCGATATCAGAAATGACTCAATTCATAATTTATTATTTTTTTAAAATTAGATTTTAATAATTTAAAAAAAAATACAAAACTTCATAGCAACCAAACAATATTTGTTTGTTTTTAGTCATACTGTGGTTACATCCGAGTAAACTTATCACAATTTGTTTGATACTAATAATATTATGTTTATAAATTCAATATTATTTTCGAATACTAATAAAACTTTGGTTGTGGTTTGAAAATTATATACTTCAAACTAAGAGCCCCTACGCAAACCCCTAAGGGTCTGTGAGCACATACACAATCTCAACGAGAATCTCACAAAGAGAACAAAACATGAACAAATTTTAAATTAGTAAGTAGCATACCAGCTGTCACTTTGTGTCACTTTGCTAAATATTTGGCAAGCCAATGCATTTTCATTTTAACCACTTTTTTTTTGGTTGGGGGCCTTTGCTTCAAACCAATCACATTGACTTTTCTGAGTGTAGTAACAATTTAATGATCAAATAGTAACAAAAACTTGTTTGTCGTGAACACAGTAATGATCAAAACAACTGCAAGTTTTTTATCGCAACCTTATATTGTTACAAAGAATATAAGATGGTTCTTGTGACCATGTTTTTTCACTGCGTGTATGCAACAGCAGGTAGCAAAACAACCGCTTCCCTCGATAAAGATCATAGCCACAATGTTAACAACTCAGGCATAAAAAACTGCTTAGGAACATTTTACAGAGTTACCGGTTCTCATGACATCGATATGATAGATTGCCAGATTGATTCCCATATGGGATCGCACACAAAGAAAGGGATAGAAAGGTAGCTTGAACGAGTTTTTTTAATCGGGGTAAAATTGGGCTAAAAATGAGAAAAAGAATGGAGCTGGTCTCAGACCCCGCCGTAGCCGAATTGATATCAAATAATTGGTTTTTCTGCATGTATGTACGTCAAGTTGAATAAAAAAGAAAAACCATAAAATTTTTCAAAATTTTTTTTTTTTAAACTTTAAAAGTCTTTCAGTGAACCGTTTTAAAGGGTAAACCAATTCGAATGGAGGTGCTACCAAACCCCCTGGGGTGTTTTTACGATCGGTAAGATAGTTTTTCAGTGTGTAATTTGGGTACAGGGGAAAAAATTTAAAAAGTGGTCATAAATGAGGAGAGCCCTAAACGGCACTCCTGTAAAATTTACTTTGATACCCTTAGATACCCTTCATTTTGCGCATAGCAGCGTATATCGTCAGAAAGTGTTGACTCCAAGCCATCGAGAAACAGATATGACAGCATTACATTGCTTGTCAATAAGTTTTATAGGAGCAACGTTTAAAATAGGAATGTTAACCTTGAGTCTTTTTTTTTAAATCAATGCAACATTTCGATCTTATCCATCATGTCCATCAGTTTTATATTCAGAAGAAAATAAAATATTGTAGTGATTCACCGATCACTTTAAAAATTTTTTATTTTATTTTAGGTTTACCTTCCAGAGTTGCCAATCGTCGTCACACTAATGTAAAAAATTACTGCTGCGGTTTCCATACCAGTCTCGAATAACAGCGAAAATTTAGTAAAAATTCTGTCTTCGGAAGAGAACTACCACACAAACGAGAATGTGATCTGGCAGCATTACAATGCTGGATAATGGGTTCATAGGTGGAACCAAGGCGAATTCATACCAGGTGGAGTCGACAGCCCAGCTGATTGTTTTTTGCTCTTGTTTTTTTTTCTTGTTAAAAATAAATTGTTTCATATCTGCTTATCTAATGTCAAAGTTGTTGTTTTGTTATAGTTGTTGTCCTACTGTTCACACCTGGTATGTATTCGCCTTGGATTGGAACGTTTACACCATCTGTTGTAGTATTAGGATTTTTTTTTAAATCAATGGATCATCTCGATTTTAGTCTATTACTCTTAGTCTTATGAAAAGCAAAAATATTAGCTTGATTCGCCGATCACTTTAAACAAATTTCATTTTTTTTGTTGATCGGAATATGGGACATATAGTTTTCTATAAAATTCTTCTTAAAAATAAGGATTCAAAATTCTTAAATAATACTTTCTTGTCATTTTTCCTTAAACACAACACACATTAGCAAAACCACTAGTTTCTCTTCTTCTCACTCCTCTCATGACAATCAGTGACATTCCAAAATTTTCCAATAAGTTGCCATGACATTTTCCATGAAATTTATTCACCGTGTGTCTCTTTTTTGTTTTTTTTTTTTGTTTTTGTTCGTTTACATTTTTATTACCATAACAGCGCTGGGTATTTTCTACGATAATTAAACAAAACTAAATGATCAAAATCTTTAATACTAAATGCAAATGCATTTGGGATTTTATTTATTTTTTTTTGCTGTATCGTTACTCGTAACTTGTAAGTCTTTAAAGGAAATAATCTTAAATACTTAATCAGTTTCATTTGTGTTTATTTGGCGGAGTATTTAAACAGTTAAACTAAACAGCATTTAAAAACTGCAAATGTGTTTTTTTTCATCACTAAAGTTAAGGAAAGGACAACCCACGCTTGTAACAACAACAACAACTGCAACAACAATTATGCGCACAAAGAATTCTGGGCGAAAAGAAAAAGATATAAACATAAAAAGCAAATAATTAGAAAATGGTACATATTGGTTAAGCACAACAGTAACTAATATTAGTAGAAAAATTATCGATAACTTTGTTCTATAACGGAAAAAGTTATCAATCACTTTGTCTATTAGTAGAAATGCTAACAGTAACAATCTAGAAAGTTAACAGTAACAAATAAAATACTATTTAAAAAAAAAAATTATCGATGACTATTTATTTCTGTAAAAAAGCGAACTACAAATTTATATTTTTTTTATTAAATTATCTATGTTTCTAAATATGTTTTAGTAAATATATACATAAATATATTTTTTTAGAAAAAAAGTTATCGATAACTTTTTTTTAAGGTCAAATTATCGATAACTTTTTTAAAAGTAACAAAGTTCCAAGTAAAAGGAATCAGTCTATACATATATACAGCAATATTCAATTTAAAAAAAAATATACATTATATTTTTATTTCTGTAGAAAAGTTATCGATAACTTTAAATATTTAAGGTCAAATTATCGATACATTTTTTTAACAGCACCGAAGTTAAAAGTAAAAAGTATCAGTCTATAACTACAGCAATATTAAATTTTGTATAAAAAAAAATGAACCATTACTTTTTATTTCTGTAGAAAAGTTATCGATAACTTTTAATTTCTAAGGTGAAATTATCGATAACTTTTTTTTTAAACAGTAACGAAGTTCAAAGTAAAAAGTATTAGTATATATCTACAACAACATTCTATTTGAAAAAAAATATTTCAATTACTTTTTATATCTGTAGAAAAGTTATCGATAAATTTATATTTTTGCAGTAAAGCTATCTATTGATTTCTATTTAAGAATATATTTCGAAACATGTATTATTTATATATATTTTTTTTTAAGTTATCCATAGATTTTCATTTTATCAATAATTTTTTTCTCCAAAAAAATTTATTGTCAGCGATAGTTTTTTCTAGCTACAGAAAATTTATCAAACATTTTGTTTATCAACTGTAGTTATCGATAGCAATCCATCACTTCACCAAATTTATGTTTAATTTGTTAACTATAATAGAAAAGCTTTCAATGACATTTTTATCTGTAGAATAGTTATCGATAACCGCTATTTTTATAGTAAAAATATCAAAAAAATTTATATTTTTATAGTAAAAATATCAAAAAATTTCTATTTTTGTAGTAAAAATATGAATAAATTTCTATTTTTAAGGACTAGGTTGTCTTATTTATTTTTAATGTAATTTTTTAAGCTTTTTTTTATTTTTGAATCCGATATTTCATCAGGAAATATCGAATTTCCAAAAGAACTAAAGCTTGAAAAATTTAATTAAAAGAAGGAATTAGGTGCCTATTATGACCAACTCTTGATCTTGGACTGTCAAAAGAGCTAATCGAATGAATTTTCATTTGCATTCATTGGCACTATGAATAAATATTGTTTTACTAATTTTTAAAGGAAAAAATTGAATTAATTATTAACTTTTCCAACATTTGCTTTTTCTCTAGGAAACTCATAAATAACTTTTTATTATTATAGCAAAATTGTCGATAACAATAATATTAATTATAATATTTTAATTAATATTATTGTTATCGACCATTTTCTAATCAATAATGAAGTTATCGATTACTTTTTAAATCAATTAAATATTTATCAATAACTTTTGAACCAATAGAAAAAATACCGATAATTTTTAAACTAATTAAATTACCAAAACAAAAATGACCGATAACTTTTAGAAAAAATAGAAAAGTTACCAATAACTTTAAAATAAACAGAAAAGCTATGGTTAATGTTTACGAATTAATGGAAATTTATCGATAACATTATTAATAAGTAAAAAAGATATCGATAAGTCGATAAGTGTTATTAATAATGGTAACATTACCAGTCTATAACAAAGTTGACGATAATTTCCTATATATAAAGAAAGCTATCGACAAGAATTTATAAGGATAGAATAATTATTAAGAACTATTTTAATCTAATAATTATTGATAAATAAAGATCAATAAATGTAGCATTGAATCTATATAACTTTTTATATGTATGTCTCTGTAGAACAGAGTACGAAAATAAACAAAAGGTAAGGGTTGTTTTCGTTTTGTTTTATTCTTTACAGCGTTTAAAATAAAATAAAAACAAAACAGAACTAATTTGGTCGTAAACAAAAACTCTATATTCATATAAACGTCCTCAGCTAAAAAAGAAAACAATGAGAACAAAAAAAAAACGTTTTGAGAAAAAACCTTTCGCAAACGTTTGCTAAATGATTTGGCCATAATGTCCAATAATACATCAAAGCGGTATACAACTTTAATTTTTGAGAGATACTGAAGGACAGCTTGTAAGATATTTTTAGACCACATGCAGCTGAAAAATACTATATCTTTCAGCTGCATGAGATAATACAAGACAGAAGTATGGTTGGAATGAAATTTTTTTTATAATATTCAGATATTCAGGTATGTATATATAATGCAATTTATTTTTTAAATATAATTTTCGGCATATGTCCGCCATGGCCTCGTGTTATATTGTCTATTCGATCAGTCCAATTATTGTCAAACTTTTCCAATAAATCTGGCCGTATGACGTCAGCAGAGGCTTAAATATTGACCTTTAATTCTTCAAGATTGGTTGGTTTGTCGGCATAAACCAATGACTTAACGTAGTGTCATAAAAAATAATCCAGAATGAGGAGGCCAGTAAACAGGACCATAAATCGAAGCAAAATCAGTATTCGAAAATCGAACTGAAAAAAAATGTATATATATATATATATGATATATAATATATGATATATAATTCTTTTTTTTGGAGTTCGATTTTCGAATGCTGATTTTGGTTTTAATTTGTTACTCTAAATTGTTTTTACTTTGTTTTTTTTCTTATATCGAGTGTTTTTCAGCTGCATGAGAACTATCGATAGCTATGAGAATGTCAAACCGTGCTAAGATTTCTGTAAAATAATATTTGATATACTATTGCAATCGTACAAGGCAAGAAGATTAGTGAAAAACTTTATGTACAAAACGGTAAAAAATTAGAAAAGTTTGTATCGTTACATGAAACGGTTGCGAAAAGTTTCGTTTGTTTCCATACACTGCTGTAGAATTGTTTAAGCTTTTATTTGTATATATAAAAAGCCTATCGATAAATTTTAGGTTTTGTAAGTAATTTCTTGAAAAATTTAGATTTCTATAAATGAATATGATGTATACACTCGTATGTATATTAAATAATTAAAATTAGTCGATAGTTGGAAATAAGAAGCATATGTTTTCTGCGATATAATTTAATTATTTACAAGCACTGTGGCTAACTTAGCATTAAGTTAAAGGTCCTTTTGAAGACATTTCATCATCACATCACGTTAAACAATTTCTTTAAAAAAACCAAAAACAACCCATTGCCAAGTAAAAGTGGTCTGGCAACTGTCATTTAAAATCAAATAAAAAAATGTGCAGCATTTTCATTCAAACGTTTAATCCTAAAAAAGTTCGCAAAAAAAACACAAAAAAAAAAAAAATGAAAAAACTATCGTTGTAACTTATACCTTTTTGGTTCCCAGCTAACAATTGAAGTCATTTAAATTGTTCCTAAATGTTGAACAAAAAACATTTAAAAATATAAGAATGTGCCAAATTCTTTAGAATTAAAATTTCGAAATGCATTCTCAAGTTTTAAATGCATAAAAAGAAAAAATAACAAAGACAACAAATAAATGTGGCAATTTTAACAAACAATTCAGCCGTCTGTCTGTCTTTAAGGCAGTTTTGGAAACCATCAAATACCAAATTTAACAAAAACAAAAAAAAACCCCAAACGAAATCTTTACGATCAACTCACGTCTGGCACGTCTTTCAGTAGTGATAAACAAGAAAAAAAAAATGAACAAAATAAAACATATTGGAGAAAGAAAAAATCACCAAAACTCGCAAAAGAGACAGACACTTGTACATAAATACATACTTAAATACATACATATGTATGTATGTATTAACGTAACAAAACAACAAGAAGGCTAAAGAGTTAATAGATGGTGAAAGAAATTGTTTCACCCAAACCAAAGCAAAGCTCATTTCCGACTAGGCAAATATTTGACGAAAAGATGCAAGCAAATATTTAATAAATTATACAAATTTCTACTCAATGTAGGAGGCAATATAACTATCAAGGTTTATCACCTGAGATTGAAGTAACATTTGATAACTAGAGTCGTTAGTTACACTTATTTCGCCAAATATTTGCCATGTCTGAACTAAGCTTAACATTACACAATTGCCATTAGAAAATCCAAAATAATTATTTAAAAAAATTTTTCTAATAAAGAAAAAGAAAGCTTCATTAATAATTAATTATTACACAGAAAAGTAATGTAGAGAAACACAAGATTATCACTAAACTCTTTTACAAAGTTATCGTTAAGTTTTCTAGAAAAAAGTTTAAAAAGAGTTCCAATTTTTATAGAATTAAAGGTTATCGATAAGTGTTTTATAGAAATAAAGTGTACTATAATTAAACTATATAAAGTGTACTATTTTTAATTCCATAAAAAAAATAAGTTATTCAAAAAACTTATCGAAAAAATCTTAGAAATAAATTATCGAAAAAAAAAATATAAAAGTTACATAAATAAGTTATCAGAAAAACTTAAAGAAATAAGTTAAGTAATAATAAAAAAAATATCGAAAAAAATTATAGAAATAAGTTATTAAACAAAACTATAGAAATAAGTTATCGAAAAACTTATAGAAGTAAGTTATCAAAAAAATTTATTGACAAAAGTTATCGAAAAATTCATAGAAATAAGTTATGGCAAAAATCTATTAGAAATAAGTTTAAAAAAAATTATAAAAATAAGTTATCGAAAAAAATTATAGAAATAAGTTATCTAAAACACTTAAAGAAAGAAATTATTGAAAAAACTTATTGAAAAAGACGTTGAAAAAACTTAAAGAAACAAGCTATCGAAAAAAATTAAAAATAAATTATCGAAAAAAATTATAGAAATAAGTTATCGAAAAGAAATTATAGAAAAATCTTATCAAAAAAAATCTATAGAAATAAGTTGTCGAAAAACTTATAGAAATAAATTATCGAAAAAATTATAGAAATAAATTTAAAAAAAAACTTATTGGAAAAGTAAGTTATCGAAAAGAATTATGGAAATAATATATAAATAAATTATAGAAATAAGCAATCGTAAAAATTTTAAAAATAAATTATCGAAAAAAATTATAGAAATATCTTATCAAAAAAAAAAAAAACTTTAATTATTATTAGTCGAACTGTTTTAAGTATTACATACAATGAAATTTATAATCAAGCTTAAGTTCGTTTTTATTCTCTCTAAGAAAGAATTAATTAAATTACAAATTAGGTGATAATATTAAAGAAAAATTGGGAAAATTTAATTTTTAGACACCAGCACGAGTGGAATGCATATTTTCTAGACAGCCACGTCCGTCATCAGCACTACTTGTATCTAATCTACTTAGGGTAGTGTTTTAGTTGTAGGCATGATCTATTTAACCAACCAAACCCACATAAAGGAATACGAGAAAATTTGTATTCAATTATCAATCGTCAATTTTTCTTCACCTAATTTGAAATTTAATTAATTCTTTCTTAGAGAGAATAAAAACGAACTTAAGCTTGATTATAAATTTCATTGTATGTAAAAAAAAAACTATAAAAATAAGTTATCGAAAAATTTATAGAAATAAGTTATCAAAAAAACTTATTGAAAAAGTTATCGAAATATTCATAGAAATATGTTATAGAAATAAATTATGGAAAAAATCTATTAGAAATAAGTTTTGGAAAAAAATTATAAAAATAAGTTATCGAAAAAAATTATAGAAATAAGTTATCGAAAAAAATAAATAAGTATACGAAAAAATTTATAGAAATAAGTTATCCAAAAACATAGAAATAAATTATTAAAAAAACATTCAAAAGGACATCGAAAAACATCGAAAATAGAGAAATAAGCTATCGAAAAAAATTTTAAAAATAAATTATCGAAAAAAAGTTATCGAAAAAGTATTATAGAAATATTTTATCAAAAAAAAACTAGAAATAAGTTATCGAAAAACTTATAGAAATAAGTAATCAAAAAAAAAAAAAATATATGAAAATAACTTATTAAAATAAGTAATCGAAAAAATTCAGAAATATATGTTATCGAAAAAACTAATAGAAATATCTTATCGAAAAATAAGTTATCAAAAAAAACTTATAGTTATCTAAAAAACTTATAGAAATAAGTTATCGAAACTTTTTCATAAATAAGTTATCGTACAAAATAGAAAGCTACCAATACTTGTTCTCTATAAATACAAATACATTTATAAATGTTTAGTAAAATTAGAAAGTGTTTAAAAACTCTTCTAAAGCAATAGAAAGTAATCGATACATTTTCGGTAAAAATATAATGTTCCTTTTTTCTTAAGAAAATATCAAAAATCGATAGAAATAGAAATAGAAGTAGAAATAGAAAGTTATCTTTAACCTTTGTATAAAAATAGAAAATTATCAAGACTGAAATACAGTATTAATTAAACTATAGAAATAGAAGGTAATCGATTACTTTTCCATGGAACAAAAAATTTGTTAATAATCGTTTTATAGAAATATAAAGTTATCAATAGCATTTTTATGGCAATATAAAGTGACCAAACTTTCTTTAAAAACAGTTATAAACAAGTTCCCATTTCCATAGAGTCAAAAGTTATCGATAAGTCTATAGAAAGTTATCGATTAAACTTTTATAAAAATATAGAGCTTACCATAATTTTTTATGCAACTGGAAAAAAAACACTTATATAAAGATATTATCGAAAAAAAAAATTATAGAAATAAGTTATCGAAACTTTTTCATAAAACATAATATTACGATACTTGTTCAATATAAATACACAGTAATTTATAATTTTATTAATTATAATTTTATTAATTTTATTAAAACAATACAAAGTTAGCGATAAATTTTCGATAAAAATAAAATGTTACTTTCTAGTTAGAAAAATAAAGCTGTCGATAACTTTTCTTTAAATAAAACAAGTTATCGTTTAGTTTATAGAAAACTAATCAATGTAAATAAAGAAAATTAACAATAAATTGATAGAAATAGGCCCGTTATTATAACTTGCCTTTAGCTAAAGTTAGGATTTTGTTGGTGCGATAAGTAGTTTTTCGTTATAATAATGAGGATAATGCTCATTGCTATAACTTGTCCTTATAGTACGTGATAGTTAAAAGTGGTTTTTAGCTTACTTTTAATAATGAAAACTATATATCGCTGCAACAAATTCCCAACTTTAGCTAAATGCAAGTTATAATAATGGGCCATAGAAGGTTATATTTAAACTTTGTATAAAAGTATTAATTTATTAAAATCCTATCTGTAAAAATAGAGTTTATTCAATAACATTCGATTGAAATACAGAGTTATCGGAATCTGTTCTAGAGGAAGAGGAAGTTATCTATGAAAGCAAAAAGTTGTTTCTATCGACAAGCCTTCTGTAGAAATAAAATGTTATCGATAACTTTTATACAGAAATAGAAAGTTATATTTTTGTAAAAGTAAAAAGATATCGATTAACCTTCAATGGGATAAACTTTTTTTAAGAACTTGAAAGTTATCGACAAGCTGTCTGTAGAAATAGAAAGTTTTCGGCATCCTTTATAAAGAAATAGAAAATTATCGAAATAAAACCTTTCAATACAAATAGAAAGTTATGGATTAGAAATAGAATGAAAAGAAACACTGCCGCTAGAACTTTGAACTAAAAACTATCATATTTTGAATCAGTTGAGCCTTTTATCTATCAGGATATATGCAAATGAACGATATGACGATTACGTGTAAATGAATGATGGCACTAATTAGTCACTCTCGAATTTTTAATCCTGCAGGTTTCTTATGCAATAGAAATGAATCGATAAATTCGTTTGGGCCAGCAATAGGAATAAAGCAGTCAAATGAAATTACATTATTCTATGATTTTCATTAAAAATAAAAAGTTATCGATACATTTTGGATAGAAAGAGAAAGTTATCGATAACTTTTCTATAGCTGTATAAAGTTGTTGATAGAATAAATTATTATATATGTGTGTGTCTTCAGAAATAAAAACTAAACGATAACTTTTCTATATAATAGATAGTAATCGATAATATTTCTATACAAATAGAAAGTAACCGATAAGATTACTAAAGAAAGCCAAAGATAACTGGTCTATAAATAGAAAAGTATCGATAAAACTTTTTAGAGAAGTTAAGTTATCGATAAGGTATTTATTAAATGTTATAAAACAACCCTCATAATAGTAGACTAGAATATTACATACTAGCCTAACGGGACGACCGATAACTTTTCTATAAGTTATCGATAACTTTCTATTTTTTTTTTAAATATAAATACAAAATAATTAATAACTTTGAACTAGAAATTTAAAGTAATCGATAACTTTTCCTTAGAAATATAAGGAAATCGATAATTTTTCTAAAGAAGCGCAAAAAGGTATCAATATGGGTATGAGTATGAATATCAATCTGTGGATAACTTCCCTATAGAAATAAAAAACTTTTTTTATAGTTATAGATAGTTATCGATAACGTAATTATAACAATAGAAATTTATCGGTAACTTGCCAAAATTATCGATACAACTTTCTATAGAAATTAAGGTAGTCATAAGTTTATCGAAAACTTTCTTTTCCTTTCGATAAGTTATCGATAACTAGTTAGTTATTTTTATAGAAAATATTATGGAATGTTTAAGTGAACACTTCATTTGGAAACACTGTTAAGTTTTACTGACTTCCATATAAAATTTTTTTACTCTTATGGAACAAATCTCTGAATAGGGATCAAAGTAAGTAAAACTTGGCGAAAACAAAAAGCTTTGCCACCAGCATAAAAAACTAAACAACAATACCCACGAGTGTTTCTTGCTTTTGTTTGTTTTTTTCCTTTTTTTTCGATAATCAGCTTCACAGCAAAAAGAAAATATCCGTATGTCACGTTTGTCAAATCAGTTTTACCGAATTAACAAATATTCAGTCGCTACAAAAAACAAAAAGTATTTTTTCGCTATCGTTTATATGCAAAGGGTTAAATTGTATGTCGTCTTATTTATTTCTGCTTTTTTCAACTTTTTTGGCTTGAAAATGTGTTTTAATTAAACCAGAAAGCAGACAGACAGACATTGATTCCTGATGAAGAGTTTTAAAATGAAGGAAAAATTGAAATGTTTTTTTAGTTTTCGCAATCAGAAGTTGAATATAGTTTTTCATCACTGGTTAGTTGGGAAAAATAAATTGACAGCAAAAAAAGGTTTATGTTTTTTTATTTTCCCCCAAAGAGTTGTACATTTAGAGACCGATTTTTTGTGCGATTATTATAGATAAATCTGGCAATATTTCTTGATATTCTCACGTTTGGAATACCATGTTGGCCAAACATGATATTGAAGTTATGGATCCTTTATCCACAGTTTTTGAATGTGATGAGTAATAAGTTCGACAGTTACCAGTCGAGAAGTCTAAAATCACTACAGTCGAGTGAAAAGGCTACAGGTAACTCTCAATCAAAGTAAGATAGTCCTAAAATTACCAATCGAGTAATTGAAATCTTTAAGGAATCAAGAGGATCGAAAAGGGACTTATAAAGTCATTGGTGAGTTTCGGCACCTTGCTAACTATGTGCAAATAATTCAGGCAGTTATGTGGAACAACATTAACGTGGGCCAACCTGCCGCTTGGCCTAATCCCACGGTGGTTTTTCCACCGAGTAAAATTTGAGCGTAGACTAGCGCCCCCATTGTTCTGTATATTAACACTCCACGATATGACGTTCCCGCCAGTATCGCAATTCTGTGTGATACAGCCACAATGAGTAGCAATTTATATAATATGGCAAGCCTAAAGGTAAAACATATTATAGCCTCTTGCTTAGGGGTTTGGAGATTATCCAAACTCCGTCTGTTGAGAGTGCAACAGCACACTTGATCGACCGTGCACCATACCTACATAAATCGATCTTAAACCACAACCACCACGTGTACCCCCGAAGGGGACCTCACCAATAACCGGTCACAGAGAGGATAGGCTCTCTGTGGGGCCACCGATTCCCGTGGTACCAGTCCTTTGGGCACTGGTCGGGCCTCGAAGAGGACCCGTGTTATAAAACAACAGACCTTTTCTTCAAGATTTAGGCTCTAGGAACCCTAGCGTCTGGTGCCCCTATTTTCCTCGAGTGAACCGCGTCAAAGCATTTGCCATTCCTGTAGTGATAATTGGAACCCCCGGGTGGAATCAGGCAGTTATGTGGCACCTTCCTGTGGGTGTTTAATAAACACCCAATACAATTGAGGCCCCGAAATAATTGGTAATTAAGGCACTACATCCCTCGCCGTCTAAATGTTCAAATATTTTTTGAAATAAATAATTTTTTTTTTGTTAATTTTATATTAAAATTTAATTAAATAGTTCATTGTTTTAATTATTTATTTAATTAATATTGTTTTTTTTGCTGTTTTAAACAAATATGTAATTGAATCAATTATAAAATTAATTAAACTTTGATTTGAAACCAATTAAAATCTTTAATAAATGCAATTTTTTTTTACTGTAAAATAAGTGTTAACCAAACTGAAACCAACTGATAACAGAGTTGCCACATCTAACATTTGTATGACAGTTTAATATTTGAACTATTACATATTATCGAAATAAGTCTTAACAGGCATTGTTTTGGCCTTTGTCCGTTCATGATAAAACTGAGCCCAATTGAGTATAGAGTTGCCAGATCTGTCAACTATATGATAGATTAATATTTGTTGAAAAATAGAACCACTAAGAAGCAGCTTTCTTATAAATGTTCGTGTAAAATATAAGGTACCCACTGAGTTTAAATGTTATTGTCATCTGTTACCACCCAACAGAATATTGCGATTAAACTGAACTATGATTTTTGCAATAAATCTTTGCAATTTGCTAGCGCTGTTTTAGCCCATTCATGATGAAATAGCAAATTGAGCGCAACTGATAATAGACTTGGCAAATCTGTCAACTGCATGACAGTTTAATGTTTGACGGCAAATATAACTTTTAAACAACAACATCTTAATAAATATTCGTGCAAAATGTTAGGTACCCACTTAGTTTAAATGTTAAAGAGAGTTGCCAGATCTATTAACTGAATTACAGTTTAATATTTGCGATTAAACTGATGATACACTAATGTTTGACGGTAAATAGAACATTTAAAATACACCACCCTTATATATATTCGTGCAAAATGTGGGGTACCCAGTTAGTTTAAGTCTTAAATTACCCCGATCAGAATATTGCTATCAAACTGAACTACGATATTTGAAATAAATCTTTACAATTTCAAGCGTTGTTTTGGCTTAAGTCCATTCATGATAAAATAGCCAACAAAACTAAGCCCAACTGATAATAGAGTTGCCAAATCTGTGAACTGAATGACAATTTAATATTTGCGATTAAACTGAAATAAATTTTGACAATTTGCAAGCGTTGTTTTGGCTATACTCCATTAATGATTAAATGGCAAACTAAACGGAGTCCAAATTATAATAGAGTAGCCAGATCTGTATGAAAGTTTAATACTTGAAGGAAACATGTTGCCAGATGTGTTAACACTGTTTGACAGTTTAATATTGGAAGGAAAATGGAACCATTAAAAAGAAACCCCTCATAAATATCCGTGTAAAACATGAGGTATGCACTTAGTTGAAATATTAAAGTTAGAAGTTACCCCATCTATTCTCTTTTGAGCCCTCTAATCCGGGGATGCTTCAACCAGAATGGAATTAAGGCAATTATTTTTTACCATTTTTTTGTTTTAAATTGGCACTGCAGGGTTCCTATAGAATTTATAATGTCTTCTCCCGGGAAAAAATTATGTTTCATTATATTTCCGTCGAAATTCACAAAGATGTTTGCTTTCAGCTGCAAACAGATGCTTGAAATGCTTGATGCAGATTGCTTGCAATGAGACAGTAAAAGATGCAAACATTTACAACTGCCTTTGAAGTCTAAAGATTAGACTAAAGTCTCTTAAAGTTTTTGCCCTAAATTTTATTTAGTATTTAATCTTTTATTTGAATTCAAATTATTTTTATTAAAATCTGCACATTTTTCCTTATTCCTTTTGCCATTTCAAAAAAACAAAAAAACAAAAAAACAAAATAAAAAAAATCCCTGTTGTAGTCTTGTCTTATCTGTGATTTTTGGTTCATTTTTATCTTTATGTAATTTATAAAACAAATTAAAATTCGTAACCAAGACTCTACTAACCGGCTACGACACAATATCAAGATTAAAAAGAAGCAAAAAGGAAAACAGCCAGATGAAGCCCTTTTTTGTTGCGCGCCCCAGCTTAAGCCATCAAAAGGGAAATACATCTACATAAAACGTTCAATCTCTAATTTGTTACGAACGAAAAGGCAGTGAGTGAGCAGCGCTAAAGGGTTTCATTTGAAATCCTGGCTAAATTGTGTTTTTTATTTTTTTGTTATTGCTGAAATTATTTTAGTGGATTTGTTCTATAGGTGACCTTCATAATGTTGAACGATTTTTTTTTAGTTTTTGTTTCTTTTTCTTAACAAAAAATTTATTTTTATCTTTTCGCATTTTGCTTTTAATTTCTTTTGATTTTAATCGATTTTTTTCCAACATTCGTCTTTTGTATTTTTGGTTATTGGTTGTAAATGGTTTTTGGTCTTTAAGAGTTTGATGTTTATATGGCTTGACGGGAACTTGTTTTATTTTATAGACTTTTCTTTTTTTTTAATTTTGTCTTTAAATTTAGTTTTATTTTGTAGTAACACGTTTCGCTCATATTTTAGACCTTTTTTCGTTTCGTTTTGTTTAAATCTTTTATTTCTTTAGTTTTTATTTCGTATAAGAATTAGAGCAGAAATATGTGTTTTCAACTTCATTGAACTTAAAACGAGATAAACTGCAAGAAAAAGTTTGTTTAAGCTTTGTTTTTTCTGAAGGCCATCATTGCCATAAATATTATGAGTAGGCGTTCATCAATACGAATAGATTGATGGAAATTGAAAACTGCTTTAATTTACTGGTGATGCGGAAAAAGGCGATACTTTTGTTTGAAATTTATGAAAAAATTTTTAAGACAAGAGATGTTAATTGCATTGCTAAGAGATTAAAACTAAAAAAATAATACTCGTATTAGCGCACAATATAAAATAACGATAAATTGGGGCACAAATTGCTACCTCTTTTGGTAGCTCTCCTAATCTATTCCATAGTTCATAGTTCTCCTAATCTATTCATATCGTCCATACAATACATTATTTTTTTGTCTAGCACTGGATGGACTTATTAAGTATATTTATTTTTTTTATTTTAGACTTAAGATATGAGTAATTATTGTTAGTTCAATATATTGAAGATACAATAAATAAAATATGAAAAAAAAATTAAGTCCATATAGTCAATAGTCCATTCAGACTAAAGTCCATATGGACTATAGTCCATGTAGACTATAGTACATTCCGACTATAATATAGACTATAGCCCATAATATAGACTATAGCCCATAATATAGACTTAAGTCCATAATATAGACTTAAGTCCATATAGACTATAGCCCATATAGACTATAGTCTATATTATAGACTATAGTCTATATTATAGACTATAGTCTATATATTATAGACTATATATTATAGATTATATACTATAGACTATAGTCTATAATATATAGACTATAGTCTATAATATATAGACTATAGTCTATAATATATAGACTATAGTCTATAATATATAGACTATAGTCTATAATATATAGACTATAGTCTATAATATATAGACTATAGTCTATAATATATAGACTATAGTCTATAATATATAGTATATAGACTATAGACTATATATTATATAATATATAATATATAGACTATAGTCTATGTATTATATATATATATATATATATCGTCTATAATATATAGTCTATATGGGCTATAGTCTATATGGGCTATAGTCTATATGGGCTATAGTCTATATGGGCTATAGTCTATATGGGCTATAGTCTATATGGGCTATAGTCTATATGGGCTATAGTCTATATGGGCTATAGTCTATATGGGCTATAGTCTATATGGGCTATAGTCTATATGGGCTATAGTCTATATGGGCTATAGTCTATATGGGCTATAGTCCATATGGGCTATTGTCTATATTATCGAATATAGTCTATATTATGCACTATAGTCTATATTATGGACTATAGTCCATGTAATTGTCTGAATGTACTATAGTCTACATGGACTATAGTCTATATGGAGTATAGTCTGAATGGACTATACTCTGAATAGACTATAGACTATATAAACTTAATTTGTTTTTCATATGTTATTTATTGTATCTTTAATATGTTGAACTAACAATAATTATTTATATCTTAAGTCTAAACTAAAATAGACCATATAGACTATAGCCTATAACATAGTCTATAGTCTATATGGACTATAGTGTAAATTATGGACTATAGTCTATATTATGGACTATAGTCTACAAGGACTATAGTCTAAATTTTGGACTATAGTATATATTATGGACTATAGTCCATAATATAGACTAATCCATTCGTAGTCTAGATATTTTGTTGATATTAAAAGTTGAATTTTTGTCTTTTTTTATTTATTTTTTTCATTATGCAAGTTTTAGTAACCAGGTTTTTTAAGCCGTTTATTATATTTAAATAATTTTTTCCTATCGAACTTACCTCTGAGAAATCTCGTTGAGACATTTTTACAGCTTCATGTTGTGTTGGTAAATTGGAATTATTTAAATCATTATTTAATTCGTTGCCATTGAAATTCATTGCAAAATTTAATAAGTTTTCATAATTGGTCATCGTTAATATAAGACATTTAAAAAAAATTGAACGATTGAACGAAGGCAAATTTATACTTTTGCTTTAAATTAGTTTCTACATTTTTTGGTTGTTGAAAGCCAAAATAATGTTGATCCCGGCATATTTATGATTTATTTATATTCTGTAAATATAGAGAAAAAGAAATTAAAAATTATCCAAGAGCAACGCTTACACTCGTTAAAGAAGAAATTCAAAGAAAACTGTTTAAATAATTATAATTAATTTTTTTAAATTATGTTATAAGCTGTTCTAACAAATAATTACGATTTATATATGAAACTTAAAAGAAAATTGTCAATAAAATAAAATTCACTTTCAAACAAAAAACTTAAGTCATTTGATTTTATTTAACACCACTGTTCCTTAAATAAAGTTAAATTTGATTTATTTTTTAAATTGATTGGTAAGATCCGCTATGGATTTCGAAATACCACTACTTAATGTAAATTTTCTTTGCTAAATTATATCTTTTTACAGTCGGTGTGTTATTTTGCAACAATGTTGCAAACACGTTTACATTTTCGCCAAAATTTTGTAGCAATTTTCTTGTTGCAAACAACTACCGCTATTAAATTAATGACTCTGACATTAATTTTGTCCTTTTTTTGGAAAACACTCCTATATTTTTTTAAGTAAAAATCATAAAAAATTTTCGGAAAAAAAGTTTATTTTGCTAAAAGGGAAAATGTAAATATTTCTAGAGGGCAACAGTAAAAACGATACATTATGTGGCATATACATTTTTTGTGACACAGTTTAGATTGAGGTCATATATGAGACATACTATCGGCGCAGACTAGTCATAGTTGAGTCATAGCCCAGTCACACCGTAGTTATAATTTAGTCATAGTCCAATTGTATTCCAGATAAAGTCTGTTTATAGTATAGATATTATCATATAACAGTGTAGTCATAGTATAAATATAGTCTTTGTCATTGTTTAATTAGAGTACAGTCCTCCTAGTCATGGCCAAGTTTAAGTCTAGTGAAGTCATAGTGTGTACATATCCCAGCTATGGTCTGGTAATCAAATTACTTATAGTTTGTACATATCCAGGTCTTACCAAGTCATAGTCTAGTCAGTCAAGTTATAGTCTAGTAATAGTTTAGTCATAGTCTAGTCATGATGTAGTCATAGTCTAGTCATAGTCTAGTCATAGTTTAGTTATACTCTAGTCATAATCTAGTCATTGTCTAGTCATAGTCTAGTCATAGTATAGTCATAGTCTAGTCATAGTCTAGTCATAGTCTAGTCGTAGTCTAGTCATAGTCTAGTTATAGTCCAGTCATAGTCTAGTCATAGTCTAGTCATAGTCTGGTCATAGTCTAGTCATAGTCTAGTCATAGTCATAGTCTAGTCATAGTCTAGTCATAGTCATAGTCTAGTCATAGTCATAGTCTAGTCATAGTCTAGTCATAGTCTAGTTATAGTCTAGTCATAGTCTAGTTATAGTCTAGTCATAGTCTAGTCATAGTCTAGTCATAGTCTAGTCATAGTCTAGTCATAGTCTAGTCATAGTCTAGTTATAGTCTAGTCATAGTCTAGTCATAGTCTAGTCATAGTCATAGTCTAGTCATAGTCTAGTCATAGTCTAGTCATAGTCTAGTCATAGTCTAGTCATAGTCTAGTCATAGTCTAGTCATAGTCTAGTCATAGTCTAGTCATAGTCTAGTCATAGTCTAGTCATAGTCATAGTCTAGTCATAGTCTAGTCATAGTCTAGTCATAGTCTAGTCATAGTCTAGTCATAGTCTAGTCATAGTCTAGTCATAGTCTAGTCATAGTCTAGTCATAGTCTAGTCATAGTCTAGTCATAGTCTAGTCATAGTCTAGTCATAGTCTAGTCATAGTCTAGTCATAGTCTAGTCATAATCTAGTCATACTCTAGTCATAGTCTAGTCATAGGCTAGTCATAGTATAGTCATAGTCTAGTCATAGTCTAGTCATAGTCTAGTCATAGTCTAGTCATAGTATAGAAATAGTCTAGTCATAGTCTAGTCATAGTCTAGTCATAGTCTAGTCATAGTCTAGTCATAGTCTAGTCATAGTCTAGTCATAGTCTAGTCATAGTCTAGTCATAGCCTAGTCATAGTCTAGTCATAGTCTAGTCATAGTCTAGTCATAGTCTAGTCATAGTCTAGTCATAGTCTAGTCATAGTCTAGTCATCGTCTTGTCATAGTCATAGTCTAGTCATCGTCTAGTCATAGTCATAGTCTAGTCATAGTCTAGTCATAGTCTAGTCATAGTCTAGTCATAGTCTAGTCATAGTCTAGTCATAGTCTAGTCATAGTCTAGTCATAGTCTAGTCATAGTCTAGTCATAGTCTAGTCATAGTCTAGTCATAGTCTAGTCATAGTCTAGTCATAGTCTAGTCATAGCCTAGTCATAGTCTAGTAATAGTCTAGTGATAGCCTAGTCATAATATAGTCATAGTCTAGTCATAGTCTAGTCATAGTCTAGTCATAGTCTAGTCATAGTCTAGTCATAGTCTAGTCATAGTCTAGACATAGTCTAGTCATAGTCGAAATACTCCAAATAGGTAAGGATTAAAATCAGAAATCGCTCAAGACACTCTTAAGCCAGGAATCAGGAGACGCAAGAAAAGTCTTAGTAAAAGGCCCAAGACTTGTGTTATGATGAGCTTTAAGGCAAAACCCAATTCAACATCCAAGAAATTACTTCAACAAAACTCAGCACAAGAAATAGGACAAGACTCGAAAAAATTTGATTCAAATACTCTAAGCTATACTCAAGACAAGACAAGGCTCAAGGCAAGACTTAGTAAAGACTAACGAAAAGCCTAAAGGCAAGATTCAAGACTAGGGCTAAGCAAGGTTTCAAATCAACAACTAAGATAAGACCTAAGACAAGGGTCAAGGAAAGACTTATAGGAAAACCCAAGGCAAGACTCAGGCAAAAATCAACAGAAATCTCAAGACAAGACCTATGGTATCACTTAAAGGCAATACAATATCCTGAATTTTAAGATAATATAAAATAAGATAAAATTTAAGATAAGCTTCGATCTCAAGACTGATTGTAAAGACAACTAAATTTTTTCTCTTACTCCAAGGATTTTATAAATTTTTTTCTGCTGTTCCCTTGTTTGTCAAAATTTATTTTTTAATCTATAACTGTCAGTTTATATACCCCACAAAAGAGCTAAACTTGTTTTTAAAATTTATTTTTTAAGGCGTAACGGTTACACATTTATCTTTTCGCTTTAAAATTTGTTAAAATTGCAAAAACAAAAACTATTTTAAACAAAACCGATAAAATTTTCAAAAAAAGTCATAATGAAAACGAAAAATGTTTAATATTGTGCCGTTTCTCTTTAGATGGTGCAAAGTAAAATTGAGTCATAAAAATTTATTATGTAAAACGAATTATGTTATAAAATGTTTTTTTTCCTTTGTCCAAGAAAGCAACAAAGTTTACCGCAACATTTGACTTAACACGTGTATCATGCTATGGGAAGTAATTAACCATAAGTTTTGGGTTCACTTTTGTAATTTTTGTAACAGTTTAAATGAAGAAAACTTTTGTTAGGCTCTGCATGGGCTGTGCCTGATTTATGGGTTATGAGAATTTTTATGATAATTCTTAAAATATTTTATTTAATTGTATTGGCACTTGTGTTTTCTTTTGTAGAAAGTTTGCTTATTACTGAAGCAATTTCACTAAACATTTTAAGAGATTTAAAAATTTTTTTAGTGAAACTAATCAAGAGTTAATGAGATTGACAACAGATTTTAATCAAATGGAAATAAATTAAGGCATTTAAATAAGGATTTAAAATAATACTATTTTTATTTATTGCTGAACCTGTTAAAAAATATTTAAAAATAAATTCATGCATTCCGAAACTGTTAAATACTATTTGAAAAAAAGTAGTAAAAAAGTACTAAATAGTTAGTATCTTTAACCTAAAATATTTGTTTGTTTTTCCAAGAGGAGATTGATAATATTCAATTAATGCTAAATATTTTTATAATTTGCACATTAAAAATAAGCTGCCTAAAAAAGTAGAAAAAATAATACCATTTTAAGTTTTTATAAACAAATTTTAGTTACAAAAACTTTTCCAAAAAAAAAATCCTAAGGCAAGTTCAAATATTATATCTTAATAGATGTTTGTTAAAAAAAAGTACTAAAAAAGTACTTTATTTAATTTTTTTTTATTATATTTGGAATTTAGCACTTTATGGGTTTTATTTTAAGTAAGCAGACTTCAACGAAACCGTTTTATATTTTAAAACCTATTTTTTAAAAAAAAGTAGTATTTTTAGTAAAATAATATTAAACAATTTATAAACCAAAATTTATTTTAATTTTGCATTAATAGTATGCTATTAACCCAAATTATAAATTCACTGAAATCGATTACCACGGGGAAGCTAATATCGATGGCCATTTCGCTAAGTGCTCAATTTAGCATCATCAGGAAGCCTTAACCCAAATTTAAGATGAGCTAAAGTTATTCTTATGTTGAGAAATTTTATTTGACTAAATGAGAATTAAGTCAAAACAATTTAACCAAAAATAAGCTTAAGGTCAAAAAAGAAATAATATTTTTTTCTGGGTGACGTGCAGACTCCTCCTGACATTACCTTACTTAATCTAGTAAACAATTAGTATTTTTAGACACACGGAAATTGTTTTTTTTTTGTAGTTATAAAAACTCTAGCGAAATCTTGGGCAAATTTAAAAACCATATTCTTATTGTTAAAAATGGTAGTAGTGAAAAAGTGCTTTATTAAATTTAGTGTCATTCTTGCAATTTTGCATTTATTTTTCTTTTATTTTAACTAAGCAGACTTTTGTAAAGCCTTTTTATATTTTAAAACCCATTTTTTAAAATAGTAAATTAAGCAGAATTTACGAATGTTTTTTTTTTAATTTAAATTCTGTTTTTCAAAAAGTAGTAAAATAGTAGTATAATTAAATGATGCGCAATTGAAACGTAATAACTTTTGGTGAATTTAGCCGACATTAAGGAAGTCTTTTTGTATTTTATAATTGAATTTTTAAAAACAGTAGTAAAAAAGTAGTATTTTCATGGGTGCCAAAATAAAAGGTGTTTACATAAGAAAAATAAAATTAAACCAAAATTTTATGCTGTTAACCAAGAACAAGCTTAAAGTCAATTATGAGATAAGATTTTTGGATTGGTACTATGAAGGAAATTACAGTGGACCCTGTGGGTTTCTGCGTGAATGTGCTATTCTTCTTCTAACCTTGCCTGACCTAGTAAACAAGGAGTATTTTTAAAAACTGGAAAGGTAAATTTTTTATAAACAAATTTTAGTTATAACAACTCTATTGAAAAAATTTATATATTTTTTTTATTAAAAATAGTAGTAAAAAAGTAAGTTATTATTTTTTTTTCATTATTTGTAATTTTGAAATTTCTTGATTTTATTTAAATTAGGCAGAGTTAAACAAAGACGTTTTATATTTTAAACCCCAATTTAAAAATAGTAGCCAAAAAGGTAGTATTTTTAAATGGAACCCTATTTAAAAACAAAAAAAACCTAAAAGGTAGTTTTTTATTTGGTGAAAAATTTAAACATATTAATTTTAATGAATTAAAAACTCTTTATATATTAAATTATATACTAATATAAAAAAGTAGCAAACTAAAAAGTATTAACTTTAAATTAAAAAGTATTAACTTTAGTGAATATAAGGCAGACCTTATTAAACCATTTTTATATTCCAATACCTATGTTAAAAATAGTAGTATTTTTATTTGGTGCCAATTGATACGTATTAGCTTTAGTGATTTATGCATACTTCAGCAAAGCCATTTTATATTTTAAATGCAATTTTTTATAAAGTAGCAAAAAAGTAGTAGTTTTAATTGGTGCCAAATTAAAAAGTATTAGCTTTAGTGCAGACCTTAATAAACCGTTTTTATATTTTAAAACCTATTTTGAAAAAAGTAGTATTTTTATTTGGTGCCAAATTGAAAGGTATTAGTTTTAGTGAAGTAGTCGTTTTATATATTAAATGTATATTAAATAATTCTTGCAAAAAAAAACCGACTTCAAAACAGACAAACTTAAAAGCATGTTTCTTTAAGACGGTAACTATTGCGACACCCTGTAATTTCCGAATTCAAATTTTATACTAGTTATAGCGATCGTAGCAATACAATTTCGTTGTAAATTTCAACCTTCTGTCTGTAACGTTTTAAAAGTTTGGTCATATACATCAAATTACATAAACTATTGCGACACCCTGTAATTTATAATTTTAAATAATTATACTTATTATAACAGATATAGTAATGGACATTCTGTCTAATTGTTAAGTGTTTATCAATAACTGTTTAAAAGATAGGGTCATATATATCAAATGACGTCACCTATTGGGACACCCTTTAAATTCAAATTTTAATATAAATACTTTTTAAAGAACACTTTGTAATACAGATTCTTTTTAAATTTTAACTTTGTGTCCATATACATCAAATTACATCAACTATTGGGACACCCTATAATTTCCAATTTTAAATATTTATACTTGTTGTTATTCGAGACATAGTAGTGAACATTTTGTCTATTTTTCAAGTGTTTGTCTATAACGGTTCCAAAGATGAGGACATAATGGTCAAATAACATCAATAATGGGGACAACCTTTAATTTATAGATCCAAGTTTTATACTTGTTTTAATAGCGGACTAAGCAATATAGGTTTTTTGTAAATTTCAACTGTCTATCTATAACAGTTAAAAAGTTTGGCCATATATATTACTTTTACATTAACTATTGGGACACCCTTTAATTTCCAAATTCATATTTTACACTTGTTATTTTAGCGGACTTAGCAATACAAGTACTTTGTAAATTTCAACTGTCTGTCTATAAAGGTTCAAAAGTTTGGCCATATATATATCAAAATAAACCAACTAATGGGACACCCTTTAATTTCTAATTTTAAATATTTATACTTATTATAACAGACAGAGAGTATCGAACATTCTGTGCAACTTTCAAGTGTTTGTCTATAACGGTTCAAAAGATAGGAGAATAAAGGTGAAATTAAGTCACCTATGGGGTCACCCTTTAATTTTTAATTTTATTTTTTAATTACTTTTTGTTGTTGGGAACTACTGTGATACGCACTTTTTTTAATTTTAAATTGGTGACCTATAATGTTCATAATACACGTAGAAAACATGTATGTTGTATGGGGACACCCTTTAATTTTTAAAATTTTGAACTTCTTTTAAAATGGGACCAATCTGTAGCCATAACCTTTCTAATAGTGCAAAATTTTTAAAATCGGTTCAGAAATGACTGAGTTCTGCGGGCACAAACATAAAAAAAAAAAGCAACATTCAGACGAATTGATAACCTCCTTCTTTTTTTGAAGTCGGTTAAAAAGGGTAGTAATTATATATTACAAAATGGTAGTAGTTTTATTTGGTACCAAATTAGTAAGTATTAACTTAAGTGAATAAAGCAGACTTTAATAAACCGTTTTTATATTTTAATAGCTTTTTTTTAAAAAAAAGTAGTAAAAAATTTTTATAATTATTAGCTTTAGTGAATTAAGCAGACTTCAGCGAAGCCATTTTATATTTTACATGCAATTTTTTTTATGAAAACAGCAAAAATGTAGTTGTTTTAATTGGAGCCAAATTAAAAAGTATTAGCTTTAGTGCAGATCTTAATTAACCGTTTATATATTTTAAAACCTATTTTGAAAAAAGTAGTAAAAAAATAGTCTTTTTATTTGGTGCCAAATTGAAAGGTATTAGCTTTAGTGAATTATTATTTTATATATTAAATTTATTTACTTATTTTATATATTAAATGTATATTAGAAAATGGTAGAAGCTTTAATTGGTGCCAAATCAAAAAGTATTAACTTTAGTGAATAAAGCAGACCTTAACATACCGTTTTTATATTTTAAAACACATTAAAAAAAAGTAGTAGAAAAGTAGTATTTTTATTTGATGCCAAATTGATACGTTTTAGTTTTAGTGAATTAAGCAGACTTCAACGAAGCCGTTTTATATTTAAAATTCGATTTTTTATAAAAGTAGAAAAAAGTAGTATTTTTAATTAGTGCCAAAATAAAAAGCATTAACTTTAGTGAATAAAGCAGACCTTAATAAACCGTTTTTATATTTTAATACCTATTTTGAAAAAAGTAGTAAAAAAGTAGTATTTTTATTTGGTGCCAAATTGAAACATATTAGCTTTAGTGAGTTAAGCAGACTTCAAGGAAGGCGTTTTATATTTCAAATTCGATTTTTTATAAAAGTAGTAAAAAAGTAGTGTTTTTAATTGGTGCCAAATTAAAAAGCATTAACTTTAGTGAATAAAGCAGACCTTAATAAAACGTTTCTATATTTGAAAACCTATTTTGAAAAAGGTATTATTTTTTTTTTTGGTGCCAAATTGAAAGGTATCAGTTTAAGTGAATTAAGCAGACTTCATTTTACATGCAATTTTTTATAAAAGTAGCAAAAAAGTACTATTTTTTATTGGTGCCAAATTGAAAAGTGAATAAGGCAGACCTTATTAAACCGTTTCTATATTTTAAAACCTATTTTGAAAAAAGTAGTAAAAAAGTATTATTTTTTTGGTGCCAAATTGAAAGGTATTAGCTTTAGTGAATGAAGCAGACTTCATATTTTACATATTTTACAAAAAAGTAGTATTTTTTCTTGATGCCAAATTAAAAAGTGAATAAAGCAGACCTTAATTAACCTTTTTTATATTTTAAACCATATTTTAAAAACGTAGTAAAAAAGTAGTATTTTTTGGTGCCAAATTGAAAGGTAATAGCTTTAGTGAATTGAGCAGACCTTAATAAACCGTTTTTATATTTTAATAGCTTTTTTTTAAAAGTAGTAAAAAAGTAGTATTTTTATTTGGTGCCAAATTGAAACGTGTTAGCTTTAGTGAATTAAGCAGACTTCAAAGAAGCCATTTTATATTTAAAATTCAATTTTTTATAAAAGTAGCAAAAAAGTAGTAGTTTTAATTGGCGCCAAATTAAAAAGTATTAGATTTAAAATTCTATTTTTTTTAAAAAGTAGTAAAAAAGCAGTGTTTTTAATTGGATGCTGAATTAAAAGTTTTTTACTTTAGTAAAATAACATGAAACAATTTAAACTTTAATTTGTTAAACGAGAGCAAGCTTTAAGTCAAATAAGAAATAAAATATTTGTAATTCCAAGCACGTGTGTTATTGAATATTTATCTTTTTTGGTTTAAATATAAAATTTTTTTTTTTTAAAATATCAGCTAACGACCTCTCACTTTTTGATTCTTTCTAGTCATTGGCTTCCTGATAATAATTTTTAATTTAATTTTTTTTGTTTTTGTTTTTGTTTTTTAGTTTTAATCTGATGGAAACGCTCTTTTTTATGTGAATATAAAAATTTATAGCAATTAATGGGTGTATGTGTCATAATTTCAAGGCAAAATGAAGAAATATTATTAATTTTTATAAAATTTTACAAAAAAAAAAAAATATATAAAAAATTCAATTATTTCTTATCGCTTGAAAACTACTTAAACAAGCTGGGAGAAAAACAGTAGGACAGGTGTAAACATAAAAATATAATTTTTTCAATTCTTTTTTTTTCACTTCTTCTTACTTTATATTCGTTTAAGAAAAAATAAAAGTATATGAAAGAGATTTAATAATATAAATGTAGTTAAAAATATTTTTAAACATGCATTCTTTACATGTTTCTTGGCAACACTCGCTGAGAAACATGAAAAAATGTGCAAAAGTATAATGTATGACGATGAACGGGGAGCAATAATAATAATGATAATAATGTTTTTTTCTTCTTAATTGTGTTTGGATAACAAAAACCCTTTGTGTTTAGGCGCCACTTGTTGTTTTATCGCCAGACATTTAAAGGAATGCACTGTGGCGAAAAAAAAGTTAGAAAAATACCTTTAAGACATTAAAAGTGTTTAAAACTTTTCAAAAGGCTTAGTTGATCTCAATGTAGACCATATATTTTGTAAAAAGATATGGCCTACTAATAATTCTTGCAAAAAAAAACAGACTTCAAAACAGGTAGAAGGGCACCAATTCTAAACTAAAAATGTAAGAAGTAATCTGTAAGAATTAGATTTAAACCAAATAAAAGATACGCCAAAATTAGAGGGAAGACTATTTGAATGTCAAGCCTCTCCCTATTACTGTTAAAAAGTTAAACTATTTTCACCAGCATCCGTCTTTTATGGGGACACCATTCAAGCCTCTGTCTTTAACGGTTTCAAAGATCGGGGCACACAGATCAAATAACATCACCTATTCGGACACCCTTTAATTTACAATGTTAAATTAAAGACCTGTTGTTATAGAGGACTTGGCCACAAAGATTCTTTGTAAATTTCAACTATCTGTCTATAACGGTTCAAAAGTTTAACCATATATATAAAATTACATAAACTATTGGGAAACCCTTTACATTATAATTCTAAATATTTATAATTGTTATCATACCAGAGAAAGTAGTGGATATTGTGCCTAATTTTCAAGTGTTTGTGTTTAACGGTTCAAAAGATAGAGTCATATAGATCAAATTACGTAATTTATAGGGACACCCATTAATTTCTAAATTCAAATTGTATATTTGCTATAGAGGACTTTGCACTACAGGTTCCTTGTAAATTTCAGCTGTCTGTCTCTAACAGTTCAAAAGTTTAGCCACATACATAGAATTACATTAACTATTGGGACACCCTTTTATTTACAAATTCAAATTTTATACTTTTTGTTATAGCTGACTTAGCACTATAGGTTCTTTGTAAATTTCAGCGGTCTGTGTACAACTGTTCAAAAGTATGGCCATATACATCAAATTATATGAACTATTGGAGCACCCTTTAATTCAAAATTTTGAATATTTCTACATTTTATTATAACGGTTATAGTAATTGAAATTCTGTCAATTACTATAACTGTTATAGGTTTGCCTATAACAGTTCAAAAGATAGGCTCAAATAGGTCATATTATGTCACCTATGGGGACTCCCTTTAAATTTTAAATTTATTTTTTTTATTAATTTCTGGTGTTGGGAGCTCTAGCGCCAGGCAATTTTTTAAAATTTTAATTTGGTGCCCTTTACGGTTCTTAATACACGTAAAAAACATGTATGTTGTATGGGGACACCCTTTAATTTTTAATATAATGAACTGTTTTTAAAATGAAAGCATAACCTTTCAAATAAAGAAAAAAAATTTTAAATCGGTTCAGAAATGGCTAAGTTCTGCGGTTACATACATAAAAAAGCAACATTCAGACGAATAGATAACCTCCTTCTTTTTTGGAGTCGGTTAAAAAGAAAAATTGAAGGGGTTTTCATTATTTGACCGACAGTGTATATTGTCTTAATTTGATGTAAAATTGTGAGGCTTAGTGCAGCCTTCAACTGATTTTAATTTCTGTTCATATTTAGCCCAATCAATATATTCCAAAAAGTCTTGCTGCTCTTTGTGGGTTTTTTTAACTTTTATTTTTTTATAACAGTTTTCTTAATTTTATAACAGTTTTATATTGACTTTATAAAGACGATGAGTTGATTCATCTAAAATTTCTTTTGTATTTCTAAGATCTATAAGGTCCTATGCTGGGCTTTAAACTGGTTTTATTATTATTTTTTTAATTCAATCATAAATATTCAGAGAAATTAAAAGTAATTTTCGTAAATTTTTCAAACATTAAGCAATTAACTACAGGTTTGTGTCTTAAGTCTTTTGTTTTGTTAACTTCAACAAATGATGGAAATGTTTTAATTTTGCTGCTATCATTTGAGGGTCATTCCTCTAATATACGGTCTCTTCTTCTTAGTCGAATGTAGGCAGAAAAAAACAATATTTTCATCAATTAAAGCTTTTAGTTGGTTTCAGATTAAAATTTTAATTAAATAATTAATTGTTTCAATTATTTGTTTAATTACAAATTTTTTTTTGTTCTGTTTTAAACAAATATTTAATAATTTTTCAAATCGATTTAATATAAAAGCAATTTTTTTAATTTCAGGATAATTTTTTTAGTTTGTATGAGACGTACCACGCCCACCTTTCCTATCCAGCCAGTTTTTGCTAAACTACTACAACAGTATATTTGCACCAGTTTCACTGAGCCGTATGCGTAGAGTGCTTACCGAGGAAAATATTGCTGCTGTATCGGCAGCAGTGGTTTCAATGAAGAGCGCAATAAGTCAATACGGGCTTGTGTTATTCAACCATCGGGAAGATTTTACGTAAGGAAAACGGTATGAAGCCATCCAAAATATGTATATGCTTTAACAACGGTAGCCAGGTCACGTACCACAACGTTGTTGGCTTGGTGAATGGGTCGTAGGAAAGTTGGAGGAAGATCCAATTTTGTTCTATTCTTTTTTTCGTCGACGATACTCAATTTTGGCTCAATGGAAACATGAGCAAACACAATTGCCTATTTAGGTGTGAAGAGAAGATAGGAACAGTGCAAGAACTGCCAATTCAGTTTGTGGACCAACGGCATCATTATGGACCGTAATTCTTCAAGAACAATGAAAATCGTAATGTTATAGTCAATGGACCAAGCTACGATGATTATCGATAGACGATAGTTGCAGGCTGTGTCTGGAAAAGGCTTTCAAACACGGCAGACACATATTAAATGGAGATGCTGGGGAGATTCAAGCCTTAAGCAAATATTGGCAATTATCATAGACACTGTAATGAGGAAGAATGTCCACATGTATCAGTCGGCAGTGTGAAATTACTACAGTCCAGATTAAAGACTAGTGACAGCACGAGACTCAATGAAAGTAAGGTATTCATAAATTTACAACAGTCGGGTACCAGAAATCATAGGGGAACGAAGGTGGTCGATAGGGGACCAATGAAGTTAGTGGTCTGCTTCCATAGACCCCCCCCCCCCCCTATAAAATATTTATATAACTGTTGCTGCTAATTAACTGTTTCTGTCTCATCTTAAGAATTTATGTTTGTTCATCTTTTTTAAATTTTCTTGATTTCTTTTGGAAACAGTGCTTTTAATTGTAAGCCGTATGTGATTGTCTTTCATTTGAAATTATCGTTTGTTTTAGAACAAAGGAAAAATCATTTTTTCCGCAGCGTTCTTTTGATTTTTTCTGTTTTGTTTTTTTTGCTTTTAGATAAAAAACGGAAATGAAATATGAGTTACAAACAGAAAATTGCCGACATGTGTAGAGACATTGCAAAAAAAAAGTTTCTTAGAATTTTAAAAATATAAAATGATAAAATTAAAAATAAAAAATTTTAATCAAATACCCTACAATAAGCAATAAAAAATTTTTTATTTAAAAACTTTTGAATTTATTTTATTTATCTGGTACTTATCTATCTATCTTCTATATATATATATATAAAGGGTCTCTTTTAACCTTTGCAAAGGTAAATGAAATCTTAATTTGAGCCTATAAATGATTTAAGAATTATTTTATAAAATGTTGCCAGCGGCTAAGCCTTAGGTGGTTTATACGTGAGCTCCATTTTTGGCATATTTTTTTCAGCATTTTTTCAGAATATAATGTTGTCTTTTAGGGTCTGGAGTTGTGGCTGGCTTGTACCTGTACACGAGAGAATTTACGTGACTCCACATAAAATTGTCCAGTGGTGTTAAATCGCATGATCTTGGCGTCCAACGGACTACTTCAAAACGTAGGATTAATTGCTCACTAAATTAGCTTTTCAATGGGTTCATAGTATTGCTTGCCTTGTGGTATGTGGCACCGTCTTGTTTAAATCACCTGTCAACCAAAACTAATTCTTCCATTTTGGGGGAAGGGGAAAAAATCAATATTCATCGTAGCTTGCTCCATTGACTATAACATTACGATTTTCATTGTTCTTGAAGAATTATGGTCCATAATGATGTCGTTGGTCCACAAACTGCATTGGCAGCTATTGAACTGCTTCTGTCTTCTCTTCACACCTAAATTGGCAATTTTGTTTGTTCATGTATCCATTGAGCCAAAAATGAACATCGTCGACGAGAAAAAGAAAAGAAAAAAATTGGATCTTCCTGCAACTTTTCTAAGACCCATTTACCAAGCCAACGAAGTTGTGGTACGTGACATTGTGGTACGTGACGTACGTGACCGTTGTTAAAGCATATACATATTTTGTATGGCTACATACCGTTTTCCTTACGTAAAATCTCCCCGATGGTCGAATAACACAAGCCCGTATTAACTTATTGCGATCTTCATTGACACCACTGCTGCCGATACAGCAGCAATATTTTCCTCGGTAAGCACTCTTCGCATACGGCTCAGTGGATTAGTTTCCAATAAAGTGTGGAGAAAAAAAACGTAAATCTATCCATCCATCTACACAAAGGTAGTATTATTTTGTTTAAATTCGTTAAACACTTTTTTTCACAAAATAATTTGAATGAAGTTTCAAATACACATTTTAATGACATCTTCATTTCATAAGAGCGGCTGTCGCTTTTAGAGACAAAAACTATTTGGAAATGTTTAAAACATGTTTTTCCATTACAAGTTGTAAAGTTAAGTGTGAGGCAATTCTATTTTATCAACATACAAATTTAAAGAAATAAAATAAAATAAAATAAATAAAATAAAATAAAATAAAATAAAATAAAATAAAAAAACTTCAAGTAATTAACAGCATGTTTGTGCCTTAAGTCTTTTGTTTTTTTTGATCGTTAAATTATTTCACATAATATTTTAATTATGGCCTTTAGCCGTAAAACGTTATACCGTGATTTAAAAACTTTTGAAATTCACTTGAATGCACCTTTGCTTTGCCTCTGTAATTGTAGTGGCTCCTGAGTTACCGAACATTTTTTTAACCACTGTGCATTGCATATTGGAATTTATATTCTTGTGGCATAATAATCAAAGGGGCGAAGGCGAAGGAAATGGATACAATTTTTTCAAAATGCTTACTTTCATGGGAATATTAGAGTCTTGTAAGACATTATTAACGACTCCAGATTCAATCTACTTACTACTGATAAGTAGCAAACAATCTACCCACCTTTAAGAGGACAACAGTCTAACAAAAAAAAAAAAAAAATAACCAAAACACACAATTATTATTTCAAGCCCACCAAAGGCTAACTTTCCAATATTATCCAAAAAGTAGCTTGATCTCATATCGAAATCTCATATCTAAAGCGCTTGCCGCCATAAAGAATAACAAGCCATTGGTGAATGTCTTCAAGGAAAGGTTTTGACAGCAGTCTTGTAAGTGTGTTAGAGTCTTACATTTGGAAATGTAAAATATTGTGCAAATTTATTGTGTCGTGTGTGGCTAAAAGCAAATTCAAGAAATTTAAAGGAAAGCCTTGTTTAATCAAAAAAATGCGCCATTGTATTGTTTGTTAAGTTTAAACTGACAAAAATATATTTATTTCCTACAATATTCATTTCCGACCCCATAAAGTAATAATAATAATAATATTCTGGATCCTTTTACATAGAAAAGTTGATTAAGTGATGTCCGTCTGATCTTGTTCGGAATGTAATGTCATTTGCCAAGGCACCAGACGAGATACAGAAGTTTTAAGCCCACCAATCTGCCGGGCATAGTTTTGAAAATTTTGGAATTGTAACTAAGCAACATCAGCTCATTCATTTGGAGGCTGTGGGCAAAAAAACACACCCTCCTATATTTTTTCAGCTTTTTTTCGGATTTAATTTTTCTATTTTACTTTTTTTTTGTTAAGTAAATATTAGACCGCGAGAGGTAGATCCCAAGGAGTGCATACAGATCTCGGGGAATAAATAACCAACTGCGAGGGCCGTTTTTTGTGTTTGTTTTTGGGTTCTTACAATTTTTCTGTTTTGATTTTTATTAAAGGCCTTTATAGAAAGCGATAAATAGAAGCCACAGGGTGCCCACTGGTAACCGGGAGCAGTCAATGGGCCCATTAGGGGGGTTAATATGACGAAATTTTTGTTAAGGATTTTATTGCTTTAGTCTGACCATTTTAACGCAATATAGATTGCAGGAAGTTCCTAATTTTTACAAAAAAAAATTTTCAAAAACAGAAAAATTTTAAAAAGTTTAAAAAAAAATTAAAAAAAAAATCTGTAAAAAATTATATAAAAAAATTAAAAAAATAATTTACTAAAATTTAAAAAAAAATTTTTCCATAACAATATTTACAAAAAATTAAATAAAAAAAATTTTTAAAAACTTCCAAAATATTTTTAAATAAAAAAGCCACTCCTTTACCATACCCACGCCCTCCTATATTTTTTCAGCTTTTTTTCATTTTTTTTCAGATTTAATGTATCCATTTTGCTTTTTTTGTTAAATAAATATTAGACCGCGAGAAGAGTGCAGATCAGATCTCGGGGGAATAAATAACCCACTGTGAGGGTTCCTTTTTGTGTTTCCTTTTAGGTTCTTAAAGTTTTTCTGTTTTGATTTTTATTAAAGGCCTTTATAGAAAGCAACACATAGAAGCCAATAGACCCGCAGGGTGCCCACTGGTAACCAGGAGCAGTCAATGGGCCCATTAGGGGGGCAATATAAGAAAATGTTTTTAAAGGATTTTTTTTGCTTTAGTCTGACCATTCTAACGCAATATAGTTTGCAGAAAGTTCCTAATTTTTACAAAAAAAAAAAAAAAAAATTTAAAAAAAAAATTTTAAAAAATTTAAAAAAAAAATTAAAAAAAAATTCTCTAAAAAAATTGTATGAAAAAATGGAAAAAAATTTTACAAAAATTAAAAAAAAAAATTCCATAACAATATTTACAAAAACTAAAAAAAAAAATTTTAAAAAATTTCCAAAATATTTTTAAATAAAAAAGCCACTCCTTTACCATAACCAATGGGAACAGATATTTGTATGATATACTACAAAAAAAAAAAAAAAAAAAAAAAAAATAAAAGTTCAAAGTATATTCGAATCGAAAAATTAATTATTTTCGGTTTGGTGTGTTAAGTTAACTTCCCCTTGCCCCTTCCCGATTATGCCCAAAATTTATACAGCCCTTCATCTCCATAAACCAAAGGCACATACATACTGGATTTCATTTTGATATGTCAGACGGTAGGACCTGTAAAGCGTTTACAAAATTTGTGAATAAGTTAACTTCCCCTTGCCCCTTCCCGATTATGCCCAAAATTTACACAACTCTTCACCTTCATATACCAAAGGCACATTCTACATTTCGTTTTAGTATGTCATACGGTATGACCTGTAGAGCGTTCACAAAAATTGGGGATAATGAAACTACCCTCTGCCCTCTCCGGATTATGCCCAAAAATTATACAGCTATGTCAAATGCACAAACTAAATATCAAACGGTATAACCTGTATAAACTCCACAAAAATAGTGGCATACAAACCCATCCACCCACCCACAGACATCATCGCGAAAATAGTCAAAATGGATTCAGGAGACCTCAAAAAGAATTAATCCGTCGAAATCCCTACCTCGATTTTTTTTATGATTACTATACTTTAACTTATACTGCGTATGGTAAAGTAAAAAATTCAAAGAAACATAAGAGGGTACCACAACATCTAGTATGACTATGGTGAAGTGTATATAAGATTCGGCATGGCCAAATATAGCACTCTTACTTGTTTTTTCTATAAAGAGGATATTGAGGATCGTTAATTTTTTCTTTTAAGAGAACACTAGCTGTGAATGTTTGGAAGTAATCAAACCCTCAAACTCTAGACCGATAGACTAGCGAACTACCAATCGGTCTACGGAGTCAGTCAAATGGGTTAGACTGAATGTCCAAATGTCAACTTTCATATGCTCCTGGCTAGTTCGTATTGCTTTTGTGGAAAAATTATATTTCCTGAGAAAAGTTCAAGACTCTTCTGGATCTCAAATGCTGCTTTAAAGTTGGTTCTTCAATAAAGAAGAAAAAAAAATATTAATTTTTGTTTTCCTGATTGTTCTTGAAAATATTTTGTTAAACCTTTTTATCTGATTTCGAGCCAAATTAAGAAGTTTATTTTTTGGGTTTTACAAAAATTATCTAAGGCGACTCTGATTCCAAGCAATATATAGCCAGGTTTTTCTACTTTTAGATTAATGCTTATCGCTTCCTGCATCTATACCTTCGTATAGAAAGTCATAATTCCCAACTGCAGCTTTTAATGATTAATTTAGATTAAGTTTTGTGGTACTCCACCAATATACCAATCTTGGTTTATATTATTTATTTTTATGTTATAAACAATAATAAAATATATATGAGACCTCGCATAGAGCAAGTAACTTAGGAGCATTTACACTCGTAAAAAAACGTGAACAAAGGGTAAACTTTAAACGGCTCTCTGGTAAAATTTCGTTTTTTACTCTTAGGTGCTTTTCTGACTGACTGCCACCCTTAAGCTATAATTTTTATCCACTCAGAGCAAAACTTTACGATTGGTCCATTAGTTGAGGTAAATATTTAAATGTGGTAAGTTTTTTGTGTCCATAAGGTGCGCAAGAAAATGATAAGGTTACTTGTTGCATGTTCTGTAAATGCAAATGTTTATGGAGACCCTGCCTGCACGGTGGTTTTTAAACGTTTTATTTTTTTTTAGCTTTGACGGTGTCTTATTCAACTTGCAGACATATCCAACAGTGGTGTTTTGGAGTTAATTTGCACCGTTGAATTTGATTACCTCGTACATTGTTTTTTTGTTTTTTTACGTCAAGAATTTATTTACTAAAGATCCCCGCGGAAGAGCTTGCGGAGGATCAGCAATTCTCATAAAGAACAGAATAAAACATTATTTACTGAATGACATATGTAAGGATTATCTTCAAGCAACAAATATTTGCATCGAAGTGCTTTCTTGCAAATTTGTTTTATCATCGATTTATTCACCACCTCGATTTTCTATAACAGAAAATCAATATTCTAACTTTTTTAACTCTCTTTGTGCTCGATTTTTAGCTGCTGGCGACTTTAACGCCAAACATACATTTTGGGGCTCACGTTTAATATCCCCAAAAGGTCGTGTGCTTTTTGACACTATTTCCAAAATGGGCTTAGATGTACTTTCAAGCGAACATGCCATCTACTGGCCGACTGACCGACGAAAGATTCCATATGTTATTGACTTTGGAGTTGTAAAAAATCTCCCTGTAGAATGGATGCAAGTGGAGCCATCATTAGATCTGTCTTCAGACCACTCACCTACAATTATTTCAATGCGTTTCCCTTTTGAGATTGGCTCTCCGTTTAGGAGAGCCAACTTACTCGGTTGGCAGACCGAAGTATAAAAAGTATTTAAGAACTCATATTACAGAAAATTGTGTTATGGTCACCTGAAGATATTGATGTGTCTATTGGCAATTTTACCGAGGGTCTCAAACGAGCCGTGCAACATGCTACCACTGAACATGCTGGGTGTAGAAATAGAAATAACAGAACTTATTCTTTAGAAATTGAACACCTTCTGGCAGAAGAAAGAAGAACAAGAAGGGAGTGGCAACTTTACAGGTCTTCTCAGCTGAAAACAAGGCTACGAGAATGTACAAATCAAATCATATTTGGAACGTCTTGATGGTACCCCTCAGCCCGACTATTCGTTATGAAGGGCTTCTAGAGACTTAAAAATACCAGTTAAACGTAAACCTCCGTTACGAAATCAGTCTGGTGACTGGGCTAGAAATGATTCCAAAAAGGGAAATTTATTTGTTAATCATTTGAGAAATGTTTTTATTACTAACAACTCAAATCGATTATCTGAATTGCCGCCATTTGTTACTAGACCTCCGGTATCTTTAAGACTTAATTTTCTTGATATTGAAATTGGTATTCTTAATCTAAAAAAAGCCCCGGGTATGGATAAAATCAGCAATAAAATGCTTTTGGAGTTACCTCGTATAGCTAGAAGAATAATCCTTTTTATTTTTAACGCTATTTTACGCCTTTAGTACTATCCGGCAGAGTGGAGGACACCTATCATTACAATGTTCCCTAAGCCAGGGAAGGATCTTACCAAAGTAGAATAATATCGGCCAATTAGCCCTTCTCCCAATAATTTCAAAACTGTACGAAAAATTGCTAATGAGGAAGTTGTCTCCATTACTGAATGAGATTGAATGTATCCCTTATCATCAATTTGGCTTTAGGGCTAAACATAGCACCATTGAACAAACTCATAGATTAGTAAATGTGAAGACTAAAAATACTGCTCCGCTCTTTTCATTGATGTTTCCCAAGCATTCGATAAAGTGTGGCATGATGGTTTAATGCACAAAATAAAGTTAAACTTGCCTGCAAACAATTATAAGCTTTTGGAAAGTTACATATTTGGCCGCAAATTCATAGTCAAAGAAGGTGATTACATAAGTTCCGCTTAGCCTATCGAAGCAGGAGTTCCCCAAGGCAGCATAATGGGTACTACTTTATATCTGATTTATGCCGCTGATATGCCAACAGACCTCAAAATTCACACGTCAACTTTGGCGAATGATACTGCATTTGTCAGTGTTCATGAAAACCATCTACAAGCATCACATAATTTACAGGATTATATTTACAAGTTGGAGTCATGGCTAGAGCTTAGGAAAATCAAGGTTAATGAACAAAAATGTGTGCATATCACCTTTACATTGTGTAAAGAAACATGCTCGTCCATCAAAATAAATAATCAAATTATTCCCCAACTCGAAATCAACTGCGAAATCAAATATCTTGGAATTCACCTCGACCGCCGTTTAACATGGAAGTCTCGCATAGACGCGAAACATACGCAGATAAAATTAAAAGCAGTTTGTGAGGTTTTGTGGCTCTGCTAAGGGAGAGAAGAGAAAATTTTTTACAGCTCTCTCTTCTTCCTTATATTTAAATTTAAGCATGTGCACCTTCCAATATCAGTGGTCTTACTGATCATCAACAAATTAAAGTTTCTTATACTCATGACGAGGCCAAAGAAGCCTACAATTTAACTAGATTTAAGCATTTGCTTGAGAGAGTTCTAGCATTTGGTTGAGAGAGTCCTAGATAAAGCTTGTAGATCAAAGAAAAAAAATTTTTTTTGCCATATAGTGGAAGCCTGAACCAACCCTACAAGTTGGTTCTAGGCATTAAAAAGAATGATGAACAAATGAGAAATGATTAGAGAGAAATGAAAGTAACCTTATCATTTTGTTGCGCACCTTACAAGCATGCGTCAAGTATGAACACATTAACATGCATTAAACATTGTTTAAGGTTGTTTATGTTCTAATCACTTTGCTTTCAGGCAACATTGTTGCCATTTCCTTTAATGTTTGCCCCCATCATCATCACCATCATCATCATTAGCATCATCAACAACCACAAAACAGCAACAACAACGTCATCAACATTTGTCCGATGCATAGAACAAAGAAATAGAAAAAATGCATGCAACATGTTGTTGGGAGAAGCAAAAAAAAAAGTATTTTACCTGATTAACTTTGGGGTATTTTTGTACAGTTAAGTATGTGGTATGTCTTACCACGTTTTAAATGTTATATTTTATTTATATTTTTACTTCGCTTTAAATTACAATTATTTGTTTGCTCTGTGTGTTCATGGGTGATTTGTATAATTTGAGAAATAAATAAATAAAAAAAACAAAAATGAAGCAAAATAATTACGTTAGAAAGAATGCTCATCGGTGTAGTTGTTAATTTATATCAAATGAAGACATGATGATACGACATTTAGTTGGGATGAAGTCATATAAGCCACAAGAGCAACATTAAAATTCTTTGATTATATCAAAAGCGACAGGATGCAAGCGGCAATGATATGAGTTTAACAGCATTAAGATTAACAAACAGTTCTTCTATTTTATGAAATTTTTTAATCGATTTATATAATTTTGCTTTAGCTTCGAACACAGGCCACCTGTGCTTAGATTAGGTTGATAAAGACACAAATGTAGAAAAAAGGAAACGTAAAAATTTGTCTAATAACAGCGCTCGACCGGTTAGCAAATTAAAAAACGCTGTTATATTGTCAATATTTTTTCCGGTGCAAAAAGTTAACTATAGTTATAATATCTATGCAATCAACGGAGGTTTACCATTGATGGTAGCATTAGCTGGCTGAAGATAATATTTTACAAGAGAAATATGTCTATGTTTTTGACTAGCTCTTCCTATTTCTAAGCAATTATCTAAATCCTACGGTGGCGGCGCACACAGTGGTATATTGGCAATCTAGCCGGACATTACTTTTTTTGGCTTATAAGGGCTCTGGCACTCTTAAGGAGTGCGCCCCTTGATTAATGAAACCTGGCATAAAGATCTCTTATGGTCATAGGCTGTTAAAGCTATAAAATAAGAAAAATCGGACTAAGGAGAAACAAGTAAAAGTGCTATATTCGGCCGTGCCGAATCTTCTACACCCTTCAACACGGTGATTTTATTTATACAGACATTATTCATATTGTTGACTCTTTACATAAATAAAAAAAAATAAGTCATATGAGAAAAAACTGATTATTCATACTTTAAAGAAATAGAAGACTGCGGCGACTCAGCTGAAAATGAAAACAAATTACGTTGGCTACAATTGTCGCCGTGTTGTCACCTACTTAAGGATATTGAAGACGAATTTATGAGGTCGGAAATTTTATCGAAATTACACACGGAATGACAAACTTATATATACCCTTTCCACCTGTTGTAAAGGGTATAAAAATCAAACGCAATTAAAAAAAAATATAAAAATATTTTTTTAAAAATTTTTTGTAAAATTTTATTCGAAAATTTTATGGAAAATATAAAAAAAAAATTTTTTTCGAATATTTTTCTGTAAAATATCTTTTTGAAAATGTTTTGTAATTTTTTTTTGTAAATATTTTTCAAAAAAAATTTTTAAACTTTTTTTTTAATTTAAAAAATTTTTTTTTAAAAATTTTATTGAAATTTTTTTATTAAATTTAGGATCTTTCTGCAATCTATATTGAGTTAGAATGGTCAGACTAAAGCAAAAAGAAATCCTTACAAAAAAAATTTCTTCATATTGACCCCCCATGTGCCTTTTAACTGCTCCTATTTACCACTGGGTACCCTGTGAGTCCATTAGCTACATCTATGTGTATTGCTTTCGCAGTCTAATATTTATTTGACAAAAAAAAGGCAAAAGAGAATCAATAAAGCCGAAAAAAATTAAAAAAAACGTGAAAAAATATAGGTGGGCGTGGTTTTTGGCCCGCTGCCTCTAAAGTAATGATCCGACGTTGCTGAATTGCAATACGAAAATTTTCGAAACTATGCCTGACAGATTGGTGGGCTTAAATTTTTTGTATTTCTTCTGGTGCCCTGGCAAACGAAATTTCAACCCGAACACGGACAGACGGACAGACGAACATCGCTTAATCAACTTCTCTATGAAAAAGGATCCAGAATATATATACTTTATGGGGTCGGAAATGAATATTGTAGAAATTACACACGGAATGACAAACTTATACATACCCTTTCCACCTGTGGTGAAGGGTATAAAAATATGTTACTCTTTATACATACATACATATAGATATTCTTAATATTAAACCTCTAAATAATAATTTTTTGTTTTAAGTTTTCTCATATTTTTTTTTAGAAAATGCGACGTTTATAGTCAGAGAATGTTCAAAAACATAAACCCTGGACCCTGGAGATTCTAAAATGCCATTTTGCCTCTCCCCCTTTTGTGGGCGGTCACATAAAATATTATTTGCAAAAATAATATAATTATTAAAAGAAATGGATTAGATACGCCTTAATACCATAGAAATAAAATTTTTAAGTTTTATGGGCAGCAGGAAGTAACCTTCCAATCAAACCCTCGAAACTTTTATGTGAATTTTAAAATTTTTGTTTTTGGTAATTTCTAATTTTATTAATTTTTAAGCGTATTTTCTTGAAGAGAATAGTATTAATAAAAGTAATTTTTGTAATTTATTACTTAATAGTATTTAATTTAGCTGAGAATAATTAATTTATTCATAGCTAGTTGTGCCCACCACATCGTCAGCATCCTTCTTTGCTATGAAAGTAATTCACTTAAGGACTCTTTTATTTTTATACTGCTTCAGATAAGGTTTATGCAATTACTTTATATAAAGGTACCCATCCCTGGGTAATTATTTGACGCCTGAAATCCACTGGGATAAGGAGATTACTACAATCATCCCCATAAAAATTGATTGGAAACCTCTGGATAATCTAACTGAGGGTATTGGGGTATATACAGATGGATCCAAAAAGGGTAATGGTACAGGAAGTGGAGTACTCTGCGAGAAGTTAGGCATTGGATAACCTGTGCAACACCGACATTTTTTCGGTGTCTGATATTCTCAAGCAATATCACTATTTACATAGACGCTCAAGCGGCATTAAAAGCACTCCGAAATCGGTGTATTAGATCGAAGATAGTCAGCCGTTGCCGCAGAGAGCTACAGGTTCTCAACGAACAACGAACACACTGAAACTGTGCTGGGTACCCGGTCATTACAATATCGTAGGAAATGAATCCGCAGACGAGTTGGCAAGGGCTGGAGCTGATTTGGACATAAGTGTCAGTTGTGTAGACATATAACCTGGTCTTGATTCAATATATGGGGGGATAAGAGAACAATTTAGACGTGATGCGGACACAATGTGGAATAATTTATTGAGATGCACACAGACGAAATCCTTGCTAGAGAAAGATCGTAATGGAGAAAGGAATAAGCTCTTACGTATAAGTAAGTCTGAGCTGAGAATGACTGTACATAGCTATTATAACAGGACAGATTCGACTTTGCGATGATGATATCTGCAGATGGTATGGCGAAGAAGAGGAAAACACATTCCACTATCTTTGCTAATGCCCTGCACTATCTCACAGTCGTTATAAATTTTTGGCTCTTTTTTCTTACAGAATATGGAGGACTTGAGGGGTGTGGAAGCTATGCTAATTGTTAAATTTACGAAGGTCATCGGACTACTTAGAGAGATTGATTAGAATGCAGCTATGGACATCGGGGAATATCAGGGGAGTTACTATGGATCAATAATGGTCAATATGTGTGATCCTCTCTAATCTAACCTAACCTATAGGGTTTATATAAAATTCTAAAATGTGTATACTTGTTCTTGTACATATCCTATATTTGAACCACGATACTAAGGTACCTCTTCACAAAATTTTATTAAAATTCATTCATTAGTTTTTACGTAATACAAAGAGAAAATTTTATTTAAAATAATAACAATTAATTTATTTAAAAGAACTTAGAAACCAAAAACATTTTGTGGCCGAGGTTTCTTACTCGTATCTATACCTATGAAAGATGAGCAAAAACAGAAAAAAGGTGAAATTTGGAAAAAATGGCCCAAAAACGCGCAACGTTTTTTTCTATAGTCTAAAAGTAGAGATCGTAAATTTTATAGTGATATACATATAACATTTTTAGGATCGCAATGGCCCTCACTCTCAAAAACCTTTTCACTTTCCTTTGACATTTTTTTTTGAATTTCGAACAAAATTTTTTATCATAAAAATTTAAAATAATCTAAAAATTAATATAAGTAGCTGTTAATATTGCCTTTCACACCAAAAAAAATAAAACTCAATACAAAATATTTATTCGTTGAGCCACAAAAAAATATATATTGCAAACCTCTCAAAATCCAAAAGAGTCCATAAAATTGTATGCGATTTACTCAATTTTCCTGATTTTAACAGTGTCCCACAACGATAAATCCCAGACAAAAACCTTGAAAATTCACTATACGATGCAGAATATTGTTGTCTGTTGAGCTGCGTACCTAAAATTTTTACATTTCCTAAATTTATTTTTTGACCTAATGTCGGGCTAAATTGGCAAAATATCCCTCGTGGTGTAGTGGTTAAGTGCTTGTCTACAAAATCAAGCATCTCAGGTTCGATCCCTGAGGACGAAAATTTTTCACCATGGTTTTTTCGAGTTTTAAGACACAGGTGGCTTCAACCCCCTCCAGGCAATTCGTGAAAGAAATCTCCATGACACCCCCTGGTATAATAGTGGATAACATTATGGTAAAAGGCCAGGCAGTCGCCATCTCCTGGGAGAAAAAGAAAAAGGTAGAAATCAGAGATTAGCAAGGTTTACCACCACTACACCAAATATACGGGCAGCGGACGTTGTTGCTAGGCAAACACAGAGGGCACACCATTTCAATTATCCTAGGACCCGCTACCAATGGCGTAATGGAAGAAATATATAAATCCCATATGTATTTAATTATTTGATGCCAAAGCTCACTCTGCAAGTATCGTCTTACCAGAATCTTGACCAGATGATATCTGAAAAGCATGACCTGTAGCTAATACTAGTTTAAGTTAGTTACCCAGATTAGATATATTTGAAAACATTTTTTTGGTTTTCCTGCCAATTAATAGGTAGTGAAAATTCTAGAGGCTTTAATGTGAATTGAACCTACAACCTACTGACTGATTGACTGGTATTCTAAATACTAGCCTAAAGGGGCATCCTCTCATGTTACAAGCTTAAGCCTAGTACTCTGTTCGAATTTATGAAAAATGTTGAGCAACATTTATTATTTCACAAGGAAAGTTTGTCATTTAAAATGTGGTGTCTATCTCGCGATTTGGAAGAATTTTACGATTTTATTGCGTTTAGGTATACCACATTGTTTTACAAATGTTAACAAAAGCCAGGCGATCAGCTGTTATTTGAAAAATTCCGCATGAAATAATGCCCATTTGCTTTATTTCACAGCATTAATAAAATGTTGCCAGAAACATTTCAATGTTTTTCCACAACAAAAACAGAGTACTACTTCAGCAACATTTTTTCATGACTTTTTCATACAAATTTTTTAAGTATGTAATTTGACAGCATTCTGCATGAAAAACTGAACAGAGTACCAGGCTTTAGTCGTTGAAAAGTTTGAATTCTGACTTTCTACTTAAGAATTATTGCTGTTTTTAAATATCCATCTCTGTCTATTTTTTATGTGTCCAGTATCAGTGTTACGTGTCATGGTCCTATACAATTTGCGTGAGTGAGAGAGACCTAACTTAGGTCTTTAACTTTTACTTTAAAGCCAGGGATCAATGAAATACGAGGGCGTAACCCGCTCTAAGTGTTAGTCTGTTTTCAATTGAGGGTGACGCAATTCCCCCTTTTAGTGTTAACCTTCAAACATAGAAGATTTTCAATATAAACTTTTTTGAAATTAATTAAAACTTTGCAATAATTTAAATGCTTTATCTTTTAGCCTGACTCTTTTAGAGCAAATTTTTTTTTACAAAAAAAAAAAAAAATTAAAAAAACACCAAACAGAAGCCCTACAAAAAAGAATATTCGCATTTTTTCTTTTTTGCAATTTGAAGAAATCATTTACGTTTTGGCGCCGCAACAATGACACCTTCATGGTGGTTTTCTGTACAACAGTACAAGCAACAATTAAATCATGACAAAGATAATGAGGAAAATATTTTGAAAATGTTTTGTTAACTTAAAAACAAAGACAAATGAAAAATGAAAAATAAAATATTATTTATTTACTATTTGCTATAGTGGAGACTCTGTTGCTACTCATGTAGACTACTAATTACGTGACTTAATTGCTTTTTTGTTTTAATTTTTTTTAAACTTTTGTTTTTTTGATTTCCTTATAAATAAATGTTGAAAATTGTTTAAATGTTTCCATACAAACATGTGATGCATTAAAATGCTATAATTAAGGGCGAACATCTTTTTATATTAACTATGAGTTGCAGCACGCTGTGTTGAAAATCATTTAAAAGCCTTTTAGGATGATAAGCCAAACTAGGCAAAATAACTTTTCTTGTTTCAAAGGAAATTTGGTTTTTTTAAAGTAAAAAAAAAAAATTTTAATTAAATAATGCGAAAGCGCTTTATAATGCTTCAAATACATAGAAGATGCCAATCTAGCCGACATTAGGCCAAAAATTAAATTTAAGAAATGTAAAAATTTAATTACGCAGCTCTACAGACAACAAAATTTTGCATCGTATAGTGAATTTTTAAGGCTTTTGTTTGAGATTTGTCGTTATGGGACTCTGTTAAAATCAGGAAAGTTGAGTAATTCGCATACAATTTTATTGACTTTATACGATTTTGAGACGTTTGCAATATATTTCTGTTGTGGCTAAACGAATAAAGATTTTGTATTGATATTTTTTTGCTGTGAAAGGCTATATTAACAGCTACGTATATTATATTATGAGGGTGCTGTAGCTTAAGTGGTTAGCACGTTGACTACTAAGCAATGGTCACAAGTTCAAATCTCAGCCGTGGCAACATCAATTTTTCTGATATGTATTAATATTTCTTCATAATAATGCATATCACAGCGCCCTCCTTCGCCGGTATTACCAACCACATAGCACTAAATCGCCGGCGAAGTAAAATAATTATAATCTGGCTATGCTAGCTTCAAATTAATTCGACTAAATAACACCAGAGGCGCTGCAATACTGTTCTAAAAATAATCATAACGTGCAATTGCAGTGTTGCCAGAACCGAAGCTACTATCACTAACCATCTGTCTTATCTACTACTATCCCTTTCCAAAGGAAGTACCACAGTTTATGTAGGCATTAGCTGTCTAAGTGGTACTTCTCTTAAAAAAAAAAAATTTAAGTTAAATTTTTTAGATAAAAATTTTTTTTCGAAATTAAAAAAAGCAAATTGTTTGTTCTCTTTTGTGTAAAAAAAAAGTGAAAAGGTTTTTGAGAGTTAGGGCCATCGCAATCCTAAAAATGTTATATATTAGGTCTGTTCCAGGTGCACAACAGTCCGAACTAGTCCGAATTAGTCCAAACGCGTTCCAGATAACAATTTTTGTGCAATTTTGAGAGAAAATGAGAGAGTAAAATTTTTCATTTCCTGTACAAAGTTGTACGAACTTTTTCTTTGGATAAGTTCGGACTAGAATTAAATTATCAGCTGTTTTTGTTTACATTTAAAATTCAAAAAATTTTTAAATAAATTTTTAAAAGTTTTTATTTAAAACTTATGGAAAAGCAAAATGAAAGATTTTGAAATTAAGTTTCAGGAGAACTTGCAATAGTTACTTGGCTTTCCATTTTGCAAAAAAAAATTATAAATAATAACTGGATTTTCATTTTTTCAGTTTCTTTTCATTCATTTTTACAGCTGTTGCCTATAATGCAAATGATTTGCTTTTAAAATATTTTGAATTTAAGCGTCTAAAATCACTATAATAAAATTAATTTGAGAATGTAAGCAGCATTAGTATTTTAAGATGTTTAATTTTGGTTTTTTGCCTTCCAGCAACTTTGGATAACTTTGTCACATTTAGAGAGTAATTTTGTTTTTACTCTCATTAGTCCGGACTGTTTTGTTATGCACCTGGAACAGACCTATTACTACTATAAAATTTACGATCTCTACTTTAAGATTGTAGAAAAAAAAGTTGCGCGTTTTTGTGCCAATTTTTGCGATTTGTTCCAAATTTCACCGTTTTTCTCTTATTGCTCATCTTGCAAAGGTAGATACGAGTAAGAAACCCTATATTCGGTCATTAAAAATTTTTTGGTCTCTAAATTATTTTTAATAAATTAATTGTTATTATTTTTAATAAAATTTATTGTTGCTAATATACATAAATAAATTATTATCTATACAAAGTATAATAAATCTTTGATTTTCAGCCTATCTGTCTGTCTGTCTGTCTGTTTGTGTTCGCATCACATAAAAACTACTGGATGAATTATAATAAAATTTTATGCGGAGGTACCTTATTATCATGGTTCAAATATAGAATATTTTTTCCCTTAAAAATATCTCATTACCAAAAAAGAGAGAGAGAGAGAGAACAAATAGTGAAAGTACCCAATTTTACCGATTCAATGGTACTGCAAACTTGGCAGTAACTTTTATTTTTGTCAGCGGGTAATTTCAAACACTATGTGCAGTACTCTACAATGATTTTGGAATTTTATAAAAATTTTAGTTTTTTATATGAAGCCTATGTTTCTGAGTAATTACCCAGGGATGGGCACCTTTATATAAAGGAATTACATAAACCATATCTGAAGCAGTATAGAATGAAGTCTTAAAGTAACTTATTTTCAAAGCAAAATAAGGACGCTGACGAAGTGGTGGGTACAACTAGTTATGAATAAATTAATTATTCTCAGCTAAATTAAATACTATAAAGTAATAAATTACAAAAATTACTTTTATTAATACTATTCTTTTCTTCCACATAAAAGTTTAAAAATTAATATTTTTGGAAATTAACAAAAAAAAAAAAAGATACAAAAATTCACATGGACGTTTCGTGGGGTGTGATTGGAGGAATACCTTCCCCTGCCCATAAACACTTCAAAGTTTAATTTTTATGTTGTTAAGGCGTATGTAATCTGTTTCTTTTAATAATTATATTATTTTTGCAAATAATATTTTATGTAACCGCCCACAAAAGGGGGAGGGGCAGAAAATGGTATTTTAGAATCCCCAGGATCCAAGTTTAGGTTTTTCAACATTTAATGACTGTAAAAGTTGCATTTGCTAAACAAAAGTATAGAAAAACTTAAAAAAATAATTATTATTTTTCAGAGGTAGGATTAGTTCTTCTAAGGGGAACTTTTTTCTCCTTGTCCGATTTTTCTTATTTTATAGCTTTGATATCCTATGATCATAGGAGATTTTTCTGGCAAGTTTCATTGATCTAGAGGCGCTCAGTAAATTTTCAGAGCCAATATAAACCAAAAGACCCCTATGTGGGACGGCAGGCTACCACCGACTATAATCTATCAACACTAAAAATTCTCACGTTTATATGCAGACGATTATTTTAACGCCAACATATGTAGATAAACGGCTGCAAGAGCAACACTGTGGCTGTTGACAACTAAGGTCCAATTCTGTTTTTGTAAGTGACAATGATCAATGAGCGATGATAGAGATGAAAGAGATTATTCTGTTCAACAACATTTTATTCCATTCACAAAATTAAAAATTATATGTATATTCATTTGACATCATATGTATATTCATTTGACATCAAGAGGTTTGAACTACATATTTGTGACCGCGCAAATAAAAATGCCCTTAAGGGCAAAAAAAAGTAAATTTTACAACCAAGTCGTTTAGAGTTTGCCCTTTCTCGCAACCTTTATTTTATAATTTATATAATTATACGAAATTAAAAAAAAAAACCTTCCATTTCTCGATTTATCTCTAAATATTTCCCCAATTTTCCCAATAAATATTTAACCCTTTAAAACGTATCACTGCAAGACTTCAAAGTTTTCTAAAAATTTAGATAAAAACTTTGTGATTTTTAAAATCTGGCACTAAAGACAAACTAAAGACTAATTAAACCCCTATCATCTAAACGCTGGTTTGAACCATGGTAACAGCCTCCCAACGCTTATCCTTTTCATGGAACAGGTCCTAAAGAAAGGACCAAGGAAGGTGCTGGTGCTGGTGCTGGAGGGTTTAACCTACATGTATGTTTCGGAACATTATTTTTCTGGCTCATGACGTCTAACTTACTTTTGTATCACGTTTCAAGACATTTACTCATCCAGATACTCTGTTACCCCTTTTACCTCTCCCTATACCTGAACATTGTCAAGCTACACCCAGTCATATTTAATAGTTAAACAGTAGGGCCGCTAAGAAGCCTCTTCAAACTATTTTGGCGAAACATCCTAGCGATCTTTACTAGTTCTACACACAAACCTCTGTGCATTTATTGCCATGCCTTTTCTTTCTTTCACTTGTTTCCTTAACTTACCCCCTCCCCCCTCCCCCCTCCCCGGGAGGATAAATTGTTTTTTATTGACTTCTAACCTTGCTCGACGCTAGGGGGTATATGGGGACTTCAGTCCCAGGAGGCTTATGAATGATACCAAGGGAAACGGTAGCTCCGTTGGCTTTTCCTCATTCCCTGTCCCTAGTTGTTGAAGAGGCCCTTCGGGGAGTAGAGTGGTTGAACCTAAATCACAAAAAAGTGCGTTTTATTCCGGTCTACTGTTGCTCTTTAACAGAGGCATTAAATGCTTAACGCCTGACCTAAAACTTCGTTTAGGAAGTCAAAATTCTTAAATTCAAATTTTGTTTCTTAACTTAAATTGAGTTCTTAATGGTACTCCACCATTGTACTGATTATGAATTAAAATTTTTGGAGTTAAACGATTATAAAACTTACGCACGGGGCGTAATTATGCCACCACTAACAATTGCATCCCAATTTAGCTATACGAGGAAGATCAAGAGTCAAAAAAAAAATCATTCGAAGGCTGAAGGCAAGGACGGCCTGTTTGCCCTTAAACTATAATGACTCTTGTGCCTATGCGTTGTTTATCCATTCCGAAGAAAATTCAAGACTGAGTTATCAAAATTGATATTGTTTTTTGAAGACAACACTATTTGCCAAGCTACTGGCTTGACTGCAGAATACGCCCAGAGTTTTTGGCAGGAATGAAACCTTCAGCCTTCAGACTATTAAAATATCACACTACCAATCAGTCTAGGGAGGCATTCTTTGAAGAGAATGAACATTTTTTATAACTCTTTTGATTGAAGAAATATTTTTTTAAAGATTAAACTGCATGTCTCATAATTTATAAAAAAATTTTATTTTTTTTTAAACCAGAATGGCGTAAAACATCTCTCTCTCTCTCTCTCTCTCTCTATCTCTCTTTGTAGTCAAACTACTAGCTTTTATGTCTTTTTGGAGCAACATTTTCTCTCTTGCCATCTTGTCGTTTATGAATTTTATGGGAAAAACGTTTAAGTAAAATCTTTTATAACTATTCCAGTCTTGATTGTTTAGGAGTGGTGGATTAACATTTTATTACCTTTTTCTCTAAGCTTAAAACACATAATTAACTCTACACTTTTATGGTTAATTAAAGTATTAAATAAAAGAATTTTATTGTTTTTAAGAAAAGATTTGGCTTGAGGAAAAAAAAATACGATTTATAAAATATAAAAAAAAACATTAAAGAATATATAGAAAAAAAGGCAATAATAATCCAATAAAAAAATGGTCATGGAAACAAAAGAATATTTAAATTTGATTATTTACAAGATAGAAAAAAAAACTCATTAAAATATTCAACAGTTCTTAGTAAAGGGAGTAATGGAGAGGCATCATGAATTTATATTTATCATACAAATGCTTTTTACAAACCAAAAGGTCTCAAATATAACTGCTTCTTCGGTCTAAAATATCACTGCTATAAACGAGATCATATGGGAGGGATGTAGCATTGCTACATGGAGCTAGACAGGCTTGCTTCAATGCTAAATATATAAAACCCAATAGAAAAAGAGTTTGATTTTGGTTTTAAAATCAGAGAGCACCACGAAGCTCATATTCACTGAATTTTTCATTCCTACGTCACAGAGTCTATGAAGGTACTCCAATGTGGTCGTTGTGTCCAAACCCTTTTTAGCGTTACGGTGTAAGATCAAGCTTAAAATTAAGTCAAATACCTTGTCCTGTAAAGTTATCAAAAAACCTCCATGAACGAAATGTACAGAACTCATGGAGTACATGCTCTCAATTCTCATCGTGTAATCGCGCAATATCTGCACTGGTTTATCTCAGCATTGAACAGTCAATGTCTTTTAAAATGTCCCCTAAGGAACTTGAAGAAACTCAAGACCAAGGTCCCACAAAATAGCTCTCTCAAAACATATAGAAAATGAAATTCAAAAGAAAATTGCCATGGTATGTGTATGCCACTACTCTGACAGCAGCTTTTTTAATATTGCTGAGAGAGCTCAATGAAACTCCTCACCTACCTACCTAACACCGCACATAGGGGTATTTTGGCAATCTAGCCGGATATTAATTTTTTTTTGTAGTTTATATTGGATCTGAAAACTTATTATTGAGTGCCCCTAGAAAAATGCAGGTCATAGACTGCTAGAAGCTATAAATTCAGAAAAATCGGACCAAAAAGAAAAAAGTTCCCCTTAGAAGAACTAATCGTACCTCTGAAAAATATTTTTTTTTTAAGTTTTCTCATACTTTTGTTTAGCCAATTCAACTTTTATAGTCAGTAAATGTTGAAAAACCTGAACTTGGAACCTGGGGATTCTAAAAGGCAATTTTTTGCCCCTCCCCCATTTGTAGGCGGTGAAATAAAATATTATTTGCAATAATAATAAAATTATTAAAAGAAATGGATTACATACGCCTTAATACGATAACAATAAAATTGTTGAGTTTTTATGACAAGGGTAGGTAGGTATACCTCCAATGGATTTAAAAATTTTTTTTGATAATTTCCAAAAAATATTCATCTTTAAGCTTTTTTGTAGAAGATAAGGTGTCTGACCACTCACTCAGCACCACCCAAGAATATTAATAAAAATATTTTTTGTAACATAATACTTTATAGTATTTAATTTATCTGAAAATAATTAATTTTTTCATAACTAGCTGTGCCCGCCGCTTCGTCAGCGTCCTTATTTTGCCTTGAAAGTAATCCTTTTTTGATTCTTACTTTTATAGCGCTTCAGAAACGGTTTATGTAATTACTTTATATAAAGGTACCCATCCCTGGGTAATCACTCAACAACATAGGATTTATATAAAAATCTAAAATTTGAATAAAATTTCAAAATCATTGTAGGGTACTGTAAATAGTGTTTTTAATTACCCGCTTGACAAATATAAAAGTTGCTGCCAAAGTTTGCAGTATCATTGAATCTGTAAAATTGGGTACTTTCACTACTTGTTCTCTTTCTTTTTTGCTAATGAGATATTTTTATGGAAAAAAATATCCTATATTTGAACCATAATACCAAGGTACCTCTCCAAAAAATTTTATTATAATTCATCCGGTAATTTTTAAGTGATGTTAACACAAACAGACAGACTGACAGAAAATCACAGTTTTATTATATGTATACACAATCATTTATTTATATTAGTAACAATAAATTTTATTTAAAACTAGCTGACCCGGTCCGCGTTGCTGGCCCTAAGCACACATTAGTGTTGTATTCAGCGATACCAACTTAACTCTTTTCGCGCTATTTTTAGCTCTATTTGACTACATCTAACGCGAAAATTTTCTCTTCAGCACTTTTTCAAAAAAAAGAGCAATTTTCTGTGGCACCACCTGTCGAAAATTAACCCCACCAACTTAGGAACCTCCGTCGACTCATGTACAACAATTTTGCTAAAGATCATACCATCATCAAATGCACAGCTTACGATTTAATTAATTTTGAGTAATTTTCAGTGGTGCCACCTGTCAGAAATTATTCGCACCAATTTACAATCCTTCATCGGCTCATTCGTAACAACTTTGCTAAAGATCATAGCATGATCAATTGCACAGTTTACGATTTAATTCGTTTTGAGTAATTTTCTGTGGCGCCACCTGTCGGAAATTAACTCCACCAACTTAGGAACCTTCGCCGGCTCATGGGCAACAACTTTGCTTAAGATCATAACATGATCAGATGCATAGTTTACGATTCTATAAAGGACATACAGACAAATATTCATTTTTATATATTTTATTTTAAATAATAACAATTTATTTATTTAAAAGAACTTAGAAACCAAAAACAAAAAATCGCGAAAAATGACGCAAAAAGGCTCAATGTTTTTTTCTACAGTCTAAAAGTAGATTTTATAGTGATATATATATATTTTTTTTAAAGAGAAGAAACACTCAGGCAATTAATGCCTATATTAACTGTGTTACTTCCTTTGGAAAGGGATAGTAGTAGATAAAACAAATGGTTAAAAGTAAAGCTTCGCTTCTGGCAACACTGCAATTGCACGTTATAATTATTTTTAGAACAGTATTGCAGCGCCTCTGGTGTTATTTAGTCGAATTAATTTGAAGCTAGCATAGCTAGATTATAATTATTTTACTTCGCCGGCGATTTAGTGCTATGTGGTTGGTAATACCGGCGAAGGAGGGCGCTGTGATATGCATTATTATGAAGAGAAATTAATATGTATCAGAAAAATTGCCACGGCTGAGTATTGAACTCGTGACCATTGCTTAGTAGTCAACATGCTAACCGCCTAAGCTACAGCACATTTTTAGGATTGCGATGGATCTCACTCTCAAAAACATTTTCACTTTTTTTTTGACATAAAAGTGAACAAAAAAAATTCTTTTTTTAATTTCGAACGAAATTAAATTTTATCATAATTATTATCATAAAAATTGAAAATAAAATTTTCTAAAAATTAATATAAGTTATACTTAAATAATAAATTAATATAAATAGTAATTAATATAATCAATACAAAATCTTTATTCGTTTAGCCACAAAAAAAAAAAATATTGTAAACCTCTCAAAATCGTATAAAGTCAATAAAATTGTATGCGATTTACTCCACTTTCCTGATTTTAACAGAGTCCGACAAACGACAAATCTCAAACAAAAGCCTTGGAAATTTATTTTAGAATTTCGTTGTGTGTTGAGCTGCGTACTTAAATTTTAATTTTTGGCCTAATGTCCGGCTAGATTGGCAAATTATTCATCTGTGCACCGGGTAGACTTTAGCAGAGATATAATCTCTCTGAATTAACACAAAAGCCAGCAAAGAAAGATTTTGGTGCTTTAAATCTATTTCTAGCCTAATAATTTCTACATGACCATGATGACTGGTAACCTAATTTGGTGTTAGCCTGGTGTAAAGATGGCTACACCAGACCTCTTAAAACCTCTTATGAAGCTTGACTCATCTTTGAAACTTTATAGACAGAGGCTTGAATGGTGTCCCCATAAAAGACGGATGCTGTAGAAAATAGCTTAACTTTTGAACAGTAATAGGGAGAGGCTTAAAAATTCAAATAGTCTACTTTTTTTCCCTTTAATTATGGAGCATCTTTTATTTGGTTTAAATCTAATTCTTATAGATTAGTTCTTACATTTTTAGTTTAGAATTGTTATCCTTGTATCTGTTTTCAAGTTGGTTTTTTTTGCAAGAATTATTTGAAGTCGATTAACAAAAAATAACAGAGTTGCCTTGGTTTTGATCGCAGCTGTCTAAAAATACTTAGGTTTTTTTCTTTTCAAGACAACACTAGCTGAGAAGCTTTTCGCTAGTGTTTCGCTTGTCTACAGAAAGCTACCAGAGTCTTTGGTGGGAATCGAACCTGCAACCCCCACACTGCTAGATTAACGCTCTAGCATTCATTCTATCGAGTAAAAGTTTAAAGTTAAACTAACCATGACCATTGTTAAAACCCAGTTTAACTTACAACTAGTTAAAGTTCGTTGCTTAAATCTTTTGTTTTTTTTTTACTTTGCCAGGCGCAAGTTGGAAAAATAAGGCAAATAATTTATTAAACTTCAACTAATTACTTTGACAATAAAAAATTCTAGTCTTTTATCATTTTAAATTAATGTATTTTTTTTATTCTTAAATTATTTAAATTTAATTCAAATTCAAATTAAATTTTGTTTTCTATTCGTTTAAGCAAGACATGCTTAAAATGATCTATTTTTAAAATTTTAAATTAACTTTTTATCTTCTTTTTCATAATTAAAAAGAAAAATAAACCACATTAATAATATAAAACACAAAAAAAAAACACAAAACAAAAAAAATTAACATAAATGTAACTCATGTGGTTTTCTTTGACTGGCAGCTTAAAGAAGCCCTAGTAAATTGATCGTCTTTGTTGTTTTCCCTCTCATCTTCAAAGCTTTCAATACATATTTCTAAATTAGTACATTTATGTGGCAGTCATTAATTGCATATTGATTAGTTTAAAATATCTAATCAAGTTCAGTTGCTCTTTGGTTTTCTATTTAAGAGAGTTCAATGTGACAAACGTTAGAATTTATACGGATAGCAATGACGATGAAGATGACGATGGTGATCATGATGATGATTCATGCCAACACTTTAGAACAAATTAATGGGTTATTGTAACGTTAGAAGCCTACACTAATAGCAAAATAAAGTTAATGTTTAGTTTATTAACAACTAGAATTGTAGAAGAAAAGAAATATTAGGACAGACTTTAACTGTAACAAACAAACAAACAAACAGCCAGTGACGACGGTCTTTGCCGAAAGTTATAACAACAGTATTTCACTTACTGGCAATTTTGGAATTGTTCCCGTTGGACTTATTCACTAATTCGTCGAATCTAAAGTCAACTTTGCTAATGAAGAGCGCTACCATTTGGCATAGCTTTGGGGGCCGAATATTGGGCATAACAGTATGCTGGACCTAGTTAGTAGTTCACGTCAAGGACTCTCAAGAATTATATGGCCAAGTTTAAAATCGACTGAAGGCGATACATGCAGACTGTGCTGGGAAAAAGCCTAACATAAAAAAAGCATTGGACCACCACGGACAGACACGTACCAAATGAAGATGCTGTGTAGACCTTAGCCTTAAGTAAATGTTAGCATACCTCATCACAGAGTCTATAGTAAGACTCTGTGATGAGGAAGAATGGCGACATGTATCAGTCACCAGTCTGAAATCCCTACAGCGGAGAGTAAAAGGCTAGTGACATTACAAGACTCAATGAAAGTAAGGTATTCAGAAATTTCCAGTCGGATACCAGTAATCATTGAGGAACGAAGGGGGTCGAAAAGGCAACCTCGGCTGTAGTAAATCCGCACACTTCAAAAAAATAGTAAGGAGATTAGGGAAGCATAAGTAGAAGAAAAATAGTCGAAAGAGTGCATTGCGAAAGGCGTTATACAAAATGAATGTATGAAGAGAACAACATCAGCATTTTTACTGATGGTCCCCTTATAGACGGTAGAGTAGGAGCAGCTGACCTTAACCTTTTCCGTAGTGTGCGTTTGGGGAAATACGTTTCCCTTTATCAGGCTGAATTGCTGGGGTTATTGCATACGTTGGGTTATTACCTGCTGGAAATTCGGGTGCAGGGCAAAAAGATTCCCATTGCACTTGGCAACCAGTCGGTTATAAAATGCTAGAACCCAAAGAACATGCATTCCAAACTAGTGCTCGAATGTGTTTTAAAATTTAACATATGTGCCTCGGGTAATGGGGTAACGTTGATGTGGTTTAAAGGAAACTTAGGCACAGCTAGGAATAAAGTAGCAGACCAACTAACAAAAAGGGGATCTGCTGTGAATTTATGTGGACAAAAAAAAAAAAAAAAACCCAGAGTAGCACTGGGAAATGGCCTAAACTGGCTGAACTCACTAAACCTGAAAAGGTGGAGGGAGGCTACAGCATGAAGACAGGCTCAAAAGGTGCTCAAAGAGCCCCTCGAAAGAAGGGCCAGTAAAGTGCTCAGATATTAGAGAATTATTATAAGCGGGAGAACTGCATAAGTGACAGGACATGGAAACTTCAAGTAGATGATATTGAAACGAAAATCGACTGATGATGAAAATCGAAGAAAATGATACTTCCACAGGCGTGAAAGAGGCTAAGACGATAGAGCACATTGTGTGTAAATGACCAGCACTGGCTGGCATAAGGCTTAGGACCCACGGGCAGCAACTTGTTAAATGTGTATGCCATGGGGGAACTAAGACTTGGACAAATTGTAGCAGTTACTAGAGGCTCCGTCGTGATGAGAAAGAAGGCCGACAGATGGAAATCACTAAGGTTAAGAGTAGAGACTGGCGTTAGCACGTGATTCAATGAAAGTAAGGTGGTTGTAAATTACAAATCGGTTGCATATAAACATTAAAAAAGGGAAAGGGATGAAAAAGGTCCCATTAATGAAGCGCTAGGCGAGGAGGCAATATGACAGAAATCATATTTAAACATTAATGTCATAAAATAATCTAATTAATAAAACCAATTGATTGGATATTAAAAACACTAATATCTGCTTTATTTCAATTTCAAAACTTCACCGTCTCTATGATAAAGTCCGAAAAGTGAACTCTTAGATTAAGAAGTTCTTTTTTAAAGACACTGAATCATAAGCAAAATTTCGTAAATATCAATACGTTTAATTTTCGTATTTAATTTATTTACACTATTTATTTCTATAAACAAAAAATTAAAAACAAATACAATTTATGAAGAAAACAGTATAAGAAAAAACAAAAAACTTAAGCAACAAACTTGTTTGTACAAAAACAAATGCAAACACAAACAAAAACGACAAAAACAAAACACAACAAATAACATTTAATTGAAAATACATGTATGGCATAATGAAGGTGTCGTTGTTGTTGTTATTGTTTTTGTAGCACTTTTTGCCATAAAAAAGCCAACGAAATTAAAAATAAATTTTAAATTTACTCAGCAAAGCAAAAAACATATCAGCAACAACAACAAGAAAATATATTACCAAAAACTAACAATTATAATTACAGGTGAATGCACATGTTTGGCAATTTAAAAACACAAAAATAATAAAAAATTAAAAAAAATACAGCAACAACAAAAAAAAAAAACAAATATTAAAAAGTAGAGAAAAGTACCAAAACAAGAAATATATTTTTATTTTATATTTTCCTTTCTTGATTAACAGCATGGTCTGGTCGTCGAAATACACAGATGCACACACACTCACACACTCACACACATACACACACACTCTCACACATTTTATCTCACATTATATACAACCCAGTTGGCTATGTCATTTGGTCAATCCTCAATGTAAGAGCGCAATGCCAAAGACGTACGCATCTTTATGCGTGTCTGCCATATACGTGACAGCTAGTATGAAACCTTCAACGACTTTCTTCAAATGAAGATGTCAAGCATAGTCCCCCTGTTCTGTAGTTTATATAATAAGGTCGCCAATCCTCTAACAGCCTGCTTCAATATTATCCCCTTGACGTCGTGCACGATAATTGTAAATTTCAAGAATCATTCTTTAGTGTCTACCTTTTGCATATTCGATCATGCCCATCCCCTCCGATGGAGATTCTTAATTCCTTGATGCTAATGCTTCCGTAGGGTATATGAGAACACCAGTTCTAGAGACATGCACGGGGCCTGAAACTACAACATAATAACTTTCCAGAATTGACCAGTGTCTAGTACCACGAAAAATGGTAGCCCTATGGAAATCTAGGACCTATATGGCTGGTTATTGGTGAGGTCCTTTAGGGGGGTTTAACGTTAGGAGGTCTACTTCCAGTCAAGTCAACAAATACCGCCAATAATGTGGTGGAGTTTATATGAGTTTATGTGGTCTCCAACACCTAAGAAGGGTTAAGAGCATGGCCGGACAAACCATATTCTAAAATTGTGTAGCTATACGCAATTAAGGCGCTAGTCTATGAATTGACTGACCACCGTAAGGTTAAGGTTTCACAGCCAGTAATTAAATAGATTAAATTGCTACTATTATAACGCCAATCTCCGACAATGAAAAGACATACAACCCTGATACCGCACAATTGAAATTTGTTCTAAAAAAAAAAACAGAAAATAATTATTTTGTAATCCGGAAGGTGATCTTGTATAGTGAGTCCTCAATTAGGAAAAATGATCTTATTCCTTGCACCATTTCTGTAAAAGTAAGATTTGTAACTCTAGATGTCTTAAGGGCATTTGACAGGGTGTGACATGGTGCTTTATTAAATCGTCAAAACGTTAAAATTCATCTTAAAGGTGTCATTAAATGGGAGAGATTTTGGAATGAAGAAGGCACTTGGCCAACTGGGATGCAACATACTGTGTTTTGTATATAAATACAAGTGTGGTGGCATGTGTTCGTAAGAGCAGTAACAAAAAGAAAAAGTAGTAAAAAATAAATAAAAACTTGAGTGGAGCATGTTACTAAACAGTGTTGATAATTGTGAGTTTTAAGTCTATAAGAATACCTCAGATTTGGTAGGAAAATAAAAAGAAAACAGTTTGTTGTTATACTTAAACCATTTAAGCTCATAATCTTTGCCAAAATATAATACTTAGTTATGAAGATTTGTTGAAATAATTTATTGCAGAAATTATACGATTAACAAAGAAGTTCCCCAATTATTTAAGGGGAGGGGCAATTTGGTTAAGAGAAAAATTAATGACCTTAATTTAACCTTTTATTTCTTAAAAGCATATTATTCCTTGAGACGATCAAAATTGCAAGCCAATTATAGTTTTCAGCTGTACGAGTATATCGGAAAACCTGTTTAAATTTCCATTTAAACAAGCATTTTTGCATATTGCGGCTCCTTTCCTCAATAGTAATAACCTTTGGATCGATCCTTTGTAAAGTATTTCTTGGTTATTGTAATAAAGGAAATGATTAAGGTAGAGATACTTTTTTCAATTTTTTTTCCAGGTTTTTAATGATGAAATAAGTTAGCATGGTCAGCTTGTTTAGGGGAAAATATTAGCCATGTCCATTAAATAAAAATGTGTACGTAATACACGAAAACTGAAAGCGGATTTGAATTTAACGAGTTGAAATCACTGTATTCCAAATATTTATGTGCAGAGAGTAATTTTTTTGCCGACCAGTGTTATTAACAAAATTAAGCTAAACGTGACCCGATCTATTTATCCCATTTAATCTTTGTAACTATAGTTATAGGACCCAAATTATCTCGCCAGTCGCTGCTAGTTAGTTAGTCGACGACAGCCAAAGCGTATGGGCAGAATCTTGTTAATATTTCCTACAGGCCACATAGCCGCTGTTACGAGATCGAAGTAGAATCCTTTTTAATATTTCCTACAGGCCACATAGCCGCTGTTACGCGATCGAAGCCATATAATTTATCTCGCTAAACCACATAGTTGGTGGACGAGGCTTGAAGTATTTGACATATCGGTTCACTATAGATAGCTGAGGACGACATTTCTATCACCTAGAGGTTTAGCCAGTAACTCAGCGAATAGCTGTGATTAAACGACGAAATCGTATTGTATTTGGTGAGAGAGTTGGGGTAGTTTTTTTTTTTCACCAAGTATAGTCCGTAGTTGACGCTGGGGCATAGTAAATAAATTTTCTGGCCAAACTAAGTAGTTTGGACAAGTAGCGGGCAAGTAGCGGACAAGTGATGAACACTGTGGTTAGCCGACGAACGTAGAAGCATTTCCATAACCAAGAGCTTTAGCCACTAACATATCGCATCATAATGATTAAGCTACGAAATCGTATGGTATTTGTTGATAGTTGGGGTAAATTTTGTTTGTAAGCGATTGTCCGCTAACTACGTAATTTGGCGAGATATGGAACAAGATTAATGTGGCCACCTGCCTTAATGGCCTTATCCTACGGTGGTCTCACCAACGAGTGAAATATAAGCGTAGACTAGCGCCCCTATTGTTTAGTATAGCAACACTCCACGATATGAAGATACCGCCAGTATCGAAATTTATGTGTGATACAGTCACAATGATTAGCAATTTATATAATAGAGCAAGCCTAAAAGGCAAGCCTAGATTCTATATTAAAGCCTCTTGGTTAGGAGACTATCCAAACTCCGTTCTGTTGAGAGTGCAACAGCACATTTGATCGAACGTGCTCCACACCTACATAAATCGACCTTAAACCACAACCACCACGTGTACCCCGGAAGGGGACCTAACCAATAACCGGTCACAGAGAGGGGTAGACTCTCTGTGGGGGGCTTACCGATTCCCGTGGTACCAGATGATTGGGGACTGATCGGACGTCGAAGAGGACCCGTGTTATAAAACAACAGATCTTTTCTTCCAGATTTAAGTTCTAGGAACCCTAGCGTCTGGTGCCCCTATTTTTTCCCCGAGATAACCGGGGAATGCTGTGACAATTGGAACCCCCGGGGGTAGTTTGGTTAGATAAATAGGCTCATCATTTATGTTGCCAAACTACTACGATTGTTAAAGTATTTTTCATATCGTTTCACAGTGATTAGCCGACGAGTGCAGAAGCATTTCTATAGCCAAAAGTTTTAGCTACGAGTTCGTATTATATTTGGGCAGAGTTGGGACAGCTTTGTTCACTAGGTTTAGTCTGTAGTTGAGACTACTCTGTAATAAATAATTTTTTAAAGCACCTGGAGAGAGAAGCAGCTTACCTCAGCTCGAAAGAAATGCTAAGGGGTGTTTTTTGTAGAGGTATAGAACTTTAAGTTGGCATTACTTTTCAAGATGGCGACCGATTTAACAGCTGTCAAGTGATTTATTCTCAGTTTGGTTTGGCAATTCATCATGAATAGACTCACGCCTGAACAACGCTTGCAAATAGTGCAATTTGGGCCCAAAACGAGATTACCGTTGTTCTCGATTTTCATAAGCGAATTTTGTTTAGCGATGAAGCGCACTTCTGGTTGAATGGCTACGTCAACAAACAAAACTGCCGCTGTTTCGACATCCTCAAGTGTATGTCAAAACACCTTTACGTCCAGAAAAACTGACTGTTTGGTGCGCTTTATGGGCTGGTAGAATCATAGGTCCGTACTTTTTCAAAAACGATGGTGGCCAGAATGTTACAGTCAATGGTGATCGGTATAGAGCTATGATTACTAAGTTTTTCATTCCTGAATTAAATAACCATGATGTCCAGGAGATGTGGTTTCAACAAGACAGCGCAACATGTTACACAGCTCCTGCCACAATAGATTTATTGAAAGACACGTTTGGTGACCGCCTAATTTAACGTTTTGGACCTGTGAATTGGCCTCCAAGATCTTGTAATTTAACACCGCTAGACTAATTTCTGTGGGGCTATGTAAAGTCATTGGTCTATGCGGATAAGCCACAAACGCTTGACCATTTTGAAGACAACATTCGCCGTGTTATTGCCGATATACGGCCACAAATGTTGGAAAAAGTCATCGAAAATATGCCAGAAATCATATTTAAAATATAATGCCACAAGATTGTCTTTCGGATAAATAAAATTCATGTCAATCGAATAATCCATCGTTGTTTTATTGCAACTTAAAGTTCTATACCTCTATAAGAAACACCCTTTATAAACAATTCAATTGAAGATATTACTTTTTAGGAACAAAAATGTGTGACTTACACTGGAATTACAAAAGTAATTCCAAACTGCTAGTCCTCTTTACAATGTTTCATTGACAACACTCTGCAGCCAGTAAGACAAACAATCTCTCTTGAACTGAGTTCTTCTTTTCTACACTCAAAACATTAACAACAAAAAAAAAAAAAAATCAACGACAACAACAACAACAACAGCAGCAGCACTTCTACCAACGAACATGACATGCAAACAAGTCAAACAACTTTTATGCTGCTGCTAACGTTAAGGAATGTAATGAAAATAACAAAAACAACAACAACAACACAATAAACAACTAAATACAGCAATAAAAAAAAAATGAAACAAACAAAAAAAAAAAGATCAAACATGAAATGAGGTTTATACACACTCATACAACTATACTCATACATATATATGTAAAGACTCTAGCACTTCCACACTCACTTCTTCATGCCCAGTTCAAAATACATTTTCTTTTAATTAAATAAAAAAATTTATATATTTTTTTCTTATATAAAAAGCTAAAAGGCAATAATAAATATTAATTATTTAGACAAGTGTGATTGTGTTTTATACCATTATTTTTTTTCCACACACCAAACAGAAAAATTTCTTTTTCTTTTAAACTTCCATTTGTCAAATTAACACTTTTGAAATTTTCTCATCAACAAATTATTTTTTATTTCAAAAATAATTTTTATTTTCATTTTTCTTTAAATAAATTTTCATTTTATTTTGAAACCCATTTTGTTAACTTTGCCTTTGATTTCCTTAATTTCCTTTTATTTATTTTTTTTTTCACTGCTTAATTTATTTCTCAAACTTTTATATTTTTGCTAAATAAATTTTTTTTATCGGATTCTTTAAACGAGAATTTTTTCTCTAATACTTTTTATTCAATTATTATTTTTTTTCAATTTTTTTTTACTTATTTTATTTTTTTCAAATACCCCGCTTAGATCCGTTTTTATCCGCTTAAATGTTGTTACTCGCTCGCTCACCGCTGAAAACTAATCGCTAGAGTTGTGGCCAAGAAGAGTTAAAGCAGTGATCGTAGTTGCCACCTAAAAGTAGCAGTAGATGTGGGAAAAACGCTAGAAAAAATTATTGTTAAGCCGCCAATTTTTTTTTTCTAAATCCTAAATTTAAAACAACAAACATTTTTCTTTAATAACACAGTGCAACACGGAAAAAAATAACCATATACGGACACCACTACGTGATAAAAGACCAACAAAAAAAAGACCCCTGTCTCCCAGTTTTGCCCAAAGTCCTCCAGGTTTTTTTTATGGGCCCTCAAAGATGTGGGGCCTCGATGTCATTTTTGCAAAAAAATGATCATTTATACAAGCTCATATTTTGCAAACCGTTTGGAATTTTGATACACTCTTTGAGGCAAAGTTGTAGCTCTTTTCATAAGCAACAAAAATTGTGAACATATAAAATCAAAAAAACTTTACTTTCAAGGTCAAAATCGCAAAAAACTTTAAAAAATTCAATTTTTTTCACCTTTTTTCCCCTGTTCAGGTCCATAGGTAGCAAACCGTTCAAAATTCAAGGAAACAATCAACTACAAAAGTGAACTTAAGATCTCAATAAACAACTTTCTAGAACATATAAACTTCCTAAGAATGATTCTTAACACCGTTTACGTAGCACTTAGGTAGCAGCAAAAGTGAAAAATTTCCCGGCTACCTAAGCGCTACCTAAACGGTGTTAAGAATCATTCCTGGGAAGTTCATATGTTCTAGAAAGTTGTTTATTGAGATCTTAGGTTAATTTTTGTAGTTGATTGTTTCCTTGAATTTTGAACGGTTTGCTACCTATGGACCTGAACAGGGGAAAAAAGGTAAAAAAAATTGAATTTTTTAAAGTTTTTTGCGATTTTGACCTTGAAGATGAAGTTTTTTTCGATTTTATATGTTCACAATTTTTATTCTTTGTGACAAGAGCTACAACTTTGCCTCAGAGAGTATATCAAAATTCCAAACGATTTGCAAAATATGAGCTTGAGTAAATGATCATTTTTTTGCAAAAATGATATCGAGGCCCCACATCTTTGAGGGCCCATAAAAAAAACCTGGAGGACTTTGGGCAAAACTGGGAGACAGGGGTCTTTTTTTTTGGTCTTTTATATGACGTAGTGGTGTCCGTATAGTGTTATTTTGCCATGACTTAAAAAATTACACAGTGTGTAATTTTTCTTTTCTATTTTTCTTTAATAATACAGGGGGACAGAAGTTAAGATTACATATGACAGTGTGTAAATTACTTTTTATTAAAATATTAAATTAACACTTAAACCAAAATCACCGCGCCAAGCGTAACGGTATCTAGCTCCTATTTTTAACGCTGCTATGACACATCTAAATTGAAACGCAATGTTCTGTCATCTATACATATCTATGTATGTATAATAGAACAGTAACTCATTTCGTGACTGTCTGTCATTCTTTTTTGGTGTTAGCATCACGTAAAAACTACTGGATGGATTTTAAAAAAATTTTCAAAGAAGGTACCTTAGTATGCTGACGCCAATATAGGATACAGTATTTTTGCAAAAATATCTTATTTCCAAGAGAAAGTGGCGAAAAAGCAATGAAAGTACGCCGATTTTCTTTTTTACCGATTTAAAGTTACTGCATACTTCATTTTTTGAAAGTGGGATATTTTAAACACGGTTGCGCAACAGATGGCGCTGTTTTAAAATAATGAATAACTCAATTCCTGTCTGTCTTTTGCAGAGCTTTACAATATTTTTTTGGATTTTAGAATTTTATATAAATTTAAGAATTTTATCCAGGAATTTCGAGGTACCCTACTTAAAAAAAAAACCACAGAAAATTCAAATTCAATTGAGAATGTTTATTATCATTTGAAAAAAAAATTCTTTGGCATTTATTTTTTGAAGTTTATGCCAATCAAATGTTGGCCGTTGCTACGTCACAGATGGTCCATTCGTTGAGTTCAATTTTCGATGACTCGTTCGAGCATTTCGACTGTTAACTGGCGAATTAAACGCGTGATGTTTTCCTTCAAGGCCTGAACCGAAGCGGGTTTGTCCGCCTAAACTTTAGACTTTACATATCCCCACAGGAAAAAGTCAAAAGGTGTGATATCACACGATTTTGGTGGAGAATCGACCGGCCCAAAACGTGAAATTATGTGCTCACCGAAATGTTCTCTCAATAAATCCATTGATTGATGCGATGTGTGAGAAGTGGCAGCGTCTTGCTGAAATCAAATGTCGCCGAGATTACGAGCATCAATTTCAGGCATCAAATAGTCGGTTATCATGGCATGATAACGGTCGCCATTGACGGTTACGTTCGCACCGGCATCATTTTTAAAGAAATATGGACCGATGATGATTCCACCGGCCCACAAACCACACCTAACCGTTGTTGTTTCTGGATGAAGTGGCAGCTCTGGAAGTGGAATCTCTGCAAGTTGCTCTTCGTCCCAAATGCGGCAATTTTGTTTGTTTACACACCCATTGAGCCAGAAATGGCCCTCATCGCAAAACAAAATTTGCCTCGAAAACGTCGGATCTTCTTGGAACTTTTCAAGAGTCTATAGAGCGAGGCGATGTCGCTTGGGAAGGTCGAGCGGCTTCAGTTGTTGCACAAGCTGTATTTTGTATGCTTTCAATTTAAGATCTCGACGTAAAATGCACCAAGTCGTTCCATACGTCAGTCCGAGTTGCTGCGAACGGCGCCGAATCGACTCTCCACGGTCTTCGTGTACACTCTCAGCTACGGCCGCTATATTTTCTTCACAGCTTGCTGGACGTTGTCTATTCGGTCGAATATTATCCAATGATGAATGCTGGGTCTGAAAATGGGTGATGGTGTTGCGAATAGTACGCTATGTTGGCCGATTAGGTTGACTATAAGTTGAGAGAAGTGCAGAAACACATACCTCATAGAACGTGAATTTTCGTAATAAAGTTGAATGATTTGTAAACGTTGTTCAGACGTAAATCTTTCCATTATGAAATGACAAAGAATACTAAACATAAATAACATGACAGCATGACACGACTCACACGTGATCTGTCAAAAAAAGGCTATTGAAAAAAGTATATCTACTTGAATCACCCTTTATAAAGTATATAAAGACGTAAGAGTCTTAAAATTGGTTGTGGATTACTTTCAAAGCAAAATCAAACAAAATATTGGCAGGACGCAACGTGTGTGGGCACAGCTAGTATATAATAAAACCCAATAAATAGAAATGCAAAATACACATAAAATCCCTAGATGGACCTGAAAGTAAAAAAAAAAAAAAAAAAATACGAATTGTTTTTTCTTATCTTTAATTTGGGGGAATATCGTAGAAGACCACTTCCTTAATAGGATCCTTTTCGACCCCCTTCCGTCCTTAATAATTTTAGACAACCGATTTGTAATTAACGGCAACCTTACATTCATTGAGTCACGTGCTACCACCAGTCTTTATTCTTAAATATTGTGATTTCACATGACTATCCACTGATAACTGTAGGCCTTATTCTTCATCTCACAGTGTGTCTAGTAGTTGCTAGCTTTTGTCCAAGGCTTAGACTCTCCATGGCATTACATTTTACAGTTAGTTTCTGCCTGTGGTCCTAAGTCGTATACTTGTCAGTGCTGGCCGTTCACACACAATGTGCGCTACCGTCTCAGCCTCTTCCAAAGATCACAGTCTACAATTATGTCAGTAAGCATAATTGCCGTATTTGGAGGCGATGGCAAACCTCAAGCCTTTAACGAATCACTACTACATCCATTAAAATTAATTGTTTTAACTGCAAGCGTCATCATCGGTCCTTATTTCTTTCGAAATGACCAAAGAGTTGCCGTTACTGTGACTGGTCAAAAATTAATCAGCTAAATATTAACGACATTTGGTTCCAACAAGACATCGCAAATTGTTATACAGCGCGCTTCGATTTGTGGCAAACGACAACTTTATTTCCAGCAGAGATCCTGCTTACCGGCCCCTCCGTTGTGCGATTTAATGTCTCTCCATTACATTTTATGGGGCTGTTTTAAGTCATTGGTTTATGCCGAGTAGCCAGCAGCAACTCTTAAAGCATTAGAAGTCAATATTTAAGCCAATGGTGGCTTCAATATTGGCATCCAACTCACGCCATATGGCCAGATTTATTGGAAAAAGTAGTAAAAAAATTGCACTGATTGAATGGACCATGTAACGCGTGCTGCGGCAGATATATGACGGAAATCATGTTTAAAAACTAAATGCCATGAAATTGATTACAAGATCATAATAATAAAAAATTTCATTCTGACAATATTATTGGGTCTCATGCATAAAACGTGAGCTTGAGCTCGGACTCGATTTTTTGAGTAAAAGGTGCTTGTCTTATGCATAATAAAATTTGAAGTATTTGCTTTTACTCACAGCTCACGTTTGATCTCGTCGTGCTCAGTTTGAACTAAGTGAGATGAGCTTGAGCTCATTTTCATATGCATAAAAACAAGCTTTTGCTTTCTTTTGTGAGCTCTTGCTTAAATTTTGTGGAGACTGCCTAAAAAGGAATCATGGCTGAATATTTTGTGCCACAAAGAAATACAAAATGTTATCAACAGCGTAAAACAAATTTAGCAAGTGAGGATAAAAAATTATACAGGTTTGTATTCTTAATTATTAATTATTAAAATAATAAAATGATAAATACATAGGATTGATGATAGTAGCATCTGTTGGTTGGCTAATTATTTTTTTGAGGGTTAAGAAGAAGCAAGATTGATAAAATTCGACTGTTTTTAAGATTTTGTGCAGATCCTGGATTCCAAAATGGTATAGCCACAGATATTGGAGTCCATCAATCAACTGTATCGCGAACTATTGCGGAAGTTGTGAAACTTATATCCGCCAAAGCAAGCGAGTGCTTTCCATTTGCAATTGGAATGATTGATTGTACTCATATAAAAATTAAAAAACCAATAAATCAAAGCGATGAGTATATTTGTTGAAAAGGCTGCCACTCTATAAATGTGCAGGCAACTTGAGATGGAAAAGAACTTTTTACAAGCGTTGACATATCCTAGCCTGGTTCAGTTCATGACTCACGCATCTTACGAAACTGCGAGGTCTGTAGAATAACGCAAAATGCAACGAACGATGCATTACTTCTCGGGGATGAGGGCTATGGAATACGCCCATGGCTAATGACACCATTCCGAAACCCAACAACTGACATAGAAAAGACATTCAACAAAGTGTTTACAAGAGAACGTGTCATTATAGAACGGTGTTTTGGGCAATTGAATGAAAGATTTTCGATACTTCAATACAAAATTCGGGTATCGACAGAGTTATCGCCCCACGTAATAGCCAGTTGTTTCATTTTGCCTAACATAGCTAAATTTTTAAAAAACGATTATATCCTTATCAATGACGATTACAACAATACTGATATATGGCAATTAGGAAACGATATCGAACAACAATCAGCAAGAAATTCTGATTCTACTACACTTTCACTTGACGGCATATTTGCACTTCAATAACAATTAGACGTTTGATCTCCCTTTGCTCAAGTAATTGCAATTGGTTTGAACTCATTTTTATGCATACAAAATTGAGCAAAAGCTGTTGCTGTTTGATTGAACTCGACTTACGAGCAATTGCTCACCTGCCTTAACTCAGCGCTTTTACTCGTTTTTATGCATGGAAAATTTGTTAGGAAATTTATTTTGAATTTTTGTTGAAAATTGTTTGTAATAATTTTTTATAATTTTTTTTTTGAATTTTTTTAAAATTTTTGTATTTTTTTTTTAATTTTTGTTGAAAATTTTTTGTAAAAATATTTTGCCAATTTTTTTTTTTTTAATTTTTGTAAAAATTTTTGTAAATATTTTTAGAATGGTCTGACTAAAGCAAAAAAATCCTTAAAAAAAATTTCCTCATATTGGTCCCCCTCTAATCGGCCTATTGACTGCCCCTGGTTACCAGTGGGCACCCTGTAGATCTATTGGCTACCTCTATATATTTATTGATTTCTATAAAGGCCTTTATTGCAAATCAAAGCCGAAAAATCTTATCAATCTAAAAATAAACTCAAAAGCGGCCCTCATAGGGGGTTAGTTATTCATATCCCGAGGTCTGTATGCACTTCTTGCGATCTATCTAAAACCGAAAAAATTAAAAAAAAACGTGAAAAAATACAGTTGGGAGTGATTTTTTGCCCGCAGCCTCCAAAGGAATGATCTGATGTTACTGAATTACAATCCCAAAATTTTCGAAACTATGCCTGGCAGATTGGTGGGCTTAAATCTTCTGTATTTCTTCTGGTGCCTTGGTAATGCACATTACTACCCGAACACGAACATACAAATATCGTTTAATCAACTTTTCTATGTATTTATAAGGATCTAGAATATATATACTTTATGGAGTCGGAAGTGAATATTTTAGAAATTACACTTTCCATCTGTGGTGAAGGGCGTAAAAATGTGATGGGAATAAGTCAAAATGATTTTGATCTTGGATAAACACCATAAGTTTTTCAACGTCCCAAAACAGAGTCGATAACACGGTTTATCTGTCGTTGCCATTTACCACTAAAATATGCAATTGCAAATCAAGGTTATATTGCTTAAAATTTTTTGATTCGGATATGCAGATTATTGTTGCCAAGTTGCTGTGTGAATGTGTATGACAGATTTGTTGACAAGTCTTTAAGATTTAATAATCTGTCGAAAATCTTTATAAAACAGTTTTCTCCATACAATCAGAGGTGCAAATTTTTCTTTTTATATAATAGGGTGGGATCTACTAAGACATTTTGCAGAAATTTTTGTTAGATTTTTTGAAAAAAAAAATATGTTTGTAACAAGGCTTATTTATTCATCTGCTAACTTTTATATTAATTTTTGAAATATTAAACCTGGTAACAGTTTTAAGACTATAAATTAGGTACAAAACTTTGGTAACTTCTGTTACCAATAAGCAACAATTTATTTTCGTGTTAAGGTTCTCGGCCTTACTGAGTTTGTTAACAGGGTGATATAAGTAACTATTAAATTATACTTAAAAAGGTTTTTGAATCTTAAGCCACTTTCATTTTCTTACAACAACAATGATTAACTGGCACACTCATCGATTTGTATACATTTCCCAGTTGCATCCCGAGCATAACCTTTCTTACAATAACAACCGTCCGGACATCTTATATGACGTATCAAACAGGGTTGATTCAAAGTAGCACATTCTGTTTGACAATTATCACCACAATCCGTATAGAATTCATTTTGGGGACATACACGGCTGACAGCTTGGGCCACATGCAAATAGAAAAAAATTTTGTTTTACAATAATTTTTCAAATGAGACAAATTTGAAAGTCTTTCACAAAAATCACCTTCTCCCGTTTGAAAAACTGAGATCACAACAACAGCAACAATTAGAAGCAATAAAATGCAGCTTAGAGAACGTGTTTTAAACATTTTATTTATTTTTGTTTTGTTTTTATTAATTGTTAAAATGATTTAATAGCAGCCAGCTCGACAGCATAGAACTTTTAGTTGGAAATAAAAAATAACAACTGTTTCAGGTATTGTGTGAGGCGGGTTATTTATAGAATTTTTTGTTTTTTAATCTCAATGCAAAAAAAACTTTTTATTATTAAAAGCTTCTGTTTGTTTTTATTTAATACTAGCTGTGCCCACGCATGTTGTGTGCGTCCTGACCATATTTTGTTCGATTTTGCTTTGAAAGTAATCCACTCTTACTGTCTAACCTAAACCAGAGCGTAAGGCGTAACGACGTCTAACGCCTAGCTTTTAACAAACCTAATAAGAGCGGAACGTTTTGTAATAAACAGTAATGTTAACATATTTTGTTTAGTTAAATCCAAGGCAAATTCATACCAGGTGTGATCAGTACGGTAACAACTACAACAAAACAACAACTTTGACATTAGACTAGAAGAAATATAAAGCAATGTATTTGTGACAAGACATTAGCAAAAAAAGAGAGCAAAAACTAACCAGCTGAGCTATCGCTTTCACCTGGTATGAATTCGCCTTGGTAAAAACTCATAAAGTAAGGCGCAAAATATAGATAAAATCGCTAGATAAAGCAGAAAATAGCTAAAATGGCGCCACTCTTACACACAAAAAAAAAAAAAACAATAACATTTTGTTTGCACCCAACTTCACTATCTAACGCTCTGCTAAAATTGGATTTTCCAATTGCCAATTGCGTTGACGCCGCTATTTAGGTTTGCTTCATACATTTTCTATGTACATGAGAATTTTTGACAGTTATTTTACGCCTTACGCTCTTGTTTAGGTTAAGCAGTTACGTATTTGCTTTCTATAAAGTTACCCATCCCTGGATAAAATTCTAAAATTTATATAAAATTTTAAAAATTATTGTAAAGCCCTGTAACAGGTGTTGAAAATAAAGGGTGAGCCATTTCGAGGTACTTTTTTCAATAGCCTTGTTTTCACAGATCACGTGTGAGTCGTGTCATGCTTCAATATAATCGGCCTAATGAGCGTACTATTCGCAACACCATCACCCATTTTGAGACCCAGCATTCATTATTGGATAATATTCGACCGAATAGACAATGTCCAGCACGCTGTGAAGAAAATATAGCGGCCGTAGCTGAGAGTGTACGTGATTCGACGCCGTTCGCAGCAACACGGACTGACGTATGGAACGACTTGGTGCATTTTACTTCGAGATCTTAAATTGAAAGCATACAAAATATAGCTTGTGTAACAACTGAAGCAAATTTTGTTTAGCGAGAGGTTTCTTTCTTGCTCAATGGGTATGTAAACAAACAAAATTTCCGCATTTGGGACGAAGAGCAACCTGAAGAGATTCAAGAGCTACCGCTGCATCCAGAAAAAAAAAACAGTTTGGTGTTGTTTGTGAGCCGGTGGAATCATCGGTTCATATTTCTTTAAAAATGATGCCGGTGCGAACGTAACCGTCAATGGCGACCATTATCGTGTCATGATTACCGACTCTTTAATGCCTGAAATTGAAGCTCGTGATCCCGGCGACATTTGATTTCAGCGCCACTTCCCACACATCGCATCAATCAATGGATTTATTGAGAAAACATTTCGGTGAGCACATAATTTCACGTTTTGGGCGGGTCGATTGGCCACCAAGATCGTGTGATATCACACCGTTAGTCTTTTTCCTGTGGAGCTATGTAAAGTCTAAAGTTTTTTGCGGTCAAACCCGCTTCGATTCAGGCCTTGGAGGAAAACATTCTCCAGTTACAAGTCGAAATACTCGAAAGAGTCATCGAAAATTGGACTTAACGGATGGACCATCTGCGACGTAGCAACGGCCAACATTTGATAGACATAACCTTCGAAAAATAAATTCCAAAGAATGTTCTTTCAAATGATAATAAACATTCTCCATTAAATTTGAATTTTCTGTGTTTTTTTCTGTGAAAAAGTAGGGAACCTCGAAATGGATCACCCCTTATTTCAATAACAATATAATTCCACAAAGCAAAAATATAAATTATTTTAAAACAGCGCCCAACAGTGTTTAAAATATCCCTTTTTCAATTCATATCTTGTCATTTATTTAAAACATCGCCATCTGTTGCGCAACCGTGTTTAAAATATCCTGCTTTCTAAAATAAAACATGCCTTAAAGTATTCAGTACCTTTAAATGGGTAAAAAAATCGGCGTTCATTTACTGCTTTTTCTTCACTTTCTCTTGGAAATAAGATATTTTTACGGAAAAAAGGTATCCTATATTGAAGTCAGGATACTAAGGTACCTCCTCACAAAATTTTGTTAAAATCTATCCAGTAGTTTTTACGTGATGCGAACACAAACAGACAGGAAATGAGTTACTATTTTATTATATGTATAGATAAACAGATCTCATACAGATATAATCGAGTCTATAAAATCTTTTATTTTAAAGTTTTACAATAAATTTGTTAAAAACAATAAACGGAAAATATTTTTAAAAACATTTTAATCATTAAATAATGATTTATATAAAACAGGTGGTTTTTTACAGATTTCTTTTACGGCTCAACTCATTTCAACAAGATGGTAGAGAAATTGGCAGGCCTCGCACAACATGGAGACGTTCAACGGAATCCGAAATGAACCAACTGGGTATATCTATTGCTCAAAGCCGGGTTAGATAGAGAACAGCTGTTATTGGCGCCCTATGCTCCAGTGGGAGTTAGAGGAATAAAAAAAAAAAATGGGTGTTCTGATCGAGAAATGTCTCATGGGTAAATATTCCTCGATTATATCTGGATGAATACGTTATATACGTTAACAAGCAAAATTGCTGAATTTAGAACGATATCAATTCACATGAAATCCAAGAGCATACAATGTATCCCGAAAATGTCACTGTTTGGTGTGGATTTCGGCCAAGCGACTTCTCTCGGTCCACATTTCTTTTTTTTTGTATGATAGTGTGGGTTTTTTTTTTTGAATAGGACAGAATACTGTCAAATTTTTTTTTTTAATGAATCGTACGATTGTGTAGGATAGTGAATACTGGCCTTAATCGATACTTTTAGGGCAGTATTTTTCGAATAGAAAATTTGCTGACTAAGATGATAAAATTCTGTTGCTTTTATATTAACGGAAGTATTGAGTACTTTTGAGTACCCAATTGAAAAGTACTGGGTAGTATCGAGTAGTTAAAAGTAGTAGTAGAATTTGCCAGCACTAATCTCCTGCCTTATTAGACATTTTGTAAGAGTGACTTGTCTATCAAATGTTGGCCGTTGCTACGTCGCAGATGGTCCATCCGTTGAGTCCAATTTTCGATAACTCGTTCGAGCATTTCGACTGGTAACTGGCGAATGACACGCGTGATGTTTTCCTCCAAGGCCTGAATCGAAGCGGGTTTGTTCGCATAAACTTTAGACTATACATATCCCCACAGGAAAAAGTCTAACGGTGTGATATCACACGACTTTGGTGGCCAATCGACGGCTCAAAAGGTGTAATTATGTGCTCACCAAAATGTTCTCTCAATAAATCCATTGATTGATGTGATGTGTGGGAAGTGGCGCCGTCTTGCTGAAACAAAATTTCGCCGAGATCACGAGCTTCAATTTCAGGCATCAAATAGTCGGTTATCATGGCACGATAACGGTCGCTGTTGACGGTTACGTTCGCACCGGCATCATTTTTAAAGAAATATGAAGCAATGATTCCACCGGTCCTCAAACCACACCAAACTGTTGTTTTTTCTGAATGAAGTGGCAATCTTGAATCTCTTTAGATTGCTCTTCGTCCCAAATGCGGCTATTTTGTTTGTTTACATACCCTTTGAGCCAGAAAAGGGCCTCATCGCTAAACAAAATTTGCCTCGAAAACGTCGGATCTTCTTGAAACTTTTCAACAGCCCATAGAACGAAGCGATGTCGCTTGGGAAGGTCGAGCGGCTTCAGTTGTTGCACAAGCTGTATTTTGTATGCTTTCAATTTAAGATCCCGACGTAAAATGCACCAAGTCGTTCCATACGTCAGTCCGAGTTGCTGCGAAAGGTGCCGAATCATGAACACTCTCAACTACGGCTGCTATATTTTCTTCACAGCGTGCTGGACGTTGTCTATTCGGTCGAATATTATCCAATAATGAATGCTGGGTCTCAAAATGGGTGATGGTGTTGCGAATAGTACAGTACGCTCAGTAGGCCGATTATTTTGACCATAAGTTGAGCGAAATGCACGAAACACATTCCTCACAGAACGTGAATTTTCGTAATAAAGTTGAACGATTTGTAAACGTAGTTTAGGCTTTAGTCTTTCCATTATGAAATGCCAAATAATACTAAACAAAAATACCATGACAGCATGACACGACTCACACGTGATCTGTCAAAAAAAGGCTATTGAAAAAAGTATCTCTACTTGAATCACCCTATATTTTACACACACGTTTTATTTAAACTTAAAGATAGCAACCGCCTAATTGTAAGTTATTGAAAATTGTTTATTAAAAGTGGTTTTACACGACGTGTGTTTGTCATATGACTTGTCAGTTTGATAACCCTTATGTAATTTCATGTGTTTGTCAAAATAGCCATTTTACATACGGTTTATAATTTTTGCTTTCAAGCGTTCATGTGTAATTACATCTGACATAACCTATAATATATAATTTTTCCGCCACACAGTTTTGTATTGCCAACCACAGCTGATGCAAAGGATGGAAAGTTAGTGCTTTCGCCACGCTTTTAATGCTTTTGGTACCACAAAAAACCTAAAGTAGCAAAATATCAAGTTGGCATTACAGGATGTCAGATGCTTTGTCACATCAAAATAGAACACGTTCTAAATGAAAAATGTCATATGTATTGTACATATGGAAAATACACATGTTATGTTTAAAAGGGTTCACACGACGTGTTTAGAATTTACACATGGAACAGTGACAAGTCATATGACAAATACACGTCGTGTAAAACCACTTTAAACATTCGAACCCATGCCAACCAAGTCTGCAATAACAATTTCTTCAGTAATACCAACTTAATCATTAAACTAAGTTGTGCAACCAGTTGTAACGCTCTAGTTGCTCATAAATCGATATGTATCTCTATATATAATAAAGAAATTTATTCCATCAACTAAATTTTTTATAATTATTTTAACATCAACATTTAATGATTGTTTCACTTTCTTTTCACATCTCATTTAAAATAAAAAACTAATCCATATGATGTATTTTAAAAATATCCTCTTTCATTAATTTTATAGCAACTCATATGACTGCATCTCTATAAATATGTTAAGGTTTGCTCTAATTCCATAATTTCATAACAATTTCAAACAACAAAACCTTATATCATGACAAAGTTTGTATTAAAATTTTATCCTAGATTTCTAAATACAGCATCAACATTATTAAATAATCATCATCTCTATGAACGCTATTATAGTTTGCTATTATTACTGGGAAAGTGTTTTTCTCTCTTTCTTTCTGTGATTATAATGTGTCTCCTTTATTGTAAAATGTTTAATGTTTAGTGTATCCTTGTTGCACTTAATTATGTAAAATGCTGTGTAAATTCAATTACACTACCACAACAGATACTAAAAAAATATAACAAGAAAGACAGACGGAGAGAAGAAAAATAAGGAGACACTTTCGCCAGGAAATGGAAGAGCAGAATTTAGTACCCTGCAGTTCTGGCGGCTGTACTTGAATTAGTGACTTGACTATATCAGCTTATAACTTACCTTGAGAAAAAGTGTCAGTTGGATTAGTCGGCTGTTGGTTGGCAGGCACCAATTGTATGGCTCAACGTGACTGATTGAACTATCAGTAGTTTGATTCACAGCTCTTCGTGGTGGCGACCTTCAGTTTTAATGTAAACTTACGTAAGCATATAGACTTCTGTGCAGATGGATATATTTTATGAATTATTAATTTGACAAAATTAAACCGAAACCGAGAGAATCCGTCAGAGATGGACAAAATACCCTGGCAAGACTTAGAGAGCTTAAACTCTGAAGTAACGTTATTATTGTCCTTCACAGATTGACAAAAATATATCGTAAGTGATAGACAGGTTAATCTCTAAAGACTCTCTGAATCAAAATTGCCCCTAAGAAGAAATTTTGGAAAGTTGCTTTGTAGGAATGTTTTTATTGGCCTTCACAGATTGACAAAAATACTTCGCAAGAGGTAGACAGGTTAATCTCTAAAAACTCTCCTAATCAAAATCGCCCCTAAGAAGGAATTTTAGAAGGTTGCTTTGATATAAACGAGGTACCTTAAGCTAGATTATCTAGTTAGTGACAGGTAATGAAAACGTCAAGTAGTATAATCGAAAAAAATGATACAAACAAACTGTGTCGGAAAGATGCAAAGATGTTAGGGCACATTGTGTATGAATGTGCAGTACTGGTCGGTCTCCAGATCATGCGGATAAATGTGGATGCTGTGAGGGATATTAGTTAAAATTTTACGAGAGGTTGTAATGAGAAGAAGAAGAAGATCGACAATTATCAGAAGAAGAAGGTTGACAGTTGTAAGTCGACAGATTGTAATACAGATTTATATCAGCAACCTACCTTGTCGCTTTGGTGGTCTTACCATTGTTTGCTTATGCTAACGCCCTTCTTGCGCATAGCGACAAACAACAAGTAGCAATTTAAGAACATGGAGTTGGAGCTTAGGAGTTGGAGACCATAGAAAATCCCGCCACTAGATTGGCGGCTCGTGTTAAAGTTCAACAGCACACCGGACTAAATCGTTTTCCTGCAATTTAGGTCAAAACCACTTTCACCGCGTTACTCCTTGAAGAGCCTTACCAATAACCGGTTATGGAGACTTTGGATTGTCCCTGTGGTCTACTCGTTCCTGTGATACTGGTCGTTTGGACACTGGTTAGACCCTGAAGATTCTTATATTCCACTTTTAGACCCCATGCAAGTCCCGGGGACTGGAAGCATTAGGGTCAAGGAGTTAAGAATTTCCAAGATAATATGCCGTTGGTGGGAGTTATCAGACAGTCTAAAATCAGTACATTCGAGAGTAGTGACAGCACAATACTTAGTGCAAATAAGATAGTCATTATCTAACAATAGAGTGCCAGAAATTATTGAGATAAGAAGCCAGTCAAAAAGGGACCAATAAAGTTACTAATTTTCTTCGGTATTCCCTCCTACATATACAACTGGCGGAATGTGCTTTACCTAGGACAAAGCTATAAATTCTTATTAAATTGGCTTCTTTTGGAGGAGATACTGTAGGAGAAATATCTATTCCTCTAGTGGAATTGGGGATAATGATTCCTTTTGGTGAATTATTCATTCTCTTTCAGAAAGGTTTAATGAAGTACTTCATGCACATTTTTCATATTTCACCTTTTACAATGTATTATTAAATGAGCGAAGGAAGAAAACGCATATCGGTCAGAATAATGATAGAGCAAAAAGAATCTACGTCCATCAGTGAAAGAAAATGCAATATTCGTTAAAAGCAAGAAGTTCTTGCATAATCGTTAGGATATTGAAAACCGGTTTTCTCCTTTATTTGAAATGTTGCTTGAGTGCTTTCTGCATCGAAATGTTAGGGGCGATTAAAAGTGAATCTACGGGCATTATAATTATTCAAAGCGCTAAAAATCGAATGCGAAGCCCGGCCATGATAAAGCCAAATATCTATGGCTCCAAGATAATGCGCTCTATTTGGTGGCATCACAAGAGTCTCATCTATTATGAGTTGCTTAAACATTATAATACTATCACGGGTTCTTCTGTACCGAATACAATTTATCCTTTTCAAGACCAGCACGAGTCCATAACTTTCCTGAATGAAAATGCTCTAAACTATATTGAGGGTGCTGTAGCTTAAGTGGTTAGCACGTTGACTACTAAGCAATGGTTATGAGTTCAAATCTCAACCGTGGCAACATCAATTTTTCTGATATGTATTAATTTTTCTCTATAATAATGCATATCACAGCGCCCTCCTTCGCCGGTTTTACCACATAGCACTAAATCGCCGGCGAAGTAAAATAATTATAAATTGGCTATGCTAGCTTCGAGGTAATTCGCCTAAATAACACCAGAGGCGCTGCAATACTGTTCTAAAGATAATCATGACGTGCAATTGCAGTGTTGCCAGAATCGAAGCTTTACTATCACTAACCATCTGTCTTGTCTACTACTATCCCTTTCCAAAGGGACTCTTTGACTCTTTACTTAAATAAAGTCGTATAAGAAAGAAATAGAAGACAAATAAAAACAAATTCCGTTGGCTACAATTGTCGCCGTGCTGTCAGCTACTGAATGATATTGAAGACGACAGCTACATCGTAAACTCTGACGTTTACAATTTTGTGACATTTTCTTTTGTTGAATAAAATAGAATTAGCCTAAGTTGACGACAGCCACAATGGTGGTCGTGTAGCCATGTAGCTTTGCTGGCTTCAAAATAATTGTTTACCTATAAACGTTTGTATTTTAATTTTGACAGTTTGTAGTCGGTATGTGTTTAATGCACCTAGGTTTTAAAACAGAGATATCATCTATTTAAAAATCAAACGCATTTAAAACAAGTAAAAGTGCTATATTCGGCCGTGCCGAATCTTCTATACCCTATACCGTATTGTTGACTCTTTACTTAAATAAAGTCGTATAAGAAAAAATCATTATTCATGAGTTAAAGAAATAGAAGACAAATTCCGTTTGCTACAATTGTCGCCGTGTTGTCAGCTACTTAATGATATTGAAGCCGCAAGTTACATCGTAAACTCTGACATTGTTGTAGAAATACTTATTTTGCTTTTATAAAATAAAATTACTTTTTCAAAAAATTATAAATATTTCCTCCAATACTTTTTGTTTGAATATGAATTTGTAATTTACAATTTTGTGACATTTTCTTCTGTTGACTAAAATAGAAATTAGTCTAAGTTGACGACAGCCACAACGGTGGCCGTGTAGCCATGTAGCTTTGCTGACTTCAAAATAATCGTTTTATTTTTGACAGTTTGTAGTCGGTATCCTGATGATGTCTATGTGTTTAATGCACCTAGGTTTTAAAACAGAGCTATCATCTATTTAAAAATCAAACGCATTTAAAAAAAATGTTACTCTATATACACACATACATACATATAATTTTTAAAAATTTTTTGGAAAATTTTAAAAAAAAAATTTTTGAAAATGCTTGTAAATTTTTTTGTAAATATTTTTGAAAAAAAAATAAAAAATTTTTTAAAAAAATTTTTTTTTAAAAATTTGATTGAAATTTTTTTTTAAATTTTGGACCTTTCTCCAATCTGTTGAGTTAGAATGGTCAGACTAAAGCAAAAAGAAATCCTTACAAAAAAAAAAAAAAATTTCATCATATTGACACATGGGGGGTCCTTTTAACTGCTCCTATTTGTCAGAAATATTGAAATTTTTGTTTTAATTTTTCGAAAATTGTTTGTAAAAATTTTTTGTAAAAATATTTTTTTTAAATTTTTTGTAAAATTTTATTCGAAAAAATTTTTAAAAATTTAAAAAAAATTTTTTCGTATATTTTTCTGTAAAATATCTTTTTGAAAATGTTTTGTAAATTTTTTTAAAAATTTTATTGAAATTTTTTTTTATTTAGGACCTTTCTGCAATCTATATTGAGTAAGAATGTTCAGACTAAAGCAAAAATAAATCCGTACAAAAAAAATAAAATTTCCTCATGTTGACCCCCCATGTGCCTTTTAACTGCTCCTATTTACCAGTGGGTACCCTGTGGTTCCATTGGCTACCTCTATGTGTATTGCTTTCTATAAAGGTCTCTAATACAAATCAAAGCAGAAAAACCCTAACAATCTAAAAACAAACAAAAATCAACCCTCGCAGGGGTTTATTGATCCCCCGAGATATGTATGCACTCCTTGCAATCTACCTGTCGCAGTCTAATATTTATTTGCCAAAAAAAGGCAAAAGAAAATCATTAAAGCCGAAAAAAATTCACAAAAAAAACCTGAAAAAATATAGGTGGGCGTGGTTTTTGGCCAGCAGCCTCCAAAGTAAAGGTTCGAAATTGCTGAATTGCAATTCCAAAATTTTCGAAACTATGCCTGACAGATTGGTGTCCTTAAATTTTTTGTATCTCTTTTGGTGCCTTGGCAAATGACATTACAACACGAACACAGACACACGGACAGCGCTTAATCAACTTCTCTATGTACAGGGTGGGCCAAAAGAAACCAAGGGGTGTAAAAGTTTAATAACTTTTTTGTTTATTAACTTTTTTTTATTTTTTCTTTCAGATTATATAGACAACACTTGGAATTGTATTATTTAAACCAGAGATCAATTATTTTAACGCAAAGAGCATATCGCCGACATTATTGAAACTTTGATTATGAGTGATGAAGCTCATTTTCATTTGAATGGCTTTGTTAATAAGCAGAACTGTAGGTTCTGGGGTTCTGAAAATCCAAGAGCCATTCATCAACGCCAATTGCACCCCATCAGGTGTACAGTATGGTGTGGGATCACATCTGAAAATGTCATTGGGCCCTACTTCTTCGAGAATGAAGATGGAAGTGCTGTAACCGTAAATGGAGAGCGGTATCGGTTTATGATAGAAAATTTTTTACTCCTGCTCTTGAAAACAGACCTGGTATGTGGTTTCAGCAGGACGGAGCCACTGCCCATACTGCCCGAGACACAATGGCACTTTTAAGACAAATTTTTGGAGAGCCCTTGGTTTCTTTTGGCCCACCCTGTATAAGGATCCAGAATATATATACTTTATGGGGTCGGAAATTAATATTGTAGAAATTACACACGGAATGACAAACTTGGATATACACTGCCACCTGTGGTGAAGGGTATAAAAAGGGAATAGAAAGCTTTACCCCCCAACCGCCTTATATCACAGACGTTGCCGATCGATCCAGCAAGTTGACTCTGCCTGGCATTATTTAACCAACATTACAGTCAAATGATCCAAAAAGATATTATATAAAGCCAGTCATGCAAACAGACATTAGTGCCACTATCAAATCTGCTGGGGCGAGAGGGATTAAAATTAGAATTACTATTCACACACAATCATAAAAAAGTAGTTTATTTTAACTAAGCAGCGCAAGTAATGGGGATAAAACTCATTATGCCATATTCTTCTTTAAAATGAAGCTACTCGCAGCAAAACCTTAACACAATGGGGTGGAAAGCAAAATAACTAGCAATTATTCTATAAAGTATTTTAAACTGGCGATTTGGAATATACACAAAGAAAAAACGTTGCTGGTCCAGTTTACAAAATATTATATTATTTATTTATAAAAATTAATAAATACTGTTAGGAACACGAACATATCCGTATACAATTTCTGTTATGATTACCTAGGTAACTAAGTGAACAAAGAATGTTAAAATGAGGATTATGGGAGCCATTGAAATATATTACGTTGGATAATTTTTGCAAAAAGATCTATTAAAATTGTTATTTTCTGTAAGCTGTGCTGGGTTGCACTGGATTGCTAGCAAGATGGATTAATTCCGTCCTTTTATGAAACCTGGAAGAATATGGCAGAAATCGCTCGTAAGTTTCTACAAACCATTCTCTTATCCAAAGAGCTCTCGGCTAGTGGAGAACAGGCGGCACCAAAGTCATTTTCCAGTTGCAAACCTAATTAGAGTATGAGTTTTGCACAGGTTAGGGATGATTTTAGTCTAGAATACCAGCTCTTGAGTCACAGGTAGCTTGCCGTATTTATACATACATATATAATCGTATTAAATATGACTCTTGTATTAGATTTACATAATCTTTTTGTTCCTAAGATTCCGAGAAAGGGCAAATGGAAAGAAAAATTCATTCTTTTCTGACAGACACAATACGGACGCTGATAGTAAGTCGGGAGTTTTAAGCAATATTATTGGCCAAAAATCCAAATAGACCTTACTCAGGTTGCCGGAAATTGATATAAGTGAAATTATTCAGTGAGGATTAGGGGATTAAATTAAAAGAATTTGTCGCTATAAAGGCCTTTGGATCGAAAACTTTAAAATTTAATTTATTCAATCTCCGGCCCTATTTACACCACAAACTCAAAGGGGAATATTTTGGTTGCCTTAGGCGGGTTGTCGAATATGAAACAAATGGTGTTTAAAGAGACGTCATGCGATTTTATTACTACATTTCAAATATCTAAATATATTTGTACACTCTTAATCTTTGCTGTATTTCTTCTGGTGGACATCATTAAAGTGCAACAGCTTTGAGACTTTACGGGTCAGCAGGAATGCAGGGTAAAAGATGTAGGTAAAATTATACTTTATAATCTAAACTATTTCATGTATACATTACCCCTCAAGCTAATATGATTTCTGAGAAATTCAGCATAATTCTAAGGGACCAGATGACTTAGGGAAATTTCATGAGTTAACGTTGTTCGGTTCATCGCACTGAAAGTAACCAGTTTAAGGTAATCTTTCCTATTCTGGTTTCTATGTCAAATTATCAAAGATTTTTCAGCTTGTAACCGGTAACGGTTGGGGTATCACCTCCTAATACGGAGACAGGCTCACATTCTACCACTTAGTGTTCCCAAACACTAAATAAAATTCATATCAAACTGTCTTGCTATCCCCGTTCAATAATGCCTAAACAATTCGGATATTATATATGTATGTACACAATGGAATGAAACTGAATATCGTTCTTTCAAATATTCTCTCCGTAGATTCTATAGCACCTCAACTATTTAATATCACTTTTATTGGTCAAAAATGTTGATAAGAAGAAGATCACATTTTAACAGCGTTTTAAGCGAGGGATTTACGAGATTATTCTTAGTGAACTGACATATGTAATACAGAAGATTCTTATAAGGAAAGCCTTTGAAGAGATAGTGCTTTCAGGCAAGCACAGGGCAGGCTAATTGACTAGCTCTCCAAATATCAGTAGAGGGTTTATATTAATATTGAAAAACAAATTACACTGGTTAACAAAGATTTTTTCAGACACTTTTCTGAGTGATCTTAGACGTATTTTTCGTGCTGATACCGAATCTGAAATTCTTAGATTTTTTTCCATCACGTATAGTTTCTTCAGAATAGCTGATATCTGTATGTGGAATTAGCGATACCACTGGTCTCTCCCTCAGAACATTTTCCAGTGCCAGAACCACCGGAAAGTTCAGAAAGTTTTTAAGAATGTGAGAATGAAAGCTTCGAAAACCCTAAGGACCAAAATTTAGCTTTTGGAAGATCTAGTGCGCAATTGAAATTTGTCCAAAAATCAGAGTGAAATCTTAGGAAAACGATTAAAGGGTTGGAAATTGTTAAATACAAACATTTCTATATACCGATCTCTCCACGACAAATTTATTTTGTTTTTCTCACAAAGAAAACCTTATTTTTTGCAATGATGTCCTTTTATTAGACTTTGGTCGATCCAAAAATGTTCTTTTGCCAACTCTATATATTAAATTAAGACATTTTAAAAATTTTGTGAAAGTCATGAAAAGTGAGGCAAAGATCAAAGAAGGAATTTTTATTGGGTCTCAGATTAGGGATTGAGTTTAACGGTACCAAGGAAAGCGCAGAAACATGTTAGCAGATTTCTCCTAGACACTGAAAACGAGCTTGTCAGTTGATATATATGCGACAAATTCCTAAGTAACCATCCATTTTTATTTTTGATTTTTTTTTTTTAATTTACGATTTATGCACTTAAAGCCCGTGAACCCCAATTTAATCCGTTTCTCTTGAGGAAACTAGACGTGAAAGGAAACCATTTTTTTTCTTGACCATTATCACTGGATTAATGTTTCTTTTCATTCGTCTTCCTACATCCTCGAAGATTAACAGCAACTTCAGTCGCTCTTGGTTACACATAGAGAAAAATTATTATCGAGCACCTAGACGAATGGAAAATTGGATGTGGTATCTCCCACATAAAGTAAAAAGAAACTGTAATAAGTAGAATCTTGAAGTTATGATCGAAAAACCCTCATATTAATATTTACAGTCAAAAAATCATGCTGGATTGGAATAGTGATCGTGATACCTTCTATACAAAGAGAAAAATTAATATTTTTTTATATTTTATAGTCTGAAAATCACGTATATTTTCGGGTACGCCAGTACAAAGTTATCCTATATCTAGAGATCTACAATAGTGACACTCTCTAAATTTTACATAGGACACTCTGAGAATAAGGTTCGTTTTGAAGATAAAGTTTGGTATGCATTTACTTAAAAGTGTTTCTTTTATATTTTGATAGTGAGGGTAGCGAAGCGCACCGGGGATTGCTAGTATGCCAAAAAACAAAAAAACAAAGTAAAGATTTTCAGCACACCAACTTTCTAAGTATCTACATATTTTTCAGATACGAAAACAGTATCTTCGGTCATGAAAGTGATGCCATATGTACATAAAGTACAATATTTTCACCAGTCCCATCCCATTGTGCAGTAAATAGAATAACAACACAACTATAAGTATTTCATAAAAGAGGAACAATTTAAACGTTTCATGCATTTTGAAAATTGTTTTTAAGTTGACATTTAATAAGTTTTAAACGCTTATTATGTTTACATTTGCTTGCACTTGTTTAAAGTAAATTTTATTATTCTCCCTGGCGCTTTTCACTGGTTTATTATTATTTTTTCTGGTTTTCCTCTTTTTTTTGTGTCATGTAATACTCTAGCTTTTTGAAGTCAAACTAGAAGAATGGAGTAAATAGAGTAAAAGAAAGGAACAATACGAAAGTTGAGTTTATTTAAAGGGTACTTGTTAAGATACAAGTGCTATATGAGGTGACCAGACGTTAAATTTCACAAGTAAGCGAGGAGAAGAATAAACTAATAATGTTTTTGCCGTTGAAGCTTCCACAAAGCATCTCCATCTTACACAATGTGTCGCAGTTTTTTTCGCTTCTTCCCATGTAGGATTACACTGTCCTAGTCTTTGGAGTATCGTGGGTCTCCATGCATTTTTTGGCTGCCCACGGCTTCTTTAGCTCCACTTTCCACTCTAGCGCCATCCTTGTTATAAAATCAGGTTTCTTTCTGATAGTATGGCCTATGTACCTTATTTTCCTACATTTTATTTGCCCAACCCATTCTAAAGGTTCTTCGTTGGTAAGGTTCCAGAGATCCGCATTGCTGGCTATTGCTGTTAGGCCAGAATATTCTGCTTATGTTTCTGAGGCAATTGTTGATAAACACCTGTAGCAGCGTGATGGTGTTCGATACTACTTTCACTTTTGTACAGCAACCCACCAAACCAAATGTTCCGATTTCGCAAAGAATTCGTAACGACTGGTCGACAAAATCTTCCGAATTTGGAACCGAAATATTACCGAAATCGTAATGATTTTTATATGAAAGGGTTGACACGACTTCGCAACGATATGTAGTTACGAAATCGTTACGATATGTAGTTACAAAAACGTAACGAAATCGTAACGAAAAGTAGGTACAAAATCGCAACGACATGTATGTAAGAAATCGCAATGATTTGTTTTCTGTGAGTATCCCCGTATTAGCTAGAACTTCGTTCTCTGAAAGTGAGTATAATGATTAGTTAAAGATTTGGTATTCCAGGTAATCAATTCGATTTCAATTGTCCATCTTGAATGTATTTTTTCAATTTTTCGTATTTACTATTGTTCTTTTTTGTTTAATACAATTTTGATTTTTATTTTCTTACATATAAATCAAAGTTTATATTTTTTTTTATTTGTACAGACAAACAACCGAAATGTCTTAACAAATTCGTTATTTTTTCGGTAGTTTTCAGACAAACTACCGAAATGTCTTACCGAATTCGTTACGAAAAATCTGATTTCCGACAAACTACCGAAATGTCGAATGCTTTGGTTTAGACTTTACACATACGTTGAATATTCTAAGCTTGGTTCGTCTGGATATTTGTGATCTTCTCCATACTGGTTGTAGTTTTCGAATGTCACTCTATTTTTAACCGACTTCAAAAAAGAAGGAGGTTATCTATTCGTCTGAATGTTGCTTTTTTTATGTATGTAACCGCAGAACTCAGCCATTTCTGAACCGATTTAAATTTTTTTTTCTTTATTTGAAAGGTTATGCTTTCATTTTAAAAACAGTTCAATATATTAAAAATTAAAGGGTGTCCCCATACAACATACATGTCTTTTACGTGTATTAAGAACCGTAAAGGGCAGCAAATTAAAATTTAAAAAAATTTCGTGCCGCTGTAGCTCCCAATAGCAGAAATTAATAAAAAAAAATAAATTTAAAATTTAAAGGGTGTCACCATAGGTGACATAATATGATCTATTTGGGTCTATCTTTTGAACCGTTATAGACTAAACCTTGAAAATTTGACAGAATGTCGATTACTATGACCGTTATAATAAAATGTATAAATATTCAAAATTGTAAATTAAAGGGTGCTCCAATAGTTCATTTAATTTGATGTATATGACCATACTTTTGAACAGTTGTACACAGACCGCTGAAATTTACAAAGAACCTGTAGTGCTAAGTCAGCTATAACAAAAAGTATAAAATTTTGAATTTGGAACTAAAAGGGTGTCCCAATAGTTAATGTTATTCTATGTATGTGGCCTAACTTTTGAACTGTTAGAGACAGACAGCTGAAATTTACAAGAAACCTGTATTGCAAAGTCCACTATAGCAAATATACAATTTGAATTTAGAAATTAAAGGGTGTCCCCATAAATTATGTAATTTGATATATATGGCCCTATCTTTTGAACCGTATAACACAAACACTTGAAAATTAGGCAGAATGTTCACTACTTTCTCTGGTATAATAACAAATATTATTTGGAATTATAATGTAAAGGGTGTCCCAATAGTTCATTTAATTTCATATATTTTTGGCAAACTTTTGAACCGTAATAGACAGACAGTTTAAATTTACAAAGAATCTTTGTGACCAAGTCCCTTATAACAACAGGTCTTTAATTTAAAATTGGAAATTAAAGGGTGTCCCAATAGTTAACGTAATTCTATGTATGTGGCTAAACTTTTGAACTGTTATAGACAGACAGCTGAAATTTTCAAGGAACCTGTATTACAAAGTTCACTATAGCAAATATACAATTTGAATTTACAAATTAAAGGGTGTCCCCATAAATGATATAATTTGATCTATATGAAACTATCTTTTGAACCGTTAAACACAAACACTTGAAAATTAGGCAGAATGTCCACTACTTTCTCTGGTATAATAACATGTATAAATATTTGGAATTATAATGTAAAGGGTGTCCCAATAGTTCATGTAGTTTGATATATATGGCTAAACTTTTTAACCGTTATAGACAGATAGTTGAAATTTACAAAGAATCTTTCTGGCCAAGTCCCGTATAACAGCAGGTCTTTAATTTAACATTGTAAATTAAAGGGTGTCCGAATATGTGATGTTATTTGATCTGTGTGCCCCTAACTTTGAAACCGTTATAGACAGAGGCTTGAATGGTGTCCCCATACAAGACGGATGCTGGTGAAAATAGCTTAACTTTTGAACATTAATAGGGACAGGCTTGACATTCAATAGTCATTATTTTTCCCCTCTAATTTTGGCGCATCTTTTATTTGGTTTAAATCTAATTCTTACAGATTACTTCTTACATTTTTAGTTTAGAATTGGTGCCCTTCTATCTGTTTTGAAGACGGTTTTTTTTTTGCAAGAATTATATAAAATTTATATAATTTATGGGAATTTATTAAAATTTAAAAACCTGTGTTTTACTTAAAAATTCATTGGTTACCTATTTGTCCACTAGTATCTAGTAAAGTAGGTTGTCATTATATAGCTCTTTTACCAAAATCTTTGCAGCTGTCAGTCATTTAATGTAGTCTAATACAAATTACAACATCTGGTCACCTTAATCCATTTATTCAATATGGCTTTCTATTTTTAAGAGATACATACTTGCTATATAAATTTAAAGATTGAACATTCATATTTTAGAATTAAAAAGGAAAAGCAAGAAATAAAGCAAAGTAGGACACAGAAGCAGCTAAACAAACTTCGTAATGTCAGTGAAGTTTCTCTAATTCGTTTGTGGAGTACGTTCTTTACTAGACAAGAGATTTTTTCTGCTACTGATTGTTTACTTAGTAAAATTAATAAAAATAAAAGTAAAATATTAAAATATCAAAATATTAAAATAGCAACAACTTTAATTCAATTAACCCAATTAGAAATTTTGACATTTATAAAATGGAGGAAAAAAAACGGAAGCTAAGTTTAAAGCACTTAAACTAATGATACTTGTATTTGTAAAATACCTTAGACAAATAATTATATATGCAATGCTTCAACTTTAATTTGAATTAAAAGAAACAATGGAAATTGGGAAAAGATATTTTTTTCGAATTTAAAGTTAAAAGAAATTAAAATGAAATAAAAAATTATATTCATTTATTTTTTTTTAACATGGAAAAAAATTAAAGCTTGAAATCTCCATAGAAAATATTTATATGTATATGTGCAAAAAATTTTTTTAATAGTTATTTTTGTCACTTTTTTGTGAAACATCACCGTTGATGACCTTCTTTGAAAACTGGACTGAATAGGCCTCCATACGGTTGCGTGTGCCGAAAATTTAGCACTTATGGTTGGCGAAATGTTCATCGATACCATCCAAGGATATGAACAGGAACTAAGCATAAATGCCAGTAAATGCGACGCTATGCTCTTCAGTCGAAGTAGGAAGGGTATAAAAGTTGGATCCTTAACGCTTTTCGGATCGGAAATCAGTGTGTCAAGGAAAGTATATTATCTGAGAGTTACTCGAAAATGAATAAAGTTACTGAAAGCAAAAAGGCTCATCACATCAATGTCAACGAGTAGATTTACACAATTATGGTGCGACCCATAATAACTTACGCATCTGTGATTTGGTGTCCAAAAGCCCCTCAGATTACAATTGGATGGGGTTTAAACGGTTGCTTGTTTGAGTATATGTACATATATGTATTGACGCAATGTTGGGATTTCTGCCGTTGGTCTTATCCATTAGGTCATCGTCTGCAATATCAGCTATGCGTATGATGATCGATGACATTTGGCATCGCTTTGAGCCGAAAATCGGTCATATAGAATCCTGGACCTTATTAGTAAGGAGGTTAAGGTAGCTCAAATGTCGATGGAACGCATGAGTAGAATAAAAATAGTCGAAAGACTGCATCGGACACTCATTGTGGAAGGTGTTATACACAATGAGTGCACGAAGAACAAGATCAGCATTTTTACTGATGATTCTCTCTGTAGTCTTCGTTTACCAGGCAGAATTGCTTTGCCTGCCTGTAATGTCGTGTGTATGAAAGAAAGGTTCTCATTGCACTGGACAACCAGTCGGTTATAAAACGTATGAGGCAGGTGAACGTGTACTCCAAACTGGTGCTTGAATGTATTTTAAAACTTAACAGATGTGCCTCGGTTAATGAGGTAACATTGATGTGGGTTAAGGGACACTTAGGCACAGCTGGGAATGAAGCAGCAGACTAACTATGAAAAGGGGGATCTGCTGTGAATTTGTGTGGACCAGAACCCAGAGAAGCGCGGGGTAATGGCATAATACAAGCTAAGGTCCTACAATGGCTGAACTCAGTCTAACTCTACTTTAAATGGTGGAGGGAGGCTACTACAAGTAGACAGGTAAGGTTCTTAGATTACATTTACATCCTTAAAAGAAGTTCGTGTGAATAATTTATCCATTGATTTGACATAATTTTCGTTTATTTTATTAAAGGCATGTAGAATTAAAGTGCAATTTAACTTGAGAATATTTATTTGAGTTGACATACGAATACATATCGCCCTTGTTCCTCTAAAGAGATATAACTCAAAATTTAAAACTTAAATTTTCCGTAAAGGCAAAAATACCTTTTTATTTAAATATACCTTCTTATCAAAAAGAGTGATAAAACTGTATTTTTTTCGCAAAAGAGAAAATATTGTAAATATTTTACAGTGCGTAGATATGACCACAGTACATCGATTTCTTGCAAAAAGTGAAAATTGAAAAATTTTGTGTGGACTCTCTTTAAAAGAACAAGTGCTGTATGTATGTTAATATGAGCCCTTGATTATGAAAGTGGTATAAGTCATAAATTTCTTGTTTCGATATATTAAGAGGTTTGCATTTTAAAGGATTAAAAAATATTTTTGTATTATGGAATAACATATTTTGACAACTAAGTAGTGCCAACAAATAAGTATTTATTATAATTGTGAAATTTAAAACCATTTTTAAAAGAAAATGTGGTTTTGAAAAGTTGAAATGACTTATACCATTTTCAAAATTAAGTGCTTGATTTTCTAAATGACATAAATGTTAATAAAATTAACATTTTATTAACACTCATTACATTGTAACTAAATAATTTTTTTTTGTATTTAGGGAAATAAAGTGTTTGTGGAAAATTGGTGGGATATATTTACTACCCTATATCCCACCAATTTTCCACAAACAAATCCATCATATCTTTACGTTTTTCTTGTGTTATTGGTCTAATGTTTCTTTTTTAAGACAACACTACCTTTGCGAAGCTTTTTGCTTGTCTGCAGAAAACCCCCAGAGTCTTTCGCGGGAATCGAACCCGCAACCTCCAGACCGATAGACATATTATTTTAGTTACAAAATAAAAGTTTTATATATGTTAATAAGAGGTTGTGTTACTCTTGTGTATCCTGACCAATTCGACGCGACGGGGCATCGACTCCTCCAGTTTTTTCAAGACAGACACATCAATATTGGCCCATTCAACCAATATGGCTATTTTTAGCTGTTTCCAGCTGTCATGTAGCTTGGAAGATGCATATTTTTTGCAAAAGGTATTCGTCATAGATCCTCGATGGGATTAAGATCTGGCAGACGACACGAGCAAATCAATTTGTCGAAAGGTAAAGAACGCCTTTATCTTCTTCACCACGTGAATCGGTGCATTGTTCTGCTGGAAAGTCCATTTAACGGCTTGTAAATCACCAGCAAAATCAAGGTGTTTGCCTTGTAGCAAATCTATGTATGTAGATTTCTGCATTCAATTTCCCTAGCAGAAAGCTTATCTTAGACTTCACTTTTGATAAAAAATACCGCCCATACCTGCACTATAAACTCGTTTGTGGCTTGCTTCCCATGGGCGTCTGACGCCCATCCAATTTTTTGGGGACCATCTGTTCTGTCTAAATTAAACTTTTTTGTCACTAAATATCACAGATTAAAATTTATCTTCCCAAAATTTATACTTTTCATAAATTACCATATAAAATTTTTATGACGTTGTTTTAGACATGGTTTAGGCACTCGGTACTCATATCTAAGGTCTAAATATTGGGTCTAATTATTGATTCCGCACAGAACGGAAAATTAAACGGAAAGAAATATCGATCGATATGCATATTGAAATTATTCATTCTTGCGGTATAAGCTTTAAGTGAAATCGATTTAACATCTCTGTTTTGATTACATCTGAGTTGATCTTGTGTCAGCTGTTTTGGTAAAGCAACACATTTGAAAAATTTTTGAACACAAAAACAAAAAGTATGTTTAATGAAATATTTATGATTAATTTTACAGCTTTCAAAAAAATTTTTGTTTAAATAAGGCAGCGTTTAAATATATTTTGTCTGAGCTTGAGAGAGAGAGTTCAGGAAGTGATCGGCAAGGAGCACTTACTCCAATAGATAATCTTTCGGCTTGTTTAAGGTTTTTTGCAGAAGGCAGCTATCAGCATATTGTAGGGATTTTATTTCATTTTATGTTAATTTGCTCTTCACGCACTTTTGTCTTTTCTTGTCTTTGATTTCTTTTCAAAGGTCGCGAATTCTCATTTGTGGAAGAACTGCTCTCTGATATGTTTTTTTTTCAACCGACAAATCAGTTTCCACTGTTGTTGCATTTTCTTCAACTGACAAATCTCTTTCTGAAAGGTTTAAAACTTCCTCCGTTTTCGGCTACAGATTTCTTGAAATGCCGATAAATGTAAGTTATATTTGGCTTTCCGTGAACAGTCGTGTTTAAATTTAAGAGAGCACTAACTTCTTCTATTTCTGTATGCACCAGCTCCTGTTCCAAAAAAGCTGTTTATTCTTCGACATTTTTTTTTTTTTTATACCGCATTTGTAATCCGTCCATATATAAGATTAATTGTTGCTAGCGCAACGTTATTTTTTTCTAAAAACAGAGTTACTTTTCTTCAACCACCGGAATCTTTCTTGCCAGAACTTTTTAACTTCTGCAGGGTTTAGCGTTGGCTAAACCCACAAGCAATGTCCTGATTTCTTTGCATTAAGTTAACCATTGCTTTTAGTTGTAATTTATTTGTGTATTTTTCTCTTTTGTTCCTATAAAAATATTTTACATAAATAAAACAGATAAATTAAATCCAATTTTCTTACATTTTTCTTCTTGCCGTCAGCTTTTCGTTACAACATTTGAACGTAACCAAAACGAAGAAAAATATCTACATTGCGGAATTATAATAATATGGCAATACCGTCATTATAGAGATGATACCGCAACAACTGAAAAATAAGCAGCAACGGAACTTTTGGTAATATAATCCTTTTGAAAAGGGGAAGCGAGATGTAAAAACAAAATATTTAAAAACTTTTACCAACATTTAAGTTTGATCATAAAAACTGGTTTCAAAACTAATTTAAACTTAATTTTAGTGTTTTTTTTTGTTTTTGCAGAAAATTCTAGGTGCTGGTGGCTGTTATTTAGATAAACAGAAGAGCAGCATAAAAACAAAGCCAGTACAAGTATAATTAAAAAACACCACTACCAGTATCCTTTCGGAAGCTGGGAAGCAGCAATATAAAATAATAATAAAAAAAATACATTAAAATAGTTTTTGCCCACTAAAGTTTTTTTTTGTTTATTTTTAAATGATTAAATTGATTCCCGGAAATTTTTTGTACGCCATATTTAGAGTTTTATGTTTCTAAAAGTGATGTTCAGTTTGTCACAACAACTGTTGGAAAAACAGAGATGTCCAAAACAGAGAAAAACCAAAAAAAAAAAAGACAGAAAGAAAAAGTTTAAAAACAAACTGGGTGACCAGAGTCACTCAATAAAAACTGCTTTTGTGCAAAATGTTTTTATGTTGGTGAAGAGTAATGAAAGATTAGGAAAAATCTTAACCTTTTACAGCACTGATAGAAAAACTCATCATCGGATTAATGACAGAATTATGACATTAATATTGTGAATTTTTTTTAAACAACACTACCTGCAAAGCTTCACGCTTATTTGCAGAAAAAGTCTCTGGCGGGGATCGATCGCGCAACAAGCAAACTAAAATCACTTCCAATCAATCTAAGGAGGCACTCAATGTAATGACAGAAGTCATCATAGAATTTTGTCATATTTTATGTATCATCTGCAATGTCATCAACTAGAGGCCATATTTTGTATATTATTAAAAGGTAAAATGTGTTAATAAGGGGTGATCCATTTCGAGGTTCCCTACTTTTTTAAAGCACAAAAAAAACACATAAAATTCAAATTTAATGGAGAATGTTTATTACCATTTGAAAGAACATTCTTTGGCATTTATGTCTATCAAATGTTGGCCGTTGCTACGTCGCAGATGGTCCATCCGTTGACGATGACTCGTTCGAGCATTTTGACTGGTAACTGGCGAATGACATGCGTGAAGTTTTCCTCCTAGCCCTGAATCGAAGCGGGTTTGTCCGCATAAACTTTAGACTTTACATATCCCCACAAGAAAAAGACTAACTATCACACGATCTTGGTGGCCAATCGACCGGCCTAAAACGGAAATTATGTGCTCACCGAAATGTTCTCTCAATAAATCAATTGATTGATGCGATGTGTGGGAAGTGGCTCCGTCTTGCTGAAACCAAATGCCGCCGAAATCACGAGCTTCTATTAAAGGCATCAAATAGTCGGTTATCATTGGCATTTAAGTTCGCACCGGCATCATTTTTAAAGAAATATGGACCGATGATTCCAACGGCCCACAAACAACACCAAACAATTGTTTTTTTTTGGATTAAGCGGCAGCTCTTGAATTTCTTCAGGTTGCTCTTCGTCCCAAATGCGGCAATTTTGTTTGTTTACATATCCATTGAGCCAGAAATGGGCCTCATCGCGTATATTTAAATTTTCTACCCGTTCGGTTCAAAAATTAGGCTACATACATCTTCTATACAGATAATAAAATAGTAACTCATTTCCTGTCTTTCTTCCTTGTGTTCGCTTCTCGTAAAAACTACTGGATGAATTTCAATAAAATTTAGTAAGAAGGTACCTTAATATCGTGATTCCAATAAAGATTACTTTCTTTCCGCAAAAATATCTTATATGCAAGAGAAAGTGCAGAAAAAGCGGTGAAAGTACGCCTAACTTTTTTACCGATTTAAAGGCACTGTATACTTTAAGGCATCTTTTATTTTTGAAAGCAGTATATTTTGAGCAGTGTTGAGCAACAGATGGCGCTGTTTTGAAATAATGAGTAACTCATTTCCTGTCTGTCTTTTACAGAGCTTTACAAAAATTTTTAAAATTTTAGAATTTTACAATTTTATCCAGGGATGGGTACCTTAATATAAAGCAATTACGTAAGAGTCTTAAAATTAATAACGTAGTCTTTTGGTTTTTCAAGAAATTTATCTTCGTATTACGGTTTCTCTTTACATCAATTTGGCCAACTTTCATGCCGGATTGAATCATTCCCCTGATTAATCCACTTTCTTCATCTGTTAATTCAGTATCACGTGGCATTTTCCTAAAAATTCCAAAAATTTTATTTGTTTTTCATCTTATATATATGCTTATCCAATATACTAACCTATGGAGCGATTTCTCCTCTCTATGTACTGATACGTTGATTTGGCACCAGTTAGAAGACAAATAATTCATTTTGTACATATAAATATTTTACATGGGATTATACAACGACAAGTTTGGTTCGTGAATGCCGGACATCTCTAGATGAGATGGCGCGACATCCAACCTGGAACTCTTTTCGAAATGAAACTGCGGACGAACTTGCTAGATCTGGAACCTACGTTAGGGATCAGGAGATAGATCAACTAGATGGCGTTCCGCTAAGTTGCTGTAAAGATAACTTTGAGCAGGAACTACTGGGGGCTACGCAAACCAAATGGTCGAACGAGCCCACCTGCACGGTCTCGAGGCTTTTGTGGCCTCAGTATGATTACAAGCGAACAGATCGCCTACTGAGAACCTCTCTAGGACAGATTGGCATACTAATGGCTGTGCTGACAGGGCACTGCGCTATAGGTGCCCAAGCTAGGAGATTAAATCTTCCGTACAATGACTTCTGTAGAAGTTGTTAGGACGAGGAGAAGGAGGAGGAGGAAGAGACGATGAAGTACCTCCTCTGTCACTGCTCAGCCCTATTCACGGAAAGCGTGGCGCTGCTTGCCAGCCTGATACTGCAACCCCTTGAAGACCTATCGGGTTGCGATATGAAAAGGATAAATTCATTTAGCCGGATTTCTGGATGGTTTTTGCACTTAACCTAGAGTGTGGATATGCAGGAATCTTCCTGCTCATACCTCTTTCGGGCGTCACAACGGGACCAAAAGGACCCAAGTGAGTTGGTTTTCCTCTGCACAGAGCCGGCGACCCGTGCAACGTAACCTAACCTATAGGGTGTTCCGAAAGTAACGTGGCATTCACGTATATGGTTATATTTCTTTAACAGTAAGAGGCAGACACTCGAACTAACACTAATAGTAAACTAAAACTATGTTCGCTATATATTAGTTAAAACCACATGCCGTTTCCGTCCATATCACGGCGGCGGTTCGTGATACCCGACTTAGGCAACTTTAGACATTCTGTACGACCGTCTGGAGTGCCGAGATGTGGAGGTATTGTGAACTCAACACCGACTTCGTACGATTTTTCGTACGTTTGACTTTTTCCAGTGGGTTTTAGTCCACAGGTCTATGGGAACAAGCCTCAAACCACAGCGGATTAAAAACCAATATTTATTTACTATCAAGTGGAATTAATAAAATAAATTTATTTCAAGTTTTCAAGTGATAAAAGTATTTTGAAAATTTTATTTTATTTTTGTAAAAGTATAATATGTATTTCTACAACAATATCAGTGTTTACAATGTAGCTGTCGCCTTCAACATAATTGATTAGTAGACTACAAAGCAACATTTGTAGCCATCAGAGTTAGTAGCAGTGTAGCTTTGTGTTTCAGGCAACGGAGTTTTAATGTAGCTGTAGTATTTAATATATTTACGAAGCTAAATGTACGGCGACGATTGTAGCCAACGGCGTTTGTAGTAGTGTAGCTGTGTAGCCACCTTAACTGTTTAGATGTAGCTGTTAAACCCACAATTCATAATCTTATGTCAAATCTGACAAGATACGAAGTTTTTTTTTTTTTTTTTTTTCAAAGTCGTTATGGGGAACAGTGTTTATAAGTAAAATATTTAGATTTTTAAATTATTTTTTTTGTGTACTTAACAAAAGTAATGTATACAACAAGATTTCTTTCTTTTGATATTGCAGCCAATATGTCTATCGATTTTGTGCAAAAAAGTAAAGAAAACTTATTCCAAAAAAAAAGTATTTTTGTTTGCATTTTTCTCGAACACGAAAACACATTTCCACATTTCAATACAAGGATTTCTTTTTGTGTTGCAACAAAGTTTTTGTTAGAGAAATGTCTGTTAGACAGGGCAAATGTAGTCATCAGCCTTCATACACAATTAACATTTAGTTTGACTAGAAAGAGCAACAGCAAAATAACTTCTGCTAAGAAATAATTTTTTTCAAAAATAAAATCTCGAAGTTTATATTAAACTTTCGAACAAGATAATCTTTTTTATGTGTTTTTCTTTTCTCTTTTTAAAAATGTTGTTTAAAATCACTGAAAACATAAAATTTGTTTATGCCTCCCCCCTACTCCTTCAAGTAGAGAAGTACTAAAGTCAAAAAATACCCAGCAAAACAAAAATTATTACGAAAGTTTGTAGGGCCATATAAAATTAAGTTTTATAAAGTATAGGATACTAATTACTTTACTGTACCTTTGTTATCTATAAAATATCAAGAGGCTAACAAGAGTATAGTAATGCGTTGTAAAACAATCTAATAAAGTAATAATATTAATATTGTTACGAAAGAAGAATTTATTCTTTATAAGATTTTACAATATACGATTTTACGGTATATGATTCAACGATGTACGAATATACGATATATGATATTGCGATATACCATTTTACTATATAGGATTTTACTATATAGATTTTACTATGCACGATTTTACTATATATGATTTTACATGATACGATTTTTTTGATATATGATTTTACGGTATACGATTTTAGGATACACGAATTTACGATTTTCACTGATCACTATGACACACTACGCTACAATACGATTTTAAAATATACGATTTTGCGGTATATGATTTTACGGTATATGGTTTTACGGTTATACGAAAAACATATGATTTTGTAGTAGGTATACGATTTTACTATATATATGATTTTATGATATACGATTATACCGTAAAATCGATTTTATGATATACATATATATACCATTTCACAGTATACGATTTTAAGATGTAGTGTTACGTGTTTTATAATATACGATTTTACGATGTAGGATTTTACGATATACGATTTTACGTACACGATTTACGATTTTAAAATATGCTAGATAAGATGTACGATTTTACGATATACAAAATTAAATAGATTACAAATATGCTTACAGTGGGTTTTTTAGGGAAAAAATATTTTGCAAACCTGACGATTTTGATAGGTTTGCAATATATATTTTTTGTGGCTAAACGAATAAAGATTTTGTTTTGATTTTTTTCTTCTGTGAAAGGCTATATTAGCAGCTACTTATATTAATTTTTAGAAAAAATTTATTTGAAATTTTTATGATAAAAATTTCTTTCGAAATTAAAAAATGGATTTTTGGTTCATTTTTTTTTCCAATAAAAAGTGAAAAGGTTTTTGAGAGTGAGGGACATTGCGATTCTAAAAATATTACATATCACTATAAAATCTACGATCTCTACTTTTATACTTAAAAAAAACGTTGCGCGTTTTTGTGCCATTTTTTTCCAATTTTTTCCAAATTTCACCTTTTTTCTGTTTTTGCTCATCTTGCAGAGGTACGACACGAGTAAGAAACCTTTTTGTCGGTCATAAACTGTTTTTGGTTTCTAAGTTGTTTTAAATAAATTAATTGTTATTATTTAAAATAAAATTTATTGTTACTAATGTAAATTATTTATTATCTATACATTTAATAAAACTGTGATTTCCTCACTGCCTGTCTGTTTGTGTTCGCATCACGTAAAAATTACTGGATGAATTATAATAAAATTGCATGGAGAGGTACCTTAGTACCATGGTTCTAATATAGAATATTTTTTGTCCGTACAATTATCTTTTTTTTATTACCAAGAAATAGGAAGAACAAGTAGTGCAAGTACGCAATTTTACCGATTCAATGGTATTGCAAACTTGGCAGCACCTTTTATTTTTGCCAGCGGGTAATTTAAAACACTATTTACAGTACTCTGCTATAATTTTGGAATTTTATACAAATTTTAGATGTTTATATAAAGCCTATGTTTCTGAGTAATTACCCAGGGATGGGTACCTTTATATAAAGTAATTACATAAGCCATATCTGAAGCACTATAACGAAGTAGCGGGCACAGCTAGTTAGGAATAAATTAATTATTATCAGATAACTCAAATACTATAAAGTAATAAATTACAAAAATTACTTATATTAATATACTTCCCGTCGACATAAAAGCTTAAATATGAATATTTTTTGGATATTAGCAAAAAAATTTTTTTTTTTTAATTCCCATGGACGTTTCGTGGGGTCTGATTGGAGGGATATCTCCCGCTGCCCATAAGAACTTAAAAAAAATATATTTTTATTTTTATTTTTGCAAATAATATTTTATTTCACCGCCCTCAAAAGGGGGAGGGGCATAAAATGACATTTTAGAATCTTCATTTGCCAAAGAAAAGTGTGGGAAAACCTAAAAAAAAATAATTTTTCAGATGCAGGATTAGTTTTTCTAGGAAGAACTTTTTATCCTTGGTCCAATTTGTCTTTTTTTATAGCTTAATATGCTATGACCATAAGAGATTTTTCTGTCAAGTTTCTATAGTGGCTCAGTAAATTTTCAGCGGGAATATAAGCTAAAAAAAGTAATATCGAGCCTTGCTGACTGAATTTTTGTTATTAGTAATTAATCAGCTAAACATCCACAAAATTTGGTTCCAACAACAGAGCGCAACTTGTCATTAAGAGCGCTTAACATTAGATTTATTGCAAAATCCATTTCATGACAACTTTATTTCCAGAAGTGAACCTGTTCACTGGCCCCCTGGTTCGTGCGACTTAATGCCTCTAGATTACTTTTTATGGGGCTGTGCAACTCTTGAAGCATAGGAAGCCAATATTCAAGCTACCATTGACGCCATACGGCTAGATTTATTGGAAAGACTAGTCAAAAATTGGAGCAATCGTTACCTCGGCGAACTTATTTATGGCGGAAATCATATTTGACACGTTCGCGAACGTAAATGCTATAGCAATCATTTTCAAAGTCATGCCAAACAAAGTGAATGCTATTCAGCTATTACAACTAATAGCTGAATAGCATTCATGCCTATTTTTGCAGCTCCCTGAAATCTTTAGCTTCATTGAAAGTATTAACAAATAAATGCCATGAAATTATATACCAGATTATAATATAAAACATCATTCCAACCATATATTTGTCTTGTTATCATTTCTGTCAAATTATCATTTTAAAATCTCATTCAGCTAAAAAATCACCCGATATAACATCAAAAAAGAATAAGTATCGGCATGTAATGTTTAGCCACTGGAAAATTGGGTAATTGACTTTTTAATTTTGTTTTTTTCGCGAGTTTTTTATTTAGGCGATTTTATGATATTTCTGCGATTTTTTTGTTTGTTTTTTAAAGTTTTTTTTTGCGATTTCAGGAACTTCTTTTTTTACTTTCTGATTAACTGAAGTTTTATTTCTTGATTTCGAATAAGATATCGAAGTCATCTTGGTATTAATCTATTTAACGATTTCAACTTCCATGCGGTGAAATCAAGACAGGCTCCAGATAATCAGAACTGTCTGGCGAAAAGACCGAAAATTTTAACAATATTAAACCTAAATGTATTAACTGCTTCACACAAGCTGAAATGTATTTTAGTTATGTTTGTGTGACAGTTATTTTTGGAATAAAAAGATAAATTCAATATTCGATAGTAGTGTTGTCAATGGTTTCTTTGGGTAAACTTTATATCTAAGGAAATAAAAGACTAATAGACAATAAAGTATTGCCAGAGAGACAAGTAGAAAGTGACTGAATAATTTTGTATCAACAAAATTTTTTCAATGGGTGTCAATCACTTAAAGTTATTCTCAATAGATTTCGGTAACAAAGCAACCAAGAAAAGTTGAAAAATTCAACTTTTTGGATTTTAGAAACAATTTAATATAGTAAGTCAGTTAAGGCTGTTCAATTCAGCTATCAAACATGTAATTCAGCTAAACTTAATTGCCTTTACATGGGACATTTTAAATTGAACATATGTAAATCACAAGTCATTTCAAGAATTGTGAATAAAATCGGTATTAAAAGTTTGCTAAACAGACCATCGAGTATATTATGTTATCTCACACCTTTTTGAAAATAATATCTTTTCATATTTTGGGTTTTTATACTTCACATTCTCATATTTTTTCTATGAAAACATGTCTTTTTTGGGAAACTACACAAAAACCTTATTAAGCTAACAAATATTCAATTCAGCAGCACTTTTTTGCAATTCAGCCTAAAAAATTCATTAAAACAGCCAGTTTATTTAAGAAAAAAAACCTTTTAAAACTATTCAGCTGCTAAACATTTTATTCAGCTGAGTTACTAAGTTTAATATTTTTAAATTTTTTGTTGTTTTGCCAAAAATCCGGCTAAAACAGGTACTTAATATTTTAGTGAATACCTAAATTTAGAAATATAAATGCAAAATCCAAATTTCGATATTTTTATGCTATTCAGCATAGGAAACCTGTGTAAAAAATCTAAAATGAAGATGTTTATATACTTAAAATTACTTTAAATTGCTATTCAGCTTTCAAAATTCTTATTCAGCTAGTCAAAAATTAACAAAATTTATATTTATTTTTAATTATTATTTCGCTTGCATATATTTTAAATATTTTTTTACTTGATTAAATAAATGTAAAATGGTTTCTAGCTAACATATAAATAAGTTGGCAAATCAATTACAATCAATATTAACATCAATTGTATACTTATTATTCAGCTATATTAAATTTAGCCTAGCTGAATAACGTTGTAATGCAGTTAAACAAATTTAGTAAATTATAAAATACAGCGATTTACTGCAAACAATGCGATATTTTTAAACAGAATTTTTTATGTACTCTTTCTTTTACAATCTAGCAAACACATTTTTTTTTTGTTTTAAAGATGTTAAAAAATTATTCAGTTATAATTATTTTCATTCAGCTGTTTTTTTTAAATATGTACTTCGTTACAATTTAGCTGACAAAGTTTTATCAGTAAACTTACTCATGAAGTTAAATAGTAGTTTATTGTAAATTCTATAAAACTGTTATTCAGCAACTGTATTAGTACTGCAGCGCAAGATTTTTACCGTTCGATTTATAAAATTTGAATTGCAAATTAATTCAAACTATGGAAGTTTAAAAAAATATTTGTTTAACCAATATTCAGCTATTTTGGTTTAAGCTCGACTAATCATTTTACTATTCAGCTTACACAATTTCAATAAAATACATGAATATGGGAATTTATGTTAGCACTGATCAAATGTTAATAAATGTTAAGTAAGCTATTTAATTTGAAATTCAGCTAGCAAAATTTTATCAAAAATATTGTAAGATCAACTCTACTTTATTAATAACTGCATAAAATTGTTATTCAGCTACTTGATTTGTAATTCAGCTGTAGTTTTTATGGCTAAAAATTAGTTATTTAACATAGAACTAATAAGGCTGTTTTTAGCTTGTATTAGGCCTTCAAAAAATTTTAATGCTAGTTCGAAACAATTTGGTGGTGCATGAATAATTCTTAGAATTTTATTTAAATAATTATTTTGTTTACATTAAGCCAGAAAAACACTACTTTGGAACTGTATTGCATTAAAAAATGGCTCTCAATAGAGAGTTTTTATTTAACTTTATTTTAATATTGATTTTTACACTTCAGCTTGCAAATTTTGGGTAAAAAATTAAAAAAGAACTATGAAAGCTTACTAAAAACATTTTTTCTTCAGCTATTTTGTTATTAATAGCGTTAATTATTTATTATTCAACTAAAAAACTTTGTTAGAATTGTTTACATGAATATGCCAATTTATATTAACACCATTGCGGACATTAAAAATTTCAGGGAGGTGCAAAAATAGGCATGAATGCTATTCAGCTGTTAGTTGCAATAGCTGGATAGCATTGAATGCTATTCAGCTGTTAGTTGCGATAGCTGGATAGCATTTAATGCTATTCAGCTTTTAGTTGCGATAGCTGGATAGCATTGTATGCTATTCAGCCATTAGTTGTAATAGCTGAATAGAATTCATGTCATTTTGCATCACTATGAGATTGAATGTCATTGCATTCAAATCACCGAACATTTTAACAGTAGTAAAATGGTAACTAAACAGTTTAATTTTACATTCAGCTGGTTTTTTACAATTCAGCTAACAAAAATGTATTAAAAAATTAAACTATCAACTCTATTTTAATAAAAACTGTATAAAATTGTTATTCAGCTATTTTATTTGCAATTCAGCTGGTGTTTTTATGGGTAAAAAAACCATCACCTTAAACTAAAGTTGTTTTCTTCTAATGACAACCCTTTTTAGCTTGCATTTGTTACCTAAAAATTTTCAATGCAAATTCCAAGCCATTTGGTTTATGTGAATGCTTCTTAGAATTCTATTTAAATTTATTTTTTTTTACATTAAGCCATAAAATAAAAACTACTCTGCAACTCTATTGCATTTCAATAAAATGGCAAATGTTTACACAGGTTTTATTTGACTTCCTTTTTTATTTCTTTTGAATTTCCTTAATCCTTTTCCTTAAAAATGTTTCGGCTCTGAAAAAGTTGTGTGGAATAAAGAAAAAGAAAAAAAATTTTAAAATAAACTTTGTTGAAAGTATTGTAATAGAGATTGTATTGTAGCAAGGCAGATTTATCAGGTGGCCATACTACGGAGTAGAAATATACATGCGAAAATAGAAAATTTTGTTTATATGAAATTTGACAGTAAAACTTCCATTTAGGGTAAAATTTTAATTGTCAAAATCCATATAAAAAAATAGAAAATTTTCAGCCTAATATTTCTTCTCCGCAGTGAGGCCACCTGATAAATGTGCCTTGGTATGGTATACAACTTTTTCTTAGGGTATTTTTGCTAATGTCAATTTGAAAACAAACAGACATATTAAATTAAAGAATATTTAAGGAAACTTATTGAAAACGTGATTAAATAGAATACAGTTTATTGACATGACATAATATTAGGGGGCCAGTATTATGTCTCTTTGGAAAGACTTTACAAAAAGATTTTACTTCTTGTTTGAAAATATTTTGTGGCGTTTGTGTGAGAAGAATAATAATAATCATTATTTTATTTTAATTGTTCTTTCAACAACAAAACTTATAAGACAACTGTAAAGATTTTAAATATTTTACTTAACGAGCTGTCAAATAACTGTCTTAATTTGCTGTCAAAATCTAATATGGAATCTAGGAAGCTTGACAAAAGTCATATAAAATATAGGAAATTGCAAAGAACTAAAATCAATTTCTTTTGTAACAACTGTAGTTGTAGATTTTATTTAAAATTTTACAATTTTCCGTAACAAAATTTACAAAATTAATGTTATTGTTAGATGTTACCACTTGTCTGCGCACTCACTTTTCTGTCAATTGGTAACATTTGCAATAGCAAATCAAATCACACAGTTTTATAAAATTTATGTGGTTTGCGTTTCAAAACTTCAATCCATAAATTAAATTTTATAGAAGTTACTTGTAATGCACAGGTGGTGTTGTTGGTATGTAAACAAAATTAATTAAGTATTTATTCACAGCGAAAGTGTACCTAGGGGAAAGGGGATCTATTTTACTACTTGTCCAGTCACATGACAAGTAAGGTGTCATCTATTCTGAAAAGATGGGGACCGGTTCGAGTTCAAAAACTTTCTATGAAAAGGTTCTATCACTTTAAAATGGCGATGGCCCAGGAGGGGGTAAGGTCTTAGACCGTGCCAGTTGCTACAGTAACCCACCTAGATAAAGACCTAAGAACCCAAATAAATTTTACCGGAAAGTTTAAAATTTTTATTTTTGCATGTGTAAATGCTGTTAACATACCTGTTATGACTGCGAAATTATTGATTACTAGCTCTGCCCGTCACTTCATAAGCGTCCTTCCAATATTTTGTTCGATATTGCTTTAAAAAGCAATCCGCACCAAAAACCCTTACTTTTTTAGTGCCGCCTTAAACTATGCTTCATTTATGGTGATGTATTTACTTTATAAAACAGCGCCATCTGTTAATGGTTAGTGCTTCAGTTATGGTTTATGTATTTACTTTACTACTAAACTAACTGCGTACTTCAACAGCTTTCTCTGCACTTTCTCTTGGAAATAAGATTTTTCGCGAAAGAAAAGTATCCTATATTGGAACCAGAATACTAAGGTACCTCCTCACAAAATTCTGTTTAAATCCATTCAGTAGTTTTTACGTGATGCGAACGCAAAAGAAATGCAGACATACAGATAGACAGACGGAAATGACTTACTGATTTAATGAACGATTTTTAATTTTTTTCCAATACTCAAATTACACACTGAAAAACTAATTTTTCGACCTGGAAAAACACTTCGGCGGGTGTCTGGACCCACTTCCATTCGATTTCTCATTAAATTTTACCTCTTTTAAAAAAAAGGTTAACCTTTTAAAACGATCCACTAAAAGACCCCAAAATTTTGAGCAGCGTCTTTTGTTTTCTGTACTCGATTTCGATGCAGAAAAATAATTTTTTTTACACAAATTTGGCTGCGGAGGGGTCCAGGATCGCTTCTATTTCATTCATCAGTACATTTTAACCCAATAAGAAAAAAAAATAGGCCTATCTACCCTTGAGTCTCTTTCTCCATTCCCCCGGGGGCAATTATTCTCATTGTCGACGCGTTCAGGTCTATAGGGCTTTCGAGGCCCGATCAGTGTGCAAACAACTGGTATCACAGGAGCCGGTAGCCACTCAGAGACCCGGCCATCTATGTGAACGGCTTATGGTTATGGTCCTTCGGGCTACACAGTGTAGCTGTGGTTAAAACCAGCATTGCGGGGATGGTATAATCAACAGAAGACTCCAATCTACCATTAAGTCTCTTTCTCCATTCCCCGGGGAAATTATTCTCATTGTAGACGCGGTCACACACTTTGACGGAGTGCTTCCGTGAAGGACGCTAGTCGATGCATTAAATTTCACTCAATGGTAAGACCAACGTTAGGTAAGAGAATCATGCGCTAGCTACCTGGCGTGAAATATTGAACACATTTGGTCCCTTTCTCTGTGCACGTTCAAGAATAAAATGTCTATTTTCTACACATAAAATTAGTTAGCTAGTTAAGTAAAATTTTAAAGTGATCCCGTGTACCTTGCTACCTCCCATGTCAAAATAATATAGCAAGAAGACACACATTTCTCGCAATGCGCAAAACTTCAACACTCTACCTATTATAGTTCCCTAGGTTCAAGGCAATAATTTTTTTCTTTGTATGTGTGAAATTCCAAGACTCTAGTTATAGTTTTCTAAGTACAGAATAATAATTTTTACTTTATGGGCGGTACCACGCCCACTATTCTAAACTATACTATTCTTAGCTCGACTATACACATTAAAAAAGGCGACTAGTCATACAAAATGTCAGCACTCTGCCTGTTACATTCCTTAGGCACGAGATAATGATATTTCACTTTGTATGGGAGGTACCACGCCCACTATACTAATTCAACAAGTCATGCTTGACTATGATTGTTAATAGGGGGACCATAAGTACAAAATTTCAATACTCTATATGTTACAGTTACTTCGACACACGATAATTGTTTTTTTAGTTTTACAGGGGGGTACCACGCCCACTATTCTCATCCAACAAGTCATGCTTGACTATGATTGTCAATAGGGTGACTATAAGTACAAAATTTTAATACTCTATATGTTATAGTTACATCGACACACGATAATAGTTTTTTTTAGTTTTACAGGGAAGGTACCACGCCCACTACGCCAATCCAAAGTCATGATTGATTATGATTCGTAATAGAGTGACTATAAGTACAAAATTTCAATACTCTATTTGTTACAGTTACTTCGACACAAGATAATAGTTTTTTTTTAGTTTTACAGGGGAGGTATCACGCCCACTATTCTAATCCAACAAGTCATGCTTGACTATGATTGTTAATAGGGGGACTATAAGTACAAAATTTCAATACTCTATATGTTACAATTACTTCGACACACGATAATAGCTTTTTTTTGTTTTACAGGAGGGGTACCACGCCCACTATTCTCATCCAACAAGTCATTCTTGACTATTATTGTTAATAGGGGAACTACGGGTACAAAATTTCAATACTCTATTTGTTACAGTTACTTCGACACAAGATAATAGTTTTTTTTTAGTTTTACAGGGGAGGTATCACGCCCACTATTCTTATCCAACAAGTTATGCTTGACTATGATTGTTAATAGGGGGACTATAAGTACAAAATTTCAATACTCTATTTGTTACAGTTACTTCGACACACGATAATAGTTTTTTTTAGTTTTACAGGGGAGGTACCACGCCCACTATTCTAATCCAACAAGTCATGCTTGAATATGATTGTTAATAGGGGAACTACGAGTACAAAATTTCAATACTCTATTTATTACAGTTACTTCGACACACGATAGTAGTTTTTTTTTAGTTTTACAGGGGAGGTACCACGCCTACTATTCTAATCCAACAATTAATGCTAGACTATTATTGTTAATAGGGGGACTATAAGTACAAAATTTTAATACTCTATATGTTACAGTTACATCGACACACGATAATAGTTTTTTTTAGTTTTACAGGGGAGGTACCACGCCCACTATTCTAATCCAACAAGTCATTCTTTACTATGATTGTTAATAGGGGAACTACGAGTACAAAATTTCAATACTCTATTTATTACTGTTACTTCGACACACGATAATAGTTTTTTTAGTTTTACAGGGGAGTTACCACGCCCACTATTCTCATCCAACAAGTCATGCTTGACTATGATTGTTAAGAGGGGGACTATAAGTACAAAATTTCAATACTCTATATGTTACAGTTACTTTGACCCACGATAATAGCTTTTTTTTTAGTTTTACAGGTACCACGCCCATTGTTTAAATACAGTTAGCTTTTTGCTCGAATATGCGCATTACCTGAAATAAAGCCTCTTTAAGAAGTTGCACTTTCTTCAAACAGCCCGCTGAAATCACTACAGTCGAGAGTAAGAGGTGACTGAGCGAAACTCAATTAAAGTAAGGTAAGGTAGTGGGGTAAAAGGGCAAAAAAAAGGGACCCTTCAAATTAGTGATCTGCTTCAGTATACCCCCTAGAAAATAATAATAAAATACAAGATAAATATTTCCGGTCTCAAGATACTCCGTTTCCATGTCAACGTGGCAGATTGACGTCTTTACTTGCACCTGTCGTGAAGAGAATATAAAATAAATTATTATGCAAGTTTTAAAGGCCACAAAAAATAACTCTAAATTTATGCAAGTGTAGCCTTTCAAATTTCAACTATTGTTCTTAAATTTGAAACATCCTATAAAATTTATTCATGCTGCTGTATGCTATTATGTCACCAGGGGTTACAACATTTCAATTGAAAGTATTGAAATATATTCCCTGTATATTTGCCTAAATCAAAAGGTTAAAGCAATTAATTCAACACAAATTTCTGTACGTACCAGTTGAAATGCATGAGTTATCATATTCAATATGTAGATATAATCAAATTTATCTTATGAATAGAAAATCCCAAATACATGTCACACATTCTTCATTTATTTCAGAAGTACAATTAATTGTATTTTACAACCCTGCAGATCTGATATTTTTAAACTATTTAAAAGTTCTCGAAAAAACCCAATCTACTTTTTATAGATTAGAGAAAGGAAGTTTAGTAAACGATCTATGGTTGTACAGCTAGGGCTTAGTAGACAGCTACTTGTATTACATATGTATATATGAGTGTCAAACTAAAGAGGTTTCAAGGAGTTGCTGGGCAAAATTTTTGCATGCTTGTGTTATTTTCAAGTATATTTCGGTGTAGGTGTTTGTGGTTTTGAGCAATTTATCGTTTGTTTTTTAAGTATAAATATTTATCTTTTTTTAACCAATAATCAGGAAATGTACCCCTGGGGTTTGTATTTCAATATATCGTACATAAATACGTACAGAAAAATTGTTATAGAAATGTTTGCATGAAATAAATGGAATCACAAAATTTTAAATTAAAAATTATTTAAATTTCTATTTGAAAATGTTTTCAATTAGAAACAGACATGGTTAACTGAATCTAAAGTTATCATTACACTATCTGAGTTGTCAACTGAGTTGAAAGAATGCAAAGCACTTAGAGAAAATTCATATATTTATCTTCATTATTTGATCTAAAAAGTCACTTCGATCCACTTCTGAATCTAATAAATAAATGATTCTAAATCGATTTTTAAATTTTGAAATTATATGAGAACTCGGATGGTGTAATCACACCTTACGCGTTCTTTTTACCAAAACTTCCATTTATTTGCTAAAAATCATAAAGTTTAATTCTATCTTTTCTATCTCTTTCTTTTTTTTTGAGCTCACATCACGTAAAAACTACTGGATGTATTTTAAAAAAACTTTGTGAGGAGGTACCTTAGTATTCCGATTCCAATATAGGATACGTTTTTTCCGCATAATATCTTATTTTCAAGAGAAAGGGGGGAAAAAGCAGTGAGAGTATGTCGATTTTTTTTACTGATTAAAAGTTACTGCCTACTTTAAGGCATGTTTTATTTTTGAACACTGTTGTGCAAAAGATGGCGCTGTTTTAACATAATGACTAACGCATTTCCTGTCTGTCTTTTACAGAGCTTTAAAATAATTTTTAGAATTTTAGAATTTTATATAAATTTTAGAATTTTATTCAGGGATGGGTACCTTTATATAAAGTAAATACGTAAGAATCTTAAAATTTCGTGTGGATTATTTTCAAAGCAAAATCGAACAAAATATTGTTAGGACGCAAAAAACGTGTGTGGGCACAGCAAGTCTATACATACGAGTATAATAACACAGTAACCCATTTCCTATCTGTCTGTCTTTCTTTTTTTGTGTTCGCATCACGTAAAAACTACTGTGTGGATTTTAGCAAACTTTTATGAGGAGGTGCCTTAGTATCCTGTTTCCAATATAAAGAACTTTTTTCCGCAAAAATATCTTATTTCCAAGAGAAAGAGGAGAAAAGGCGGTGAAAGTACGCTGTTGGAAAGCGGGCTGCGCAACAGATGGCGCTGTTGTAAATATAATTTTCAAAATATAATTTTCAAAGGAAAATCGAACAACAACAGCAACGTGCTAGTTAATAGTTTCAAGTTTATTGGTTTATCGTTAAAAACTAATCCTAATCAGGTCTCGTAAAGAACTTTTATAACCCTTACCTTTTTGGGAGTCTTATTTTTTAAAGAATGAAAACCCTAATCTGTTAAATATTTGGAACTGGTTAAACTTACTTTACTTACTTGGAACTTTTGCGGTTAAACTTACTTACTTACCAGCCTAGTAAAAGGAAACTAGCTAACATATAAGCGGATTTGTAAAGGAAAGAAACAACACTCTCACTTACAAATTATCTCAAAGAAAGCAAAATTCTTATAAGACGATGTTATATATATGTGACCGCGCATATTGAATGGTATCGAAGGGTAAAAAGTAAATTTTACAGAGGAGCCGTTTAAAGTTTATAATTTTTTTAACGTTTTTTGCAGGTGTAAATGCTGTTAAATCTCTTCTATGGCTCCGAAATCACCAATTATGACTGAAAATTATTTTTTGGTACCCAAATTGCACACTGAAAAACTAATACCTTGACGCTAATGTTGTCCGGTTACATCGGGGCACCAGTACGAAAGGTCTGCGCGTGGCCTGAAACTAAAAGATGAGAATCTTTAAGGTCTGATCAGTGTCCAAACTGGTACCATACCACGGGAATCGATAACGTGGTGGCTGTGGTATAGACCTAAATGGCAGGATGGACGATATAGTTCGGTGTTCTTTGTTGTACCTTAACAGAGGCACCAATGGCATGTCAGGAGTTTGGACAGCCCCCAACTCAAGGTTTTTGTTCACTTCGTAAAGTGTGGTATGCATATAATTATCACAATTTTGTCATGGATAAGTCAAAGTAGACTTATACTAGCTATACCCGTTGTGCTTCGCTAAACCCTTCCACAAAAAAAATACACTAAAATAAGGCCAACCTTAAACTTAAAAAAGCACGCTATTCTCACGACAAAACTGTTTCATGTTTCAGTTTATATGCCAAGTACGATGCCCGCTTTCCTTCCAATCTGTTTTTTGCTAGACTATTCATGTTTTCCTAGACTATTCGTATTAACACGATAATATTTTTTTACTTTGTTTAAGAGGCACCACTTCTACCATTGTAATCCTGTCTGTATTTTGCTAGACTATCCACTTTACTATGAGGTTTACTTGTGCAAAATTTCAAGATTCTACATGCTGTAGTTCTCTAGGTACATGATAACTATTTTTTACATTGTGTGGTATCTACCACGCCCACTCTCCCAACCCACTCTAAATTTTTGCTGGACTATGCACATTAGTCTAATGGTTACTTGTGCAAAGTTTTAATACTCTACCTATTGTAGATTCCCAGGAAGACTGTAGTCATTAATAACTTTGTATGAGAGGTACCACGCCTACTATACCAATTCAGCCTGTGTTTGGCTAAACTATGTATATTAATAAGAGATTTACTTATGCAAAATTTTAAAGATCTATCTATTATAGTTCTCCAGCTACGTAAAAAGTGGGCGTTAAAGTAGGAGTGGTCAATTTTTCTATCCGTAAAATCTTAAGTGGGGTTATAGTGAAGACTAAAAAAAAGTTGGCCAAATTAATGCAGCCGTTCTTAAGTGATGCGATTACCAAAGAACGACATTCGATTTTATTAATATAGAAAAATAAAGTCGCACTTAGGTAAGTCGTACATCAGCCATAGCTATAGTCTCGCCATTGTCTACTGCAAGTCTAAACAGTTTTATTAAGTACTAGCTGTGCCCACACACGTTGTGTGCGTCCTGACAACATTTTGTTTGCTCTTGCTTTAAAAGTCCACACCAAATTTGAAGACTCTTACGTATTTGCTTTACATAAAGGTACCCATCCCTGGATAATTTTCAAAAATTTATATAAAATTCCAAAATTCTAAAAATTATTGCAAGGCTCTGTAAAAGACAGAAAGGAAATGAGTTACTCATTATTTTAAAATAGCGCCATCTGTTGCGCAATCGTGTTTAAAATATGCCAAGGCACCTTTAACTCGGTAAAAAAATTGGCATATTTTCACTGCTTTTTCTCCAATTTCTTTTGGAAATAAGATATTTATGCGGAAAAATAGTATCCTGTATTGGAATATAGATGCTAAGGTACCTCTTCAAAATATTTGATTAAAATTCATCCAGTAGTTTTAACGTGATGCGAACACAAACAGACAGAAATAGTCACAGGAAATGAGTTACTATTTTATTATATGTACATATATTTTGTGACCGTCGCAATAATGTCTTTATCTTGTATTTCTAAATCATTTCTCAAAGCTCAATTGAAGCCCTAAAATGTGAAATTTTTCTCAAAGGTAATACTACTGACCAGCAAAGGGTGCAAACCCCCTTTGCTGGTCAGAACACCCAGAGTTTTTGTCGGTAATTAAACCCTCAACCCCTAGAATAATAGAATAGCGCACTGCCAATTAGTCTATCGAGGCATAAACAATATAAGAAGACGGTTGTATGGCAGAATTTCCCCCAGGGATACAAAATGTCACTGCAATATTGCCAAAAGCTTTAACGAAGTGCTCTCGAGGAAAATGTGGTGCACCAGATGCCAGGACTTCCTGCAGCCTGAATCTGGAAGAACAGGTCTGTATTATTATGGGTCCTCTTGGAGGCCCGACCAGTGTCCAAACGACTGGTAAAACGAGAGCGGCTTCTCTCTGTGTTCGGTGGTTGGTGAGGTCTCTTCGGGGGTGCACATGGTCGCTGTGGTTTGCATCAATATATGCAGAGATGGTGCACAGTTGATAAAGTATGCTGTTGCACTCTCAACAGAAAGGAGTTCGGATAGTCTCCAAACCCCTGTACACCTGAATGCGATTTTATGTTTTTTACACAAATATCGTATGGTGTGCTGGGAGGCTACTGCGTATTTCGATTCGAAAGAAATCTTTTTCGAAACACAATGTTAAAATCATACAAATTCGAATGATTTCCTTTTCGAATCGAAATTCGTAGTAACCACCCCCTGTTCTGCACAATGGGAGTGCTAGTCTTCACTTTCTTTTCAATCAGTTGTAAGGATAAGAGCCAACATGGGGCAATACGGCTAGGTGCCGATATTAAGCTTGATCATTAATCTTGATCAGATCTCTATGGCAGAACCCAAAAAGTTTAAAAGCAAGCAATTTATTCAAATTGATTGCTTAAGGGTTACAATTTATAAAACGAAAAGTTTAAAAATTTGTATCGAAATATTTCAAAATTAAGAAAATTTTCCCAGTATTTTTCAAAAAAATATTTTTAAATACAACAAAAACTGTGAAGATAGTAGTGGGGTCTAATCGCCGCATTCGATATCGAGTAAAATCTCTCGTATTTTTTTATATTGGTATCATGGCACTTGATATCGAATAAAAAGTATCGTAATTTTATTCGAAAAGAAATGTTTTTAAACCGTGTTTTTTTGTTCACTTGTTGACTTATTATTAATCTATTATAATTTGACATAAAAAACGATTCGATACATGTCGAATCGTATCGAATTTGTTATTCGATACGATAATTTACTCGATATCGAATGCGGTGATTAGGCCCCTGGCTTGTCTTCAGAAAACGCTCTGAGTTGTTTGGCAACTCCTAAACTGTGGACCAGGGTAATTTTTTTTAACGTTAAACGCTTCGTTTTACAATTTGAGAGCCTTAAGGTTTACGTATGTATTTTTGAATTTTGTATGAAAAATATTTTAAATTCCATTTTATTTTTTTCGCCCCGTGTCCTTTGGTTTCTTTTCTGGCTTTTTTTCTGGTTTCTTCGCTGTTTTCTTTTCTGCTTTCTTTTCCTCCTTCTTCATTTGTTCAGGTTTAATTATTTCCCATGCCAACATTTCCTCGTATAATACTTTTCCTATGGTAGTGGGATTATAGGTCACTCTCACATTGGCATCTTCTAAGGCGGCTATTTTTTCTTTGGCTCCTCCTTTACCGCCGGATATTATGGCACCAGCATGACCCATCCGTCTGCCCGGCGGGGCTGTAAGACCAGCTATAAAAGATGCCACAGGCTTAGGCGGATCGCCGCAATTATGTTCATTTAAATATTCAGCAGCTTTTTCCTCGGCATCACCCCCGATTTCACCGATCATAACAATACCCTTGCACTTGGAATCATTCAAAAATATTTCCAAACAATCTATAAAATTTGTTCCATTAAAGGGATCACCACCCATGCCCACACACAACGTTTGACCCAGGCCATATTTGGTAGTTTGATTTACGGCCTCATAGGTTAAGGTACCCGAACGCGAGACAATACCAATCATGCCACGTTTGTGTATATGACCTGGCATTATGCCAATCTTACATTGTTCGGGTGCTATAATGCCGGGACAGTTGGGACCCAACATTCGTGTTTTGTCTTGTGTGCGTAGGGCTTGTTTTATTTTCACCATTTCGTGTTGGGGTATACCCTCAGTGATGCATACTATAAGGGGAATTTCAGCTGTAATTGACTCCATTATGGCGGCAGCAGCACCAGGTGGTGGCACAAAAATAACCGTCGCTTTAGGATTTGTTTCCTTTTGTGCTTCTTCTACGGTCTTAAAAACTGGCAAACCTAAATGTTTGCTACCGCCTTTTTTCGGCGAAACACCGCCCACTATTTTAGTGCCATATTCCAAAGCTTCCTTGCAATGAAAGGTTGCTTGCTTGCCAGTGAATCCTTGACAAATAACTTTGGTTTCCTTGTTAATACAGAGATTGCCTAAAGTCTCCTTGTAGCTGTCGTCGCAAGCGAAACGATAGTGTTTGACAACATTCGCGTTAAAAGCAATTTTAAACAGTTGAGGTCTTATTGCGAAACGTAAATTTGCTATTAGGGCCATCACGTTGTAAGCACAATTTTTCGTTAAAAATATAATCAAATATATTTTTTAATTTCAAAACGTCTTGTGTGCCTTGTCACGAGGCTTACGCAGCAAAACTTTTTAAACTGTTTTTTGAAAAAAAAAAAAAAAATTGCTTAATATTGGAATCAGTAATTAGGGCGACTCAATTTTTTTAGGGAAATTTTTCGGTTGAAAACTAAATTTCTAGAAAGAATTTTGTTATAACAAACCTCATGCAACATAAAAATATTTAAATAATTTGTTCAGATTTGTTGGATCGATTATTTTTTACCTTCTAAATAAGCTTCATCCAGCTCTCCGCAAGTTAAGATTTGAAAGTCATCAAAATACGTTTTTGTTGCAGAAACGATTTTCTCATTTGACTCAACTCTCTAACGCCCCGGTGTAGCTACTTATATTACGAGAACGGATGGCTTGCGGATTCGAAATTTCTCGGTTGTGAAGAGTAATTAGAGTGTAGGACCATTAGTGGTTTAACCACGCTACTGATCTCATAGGAATAGTTGTTAAGATAGTGGTTTCTTTTAATGGATGTCTTAAGGATATGGCTTCATATGGATTTATATCAAATAGTTGGAGAGAGTTTGGGGTTTTATTTATATCCAAGTTATATCCAAGCAAAAAGGCGATCTGCTGTCAATTTCTGTGGACCAGAACCCAAAGTAGCACTGGGAAATGGTTAAATCTGAGCAAAGCTCTTACAATGGCTGAAGGGAAAAGGTGGAGGGAGGCTGCTACATTTAGACATGTTCAAATGGTGCTCAAAAAGCCCCTTGGCAGGAAGACCAGTAAAGCGCTCCGATATAATAGAAGTACCTTAAGCTGGATACCTGCGTTAGTGACAGGTCATGGAAACTTCAAATATCATCTATAGCCAAGATTAATATCGTAGAGACGGATCACGGACAGAAACTTAATTAATCAGGACATCCACGATGAAACTAGCCTTGCGCAAATGCTAGCAATAACCAGAGACTCCGTGAGGAAATAAAAAACAGACCGACAGTTACAAGTCGAAACCCTGAAGTTACTAAAGTCATAAGGAAAGGCTGCTGCTAGCACGTTACTCAATGAAATTAAAGAAGCCGTAAATTACAAGTCGGTTGCCTGTAATCAGATGAAGATGAAAAGGGGTCAAAAAGGGACCCATTAAGAAAGTGTTCTGCTTCGATATTCGCCCTACATTAAGAATATATGTAAATAACCAAATTACACCATACATTTTTGAATCGGGCTGATCAAAAACTCTCAAGTGATAAATCGATTTGTATCAATGGAACCCCACTGAGACTGACGACATTACTAGCTCAACATATCTACCTTAAAGGTACATCTCTTGAGAGTGCCCGCCACAAAGATTGGTTGGTTAAATAGAAAGCGGATAATAGAAAACGAAAACTATGTATGGTGGCTTTCTTGGATAGAGAGGTACATTCAAGAATATTATAACAGGAATGAATAGCTCTAATGCTTAGCAGAAGGTAAGTTAACTGTAGTACTAAGACCAGAAGAGGAGAGGTGAATTGTGACTAGGAGGACTTCGCATGGGCCATAGCCGTGGTTCACTTACGCGAATGAAATTGGATTAGCGATATCGGGGACATACCTAATTATTATCAAAGCCTTTATGCAGTAAAGCAACTACTTGGTGCCTGATAGTGGGCAAAAGATTTGGCTCAACCTAGACAAGATGGTCCTAATTTATTTCTATTCTAAATATTTCTAATTTTTATTTCTATATTATTATAGGTACAGAATTTCAGACAGCCAAAACTAGAGATTATAAATGGAAGATGAGCCAAAAATACCTGGGTATTTACCATGGATATATGCTTTAAAACTTGTGAATGGCTCCTGCCTAAAAGTATGCACTGGATATGAACTTGAAGTTGCTTTTATAAATACCTGGGTATTTACTTGAATATAAAATTGCGTTAGAATTCCAACACAGCAACAGTGTAAAAAAGGTCCTTAGTAACCTTATATATGCGCACAGTCAACCGACCATGTCAGAATCTTATATGAGGTAGATCTAAAAAAGGCTTAATTCTGGGCTTTCACTGAGAATTAACTGTAGACTATATATGGCGTCTAGCTATGGCGTACAGATAAGTAAAGGTCGTAGAGGCTTTCGCATGAATGTAGTAGATTCCAAGCCAATATTGTAGCCGCGCTTAGAAAGACACGTAATTAATGTCTAAGCACGTGGCTAGAGGTGAGTAGATGACTATTTTTGGTGACAATGAGGCGGTGTAGAAGGCTTTTATGAGTCGCTGTGTCAAATCAAAGCTGGCAGGTGTTGAAGTGAGGGACAAGTATGATTTAAGAATATTTTTTAACTCTGTCCATGCAATGACAAGGGAAATGCATTAACGCTTTCCAAGTTTGACAGAGTGTTTGGTAGTGGTGTTGGCTGCACCCCAACTTTATCGACATTTTAGCGATTTCATCTCTATTTCGCATTTCTATTTATTGGATTTTATTAACCAAGATATGTTAGCATTACTGTTCATAACGTTCAACTTTTATTTAAGTTTAGACAATTTAAAGCTGCAATAACTAATAAAGTAAAGTAGCGCTGGGTGGATAAACACACACACACGTGTCATTGTCATTATTTTTTACAGTCAATAGAAGGGCGAGCAACAAGGGCGGTTCTCGGTATTCGAGCGATTTGAGTCTCATTTTCGCATTGGCTAATTGGCTTCTTCGAATATGTGTACTACGCTACAGTTATTGGCGCACTATCGTAATGGTTATCGTGTATAACCTTGAAAATTGTAATCGAAAAGTTCATATATTGGTGGAGAGCCATGTATTCAATACTTATCTGGAGGAGCACCATATAAAACTCAAGTTATTTTAAACAAACTGAACAAACTGAATTTTAGAATTCTCCCTTACTAACGTAGTTATGTTCCGCGTTTTATATCCTAAGGGGCCGTCTTCACTTGTCATCAAATTGAACAAAACATAAATAACGCAGGCAGAGCAACGGAAGTAATTTTTGCCTGTTGTTATAGGTGACGAATGCGTGTTTATGTCATTTTCTGTTTAAACATAATTTTCTGTTTTCCAACAATGTTGTTTGAATGCTTATTGCACAGCAGTTAGCAGGAGTGCCATTGCGCAACAGATGGCGCTGTTCGAAAATACTAATGTCAACAACAACAACGTCATTGTCATGTTATAAAAGAGTTTTTATAACAAATATTTTAACAACCATGTTAAAACTTGGAAATAACATTAACATGGGCGGTCTACATTTAATACTAACATAATGTTTATCATTTTATGTCTAATGTAGACTGGGGGTAAAGGAGGCGAATGTTAACATTTTGAACAACCAGAAGGATACGTCGGCTCTTTAATTGCGTACCTTTGTCATATATAGTTTTGTAATAATTTTCTCACCTTAGTTACAGAAACTTGATACTGGAAAGTAGTGCAGCCAATTTCCACTCGTTTAAATTACTCAATACTTTTTAATTGGGAACTGAATAATACTCAGTAGCATCAGAAATTTCTAGTCGTAATAGTTAAATATTCTTTCCAATTATGTCTAAAAAGTATCGTTTAACTATTTTTGAGTATTGGGTACTCAAACAATACTTTGCCAGCACTACTGGAAAGCTAAAGACGACTGCGGCAGTGGTAAGGCCGTGTAGCCTAGATTGGCTGGGCAAACGATATCGATATGGTCAAGGCTTGATAATGTGGTTAGATTCATTTTAAAAATCTGATAGTCAATGATTGAATAGCAAACTCGCTATTCTCATTTGCTATAAAATCACATCAAATATTTTCTATATTCTCAGTAATACTTTCATGCCTTCTCAGAGGATGATTATGTAGATACATACCTACGACAACCTAATCAGATCTTTCTGCACTGCCATTTTATTTAATTTGAAAACTGAAAAATGACACTAGGAGCGGAAAGAGTATGACACTCAAATCATAAGTATTTGCCTTAATAATTCCTGTTAACAAAAACCGACTTCAAAACAGATAGAAGGACACCAATTCTAAACTAAAAATTTAAGAAGTAATCTGTAAGAATTAGATTTAAACCAAATAAAATATGCGCCAAAATTAGAGGGAAAAAAGTAAAGAGTATGTGAATGTCAAGCCTCTCCCTATTACTGTTCAAAAGTTAAGCTATTTTCACCAGCATCCGTCTTTTATTGGGACACCATCCAAGCCTCTGCGTATAACGGTTTCAAAGATAGGGTCACATAGATCAAATTACATCTCATATTGGGACACCCTTTAATTTTAAATGAAAGACCTGTTGTTATAAAGGACTTGGTCACAAAGATTCTCTGTAAATTTCAACTATCTGTCTATAACGGTTCAAAAGTTTGGCCATCTATATCAAATTACATGAACTATTGGGACACCCTTTACATTGTAATTCCAAATATTTATACTTGTTATTATACCCCAGAAAGTAGTGGACATTCTGCCTAATTTTCAAGTGTTTGTGTTTAACGGTTCAAAAGATAGGGTCATATAGATCAAATTACGTAATTTATGGGGACACCCTTTAATTTCTAACTTCAAATTGTATACTTACTATAGTGGACTTTGCAATACAGGTTTCTTGTAAATTTCAGCTGTCTGTCTCTAACAGTTCAAAAGTTTGGCCACATACATAGAATAAAATTAACTATTGGGACACCCTTTTAGTTCCAAATTCAAAATTTTATACTTTTTGTTATAGCTGACTTAGCACTACAGGTTCCTTGTAAATTTCAGCGGTCTGTGTACAACTGTTCAAAAGTATGGTCATATACATCAAATTAAATGAACTATTGGAGCACCCTTTAATTTAAAATTTTGAATATTTACACATTTTATTATAACGGTCGTAGTAATCGACTTTCTGTAAAATTTTCAAGGTTTTGTCTATAACGGTTCAAAAGATAGGCATATATAGGTCAAATAACGGCACCTATGGGGACACCCTTTAAATTTTAAATTTATTTTTTTATTAATTTCCTCCGTTGGGAGCTATAGCTACATGCAATTTTTTTAAATTTTAATTTGGTGCCCTTTACGGTTCTTAATACACGTAAAAATCATGTATGTTGTATGGGGACACCCTTTAATTTTTAATACAGTGAACTGTTTTTAAAACGGGACCAACCTGAAAGCATAACCTTTCAAATAAAGAAAAAAAATTTTAAAATCGGTTCAGAAATGGCTGAGTTCTGCGGTTACATACATAAAAAAAGCAATATTCAGACGAATTGATAACCTCCTTCTTTTTTGAAGTCGGTTAAAAATAAGTGGGCATACGACCAAAATTTGGCTACTTTGAATTAATGTCATGAATCACCGTTGGACTAATAATGATAAAGAATGTTTTTTATATATTTTTTCCTTTCCTCGCCGTCTATGCTTTTAATACCAAGAATAAATTTTTCAGAAACCTTATTATTTCGGCATTGTATATCTTAAGGGTTTACAACTATATTTAATCACTTTACGACTTTTGCAACTACTAAAGATACTAATACTCATATTAGTTGAAATTAAGTAAATATTAAATTATAAATTTCAACAATATTTTCAACATCATTATGATCAACTAACTTCAAATTGTAGTGGAAGTTTATATTTTAAATTTATTTATTGCACTATAAACACACATTTCAGATATGGTATGCATATAAAGGGTAAATTTAATTATTGTTATAAGCAAATAAACCAATAGCAGCACATAAATATTATTTGCATTTATGCCATAGATATATGCTTTAGTACTTGTGTATGGCTCCTGCCTGAAAGTATGCACTCGATATCAACTTCAAGTTGCTTTCTATAAAAGTGTGAAATAAATTCTTTCCATAACATAATCTTTCCTCTTTTGCATGTGTTGTGGGTAAAATTGTTTGTTGTAAACACACATTTATACACACTTTAGAAGTTGCAGTTGCCCAGGTCAGGTCAGGTATGCTTGCTGTTGGAACCACTCTAATGAACAGTATCTTTATGAGTATATATGTATGTGTTTTCCACAGCCACATAAATAATTAAACAAGCAGATACTTCAAACATTGTGGTAGTTTTGGTAATATTCCATTATTTAGAACAACACACAAGGAGATTTTTTTTTATCGGTAGTTATTTCTAAGTGCTTTCAAACACTTGGAAAGGATAAGAGGATTTTGTATATACTCGTACATATACAAAACATAAAACACAAATAAACATTTTTTTTGTTTGACATATCCCACCCTAAATACAAAAGGGTCAAAACGCAAAATTTTCCAAAACTGACTTTTTTTCCATAAATTAATTCAGACATATGTATCCCTGCAAAAATTTCTTTCACATCAAGATAAGCAGAAGTGGGCTGATAATTTAGCCAGAGATGCTCAAATAGCCAGTGAAACTGGTCGATCCAAACATCTATAGCTTATTATGAAGAAGATTTCTGGCCATAACCACCACACTATAAAACCTCTGAGATATGATCAGGGTGAGTTGATCTATGCCAAAGATTAACAGGTAGAGTTGTGGGAGAATTATTATTCGCATCTGTTGTCGATCAATCCGACAGTATCTTCATCACTATGTGATTGCGATCCAATGCATCACACAATCATTCGAAGAAATCACACAGTCATTCAAAGAAATAACTGCTGCAATTTAGCGTCTGAAGCTCGGTAAATCTGCAGGGCCTGATGGAATAGCTCCTGAGATTCTGAAAGGAGATGTCGCCCTACAGCGTCGTTACTAAAACCCTTAATTTCGAGTTTCTGGTTAAATGAGAAAATTCCTGATGATTTAAGAGAAGGTCTTATAATTAAACTCCCAAAAAAAGGGAACTTGCAAGATTGCTCCTTTTAAACATGGTGAATAAAGTCAGAGCTCACATCCTGCATAATCGCATTTCCATGATCATTGAACCACAATTAAGACGAGAACAGATGTGTTCAAGATTAGCGTGGGCTCCTGCCACGATGGCTTTATCCCACGGTGCTCTTAACACCGAGTGAAATAAAGACGTAGACTAGCGCCCCCATTGTGTAGTATAAAAACACTTTACGATTACCACCAATCGCTTTTTGTGTGTGATACAGTCACAATGAGTAGCAATTTATATAATATGGCAAGCCTTTCCAAGGCAAGCCTAGATCCATATTATAACCTCTTGCTTAGGGGTTTGGAGACTATCCAAACTCCGTCTGTTGAGAGTGCAACAGCACACTTGATCGACCTTGCACCTTACCTACTTAATCGATCTTAAACCACAGCCACCACGTGTACCCCCGAAGGGGACCTCACCAATAACCGGTCACAGAGAGGATAGGCTCTCTGTGGGGCTACCGATTCCCGTGGTACCAGTCCTTTGGGCACTGGTCAGGCCTCGAAGAGGACCCGTGTTTTAAAACAGCAGACCTTTTCTTCCAGATTTAGCGTCTGGTGCCCCTATTTTCCCCGAGTGGACCGCGTCAAAGCATTTGCCATATTCCTGCAGTGACAATTGGAACCCCCGGGGGTAAATTAAGACAAGAACAAGCGGGCTTTAGGCCAAATAAGTCATGTATTGACTACATCAATAGCTTAAGGGTAATTGTTGAGCAGTCGGTGGAATGGGGTTCGCCTCCTTACTTGGTGTTCGTAGACCTTAAACGTGCCTTTGACACACTACAACATAATGCCATCTGGGAAGCTCTAAGATCCAAAGGAGTTCCCGAAAAGATAACCAGGCTAATTAAGGAACTCTAGAACAGCGCCTATTGTTCTATACTTCACGAGGGCTCATTAAGTCAGCCCATCAAAGTAAACGTTGAAGTTCGCCAAGGCTGTGTTTTGTCACCATTATTATTTAACATAGTACTTGACGTAGTTATGAATCAGTTCACGGATATGCAACAAGGTATTTCGTGGGGCCTCCACGATAGGTTAAACGATATCGATTATGCTAATGACATCTGTCTTCTATCCCACCGCTTCTCCAGCATGCAATGTAAGATCGAAGTCGAAGCCTTCGCTACACGGGTAGCTAAAGCTGGCTTACAAATTAACATCAACAAAACCAAATCAATGCGCATAAATTCATCATGCCACACGAACTTCCAGCTTACGGGGCAACGCATTGATGATGTTGAAGACTTTTGCTATTTAGGGAGTATGATTTCAAAAAGTGGGGCCAGCAAAGAAGATATTCAGAATAAACTTTGTAAGGCAAGGCAAGCTTTTGGAACTCAACAAATTCTGGAGATCGCAAAATATCTCAGTTCACACCAAAGTCAAGGCAATGTGAAATCGGTGCTTTTATATGGCTGCGAAACGTGGAATATATCGAATCGCGAAATGAGATCTATGCAAGCTTTTGTAAACCGTTGCCCCAGGCGTATACTTAGAATATTCTGGCCAGCTATAATATCAAATCAAGTCTTATGGACTAGAACAAATCATGTTCCTTTCGATTTAAATGTAAGATCGCGTAAATTTGGTTGGCTAGGACATAAAAATGAGAAAGCCAACTAGACAGTCCGTCGAATATAACCGCCAAGGTTCTAGGAGACCTGGCAGACCTGCAAATACTTGGAGACGGCAAATTGAGAAAGAGTTGCATGAGCATGGTGTATCCTGGAGTGAGATGAAGTTATTATTGTGTAATGATAAAATACAATGGAAAACATTTGTTGCGGCCCTGGGAATTAAAGGATTAAATATATAGTGTAATATATACTATCTTCTTTAAGTGGAAAAATAAAGTTATGTCTATTTTTATGTTAAGTGTGTTGCTTTTGCACATAAACATTTTTTTGTCTTTCCTGAAAATTTTAGTATTTTGAGTTGTGACCCTTTTGTATTTAGGGTGCGATATGTAGTCTTATTCTGTATGGATGGATGTATTGTAGTCTATTCATAGTCCAGTAACAGTATGCTCATTTTCTAGTTTTCGCCTTGTCAGTCTGGGATCGTCTGCAATATTATAGTTATAGTCTAGCCATAATCTTATCATATATATTATATCCTGGAATCATCTATCTATATAATTAATAGGCAAACACGTTTTTTATAATCCCTTTTACCTCCGTAATAACGCACCGATTTTGGAAAGATTTACATGGTTGTAAAGCTTTTTTTTTACACAGATGTGCACAATCTTTAAATCGGTTCAGTACTTTAGGAGTAATACGACTATAAAGTTCTTACTAACACCAATAAACAAATCCATACATATGTATGGACATGTTGTTCTCTTAAAGTGGTTTTACACGACGTGTGTTTGTCATATGACTTGTCAGTTTGATAACCCATATGTGTAATTACATATAACATAACCTATAATATATAATTTTTCGGCCTTACAGTTTTGTATTTCCAGCCACAGCTGATGCAAAGATACAAATATAGTGGTTATGCTACGATATTAGTGCTTTTGGTACCACAAAAAACCTAAAATAGCAAAATATCAAGTTGGCATTACAGGATGTCAGATGCTTTGTCACATCAAAATAGAACACGTTCTAAATGAAAAATGTCATATGTATTGTACACATGGAAAATACACATGTTTTGTTTGAAAGGGTTCACACGACGTGTTTAAAATTTACACATGGCAAAGTCAAGTGACAAATACACGCCGTGTAAAACCACTTTCAGCTGCAAGTCGAAAACAGGTTGACACAATGAGTACTATGTTGACGGATATTTAATCAGAAAAGAAAACACGAGAAAAGCTTTTTATTCCATTTTACTCTATTAAATTAAATTATTTTGTTGTATTTTGTTTTATTTTTGCTTCTACTCAACACAAAAATTTAACTTTGAGAGAGAGCTTTGTTTCTCTCTCTCTTTATAGCTTTCAACGTATGTCAAAATTAAAAGTTAAAAGGAGACGTACTGATTGTGACAACACTCATTAGAAAAGCTGTATTTCAAGATTCTTGTGCGTTCAACAAGTCGACATATAAAGTATGACGGATTCTATGTGCCCCGGCCTTTAAGCATGGTAATACTTTTTCTAACTAAGTGTTTATTTTATTAAAAAGGGGCAGCGAAGCACACCAATAATATCTAATATATATTATATCCTGTAATTAGTTATAGCCTAGTCATGTTCTAGCCATTGTCTAGTAATAATCAAATCATTCTAAACATAGTCTGGTTATAGCAAAGTACTTTTCTTATCTTAGTCAAATTATTGTGCAGTAGTAGTCTAGATATAGTCTAGCCATAGACCTACCTTAGTCGAAGCAATCATAGCTCACTCATAGCCATGATTAAGCCATACATCAGTCTTACTCTATTTATATTCTGGTAATAGTTGACAAATATTTTAGTCAAATTCAAGCACTGTTCTAGTAACAGAATAGTCATAGTCAAAGCATACATAGTCTAGTCAAAGGCATAGTATAATCTATACATATAATAAAACAGTAACTCATTTCCTGACTAACTTTCTCTTGGTGTTCGCATCGCGTAAAAACTACTGGATGGATTTTAACATACTTTTGTTTGGAGGTACCTGTGTATCCTGATCGCAATATAGGATACTTGTTTCCGCAAAAATATCTTATTTCCAAGAGAAAGTCGAGAAAAAGCAGTGAAAGTACGCTGAATTTTTATCGATTTAAAGGTATTGCATACTTTAAGGCATATTTTTGAAAGCAATATACATATTTTTAGTAATGTTGCGCAACAGATGGCGCTGTTTTAAAATAATGATTTACTCATTTCCTGCCTGTCTTTGATAGAGCTTTACAATAATTTTTAGAATTTTAGAATTTTATATGAAATTTAGAATTTTATTCAGGGATGGGTACCTTTATATAATGTAAATACGTAAGAGTCTTAAAATTGGATGTGTATTACTTTTAAAGCAAAATCGAATAAGATATTGTCCGGACGTACACAACGTGTGTGAGCACAGCTAGATTAGCCTTTTTAGCCTAGGCTTGTTATGGTTACTTAATAGCCTATTCATAGTCTGGTAATGATACTGTGGACATAATGTAGTTATGACTATAGTAATATATATTGTGGTAATGATACTGTGGACATAATGGAGTTATGACTATAGTAATATAGTCATAACGTAGTCATAATGTAGTCATAATGAATTTAAACTATAGTCATACTGTAGTTTTACTACAGTCAAATTGTAATATATTTATTGTTCATTCAGAGAAAAGCCAGAGTTTAATGATACTTGTGTCATAGTGTAGCCATACTGGAGTCATACTGTACTCATACTGAAGTCATGCTGTCCCTATATTGCAGGTTTACTGTAGTTATGCTGGGGTCATACTCTAGTTATACTGTAGTCATAGTGTAGTCATAGTGTAGTCATAGTGTAGTCATAGTGTAGTCATAGTGTAGTCATATTGTTGTCATACTGTAGTTATACTGTAGTCATACTGTAGTCATACTGTAGTCATACTGTAGTCATACTGTAGTCATACTGTAGTCATACTGTAGTCATACTGTAGTCATACTGTAGTCATACTGTAGTTATACTGTAGTCTTACTGTAGTCATACTGTAGTCATGCTGTAGTCATACTATAGTTATACTGTAGTCATACTGTACTTATACTGTAGTCTTACTGTAGCCATACTGTAGTTATACTGTAGTCATTCAGTAGTCATTCAGTAGTTATACTGTAAGGATACTGTAGTCATACTGTAGTTATACTGTAGTCTTACCGTAATCATGCTGTAGCCATACTGTAGCCATACTGTAGCCATACTGTAGTTATACTGTAGTTCTACTGTAGTCTTACTGTAGTGATTCAGTAGTCATATTGTAATAAGTTATACTGTAGTCATAGTGTAGTCATAGTGTAGTCATATTGTTGTCATACTGTAGTTATACTGTAGTCATACTGTAGTCATACTGTAGTCATACTGTAGTCATACTGTAGTCATACTGTAGTCATACTGTAGTCATACTGTAGTCATACTGTAGTTATACTGTAGTCTTACTGTAGTCATACTGTAGTCATGCTGTAGTCATACAATAGTCATACTGTAATCATACTGTACTTATACTGTAGTCTTACTGGAGCCATACTGTAGTTATACTGTAGTCATTCAGTAGTCATTCAGTAGTCATTCAGTAGTTATACTGTAGGGATACTGTAGTCATACTGTAGTTATACTGTAGTCTTACCGTAATCATGCTGTAGCCATACTGTAGCCATACTGTAGCCATACTGTAGCCATACTGTAGCCATACTGTAGCCATACTGTAGCCATACTGTAGCCATACTGTAGTTATACTGTAGTTCTACTGTAGTCTTACTGTAGTCATTCAGTAGTCATACTGTGGTCATACTGTAGTCATACTGTAGTCATACTGTAGTCATACTGTAGTCATCCTGTAGTCATACTGTAGTCATACTGTAGTCATACTGTAGTCATACTGTAGTCATACTGAAGTCATGCTGTCGTCATACTGTATTCATATTGTAGACTTACTGTTGTTATGCTGTAGTCATACTATAGTAATATTGCAGTCATATTGTGGTCATTCTTTTGTCATGCTGTAGTCATACTCTAGACTCACTGTAGTCATAACTTTTTTTATTTTATTATTCATTTATTTATTTATTATAATAAAAATATATTTAAAATTATTAAGAACAGAAAAGAGAAGAAAACAATTTTCTTATGTTGTGTTAAACTCGCAAAGCTTTTAGCTTGTCTACAGGAAGTATAACATTCCAAAAAAGAAAATTCATTATATGTGACCCGGTCTATGAAAAGGTGGCTTATGACTCAAAAACAAAATTTCGAAAAATTAGCTGTTAAAGGTAAACAATGCATTTCGTTAGTTTCTTAGTTTTGACCACGTGAAAGAGCATCTCAGAAACTATCGAAACCAAAAAAAGTGGAAAATTTTTTTTTGAGTCATAAGCCACCTTTCCATAGGCCGCGTCACATACAGCAATACAAACATTTTACAATTTTTATTTACACATATACTGTTGTTATAGCTTAGTTTATGACTATTTAGAGTCTGCTCATAGTTATAGTCGATTCCTAATCTGACCATATCCTAGTTAAAGTCTATTCATAGCCTGGTCATAGTCGAGTTATAAATTTTTGTAGCCTAATCATATACTTGGTGTAGTCTAGTCATCGGCTAGTTATATTATAGTGAACCTGTATTCGTAATGCTTTATTTTTAGTTTCATAGTCTGTGTACAGTGGATATTCATTATAGTCCATTGTCTAGTTGTAGTGTTGCCATAGTCTACTCACAGTCTAGTTATAGTCTTGTTAAACTCTTTTTAAAGTCGTGTCTAGTAAAAGGGTATAATCAATATAAATATAGTCACTTCATACTCTGGTCGGGGGATATTTATTACTGCGCATAGTCTTTTTATAGTCATAGAAGAGTCATAGAAAAGTCTAGTTATATTTTAGTCATAGACTGGTCTATTGGCTTATTTGTAGTCTAGTCATATATTATTTATAATTACTTCATGCTCTTGTCATAGTCTTGCATAATCTGGGCATGCTGTATTCATATGCTAGTCGTAGTCTATAAACTATTCGTAGTGTTATCATAAGCTATTTATAGTCTAGTCATAAGATTTTCATAGTCTAGTTTTATTAGAGTTAAAGTTATTTTACAGTTCGGTAATGGTTTAGTTTTACTCTACTAAAACTGTGGTCAAACTCTAGTCAATGGATATTCATACTTATAGTTATGTTGTAGTGCAGTGTCTTATTCTCTTGATAGCCTAAGTGCAGTTTAGTTAAATTCTGGTATTGGTTTATTTAAAGCCAAGTCATAGTTTAGTTGTATCTTAACCATGGTGCAAGTAAAGGTTTTTCTCTTAAGTTTAAGTCATTGAAGAACGCTTTAAATGTACCAGCCTCGTGGTAAGATTTTATGTTATTTTTCTTTTTTATTTGAAAGTAAATTTATGGTTGGAACCACCCAGTCTAAAGTTTTGTTTAATTGTTTCAAACAAATTAAACAAGTAGTTTGTGTGGAAATAAAACAAAACAGTGCACAATGAAAGCTAGATATTAAATCGTTTTCTCAAGTCTAAGAAAAATACGACTGCCGTTTAAAAGGTTTTTCTCGCTTAAGTAAAAGGTAGTAAATATAGTGCATAATGTTAGGCGGAATTTAGTTAGTAAATGTAGTGTATAATGTGGGGCTGAATATAAAATGTTTTAACAGAGGAAGACGATTAGTAAATCAATAATTAAACAAAAATGCTTTGGCAATTTACTGGTAGAAGGTAAAGCCTTATAGGAAACATTTTTCGTGGAAATAGATTCCTCGAACACAAACCTAAAATTTTAATATGAAGACACAATATCAACTAATAGTATGTCAATGTATGACTATGAAGGTTTATGAAAAAATAGTTTGGTTTAAATTAAAAATCTATTTTGTTTCTACTTTCTAACAAATTTTACGATTGTAATAAATATTTTCTCCATACATATTCTTTGCACTATTAAGCAAGTCTTTATTGAGGTTTTACATTTACAAAAAAAAAAAGAACATGATATTTATACCTGTCTGTTTATTTTACCCCAACGACACACCTCCCCCCTCCCCCCTCATTCAACAACTCACTGCTTCTGGCTGATTTCAGGTTTCCAATACAGACGACATTTTGTCGACATTGTCATTGTCATTTACATCATGAGGTTTTCTACTTGAATTTCTTCTGACATTGTCTTTGGTTATGGCAAACATTTTAGTTTAGAAACATGTGGTTTTAAATTATACAACCAACAAAATACACCAAACAACATTTACATATTGTGGTAACAATTTAAAGGTAACAATCATCCACAAAAATAACAGCAACAGAATAAAACTACTTTGTTATTTGAACATTACACTGTAATAAAAAAAATTTACGCCCTAAACTGCAGACCCAAACAACAGCAACAGCAGTTGTCGAATAGCGTGTCATAAGCAGATTTTGTAAAAGGAAAGAAAATACCAGAAAATGCAAAAACTATTAAATGTTTTTCTTGCCTGGTGTTGGGTAAATGTGTAAATATATTTAAGTGTGTTAGAAAAATGGGTCTAAATTGTATGCTTATTGTAAGATTGTAATGTAGTTTATAGACTACGCCGAAATAAACTTGTAATTATAGCCGTTTTGCTACCATTTTTGCTACATTTTTAAATTTCATCTAATTTTGACATATGTGACGTATGATTAATATTAATTTAGTGGTTATTTTAGAAAAACCTTAATAACTTTTTTGTTATTAAACAATTTTAGTAATTTTTAAAAGGCTTTTCAAACACCACAAAATTCTTAAAGTAAAATAGTTAGAATAAATGTTTTATCTACAAAAAATTGTTATTAAATTCTATCTTTTAATTCGAGTTTATTAAACCTCAAATAGAAGATAATATCTTCTATAATATCTTTATGACATATAATGTCATAAAATCAATAGTCAGTATCTGCTGTGTATGTAATGTACCTTGGAGAATGTACACATAAGGCAGAGAATGCGTACATAAGGCTGCATGAATAAACTTCTTAATACGGAGTTGCGAAAGTTTTCGACTCAAGTATACAAATAGCAGTTTTATTGTGGCGAAAATCGCTTACGATCTATATACACTACCTTGTACCCAGCTATTTGTCTCTAAGTTATTCGCATTTGTAGCTTTGGATAAACAAGGAAAGGTAATTCTTTTTTTTCGAAATTATCGATTATGTGTTTGAGTTTTTTTTTGGTACTCAAATACACATTTGAAATGTCAACCAGTATGGAGAAGCTCACAGATATCCAGACGAACCAAGCTTAGAATTTTCAACGGGTGTGTAAAGTCTACTCTGCTGTACATAAGTGAAAGTTGAATAGTATAGAACTCCATCAGACAAAATCTGCATATATTCACCAACAAATACCTCAGAATCATATGCAGAATATTATGGCCTAATAACATTAGTTACGCGGATCTCTGGAACCTTACCAAACGAGAAACTCATTGTAACGTAAATAAAACGTAGAAAATGTAGGTGGTACAGTCAGACTCTCAGAAAGTGTCTAATATATACTGGTAGTATAACAAGGATGACATTAGAGTATTATAACAAGGATATAACATTAGACTCCTTCTGAGAGTATAACTTATACACCTACATTTTCTACTCTCAGAAAGAGTCTAATGTTATCCTTGTTATACTACCAGTAAAAGTCTAATGTCATCCTTGTTATACTACCAGTAAAACAAGGATGACATTTCTGAGAGTATGACTGTACCACCTACATTTTCTTCGTTTTATTTACGTTACAATGGGTTTTTCGTTTGATAAGGTTCCAGAGTATTGTGGGTCTCCACATATTTTTTGGCCGACCACTGCTTTTTATGGCTTGAGTTTATTCCTCCTTGTCATACTGGTATTAATGTCATTGGTAGTATAACAAGGATGACATTACTACCAGTATAACAAGGATGCCATTAGAGTAAAAAACTCAAGCCATAAGAAGCCGTGGTTGGTCAAAAAATACATGGAGACCCACAATACTCCAAGAACTAGGACAGTGCAATCAAATAAATCGTGTAAGATGGAGATGCTTTGTGGAAGCCATATGCTGCCAACAGGGGTAATGGAAATAAACTCAAATACACACTGAAAACTAATTTTTCAACCTCAGATACATTTCAGGGGGTCTGGGACCACTTCCATTCGGCATTTCCTAAATTCCCCTACCAATACAAACAAATAAAACGGTTCTCTGAAAGACTTCAAAGTTAAAAAAAAAAATGTTGAAAAGTTTTACGATTTCTTTTCTGCAAAAAAAAAAAAATGTTCGAAACGAATTCGGCTTCAACAAGGTCCCGATTTACTCACATTCGATTCTGCATTAAAGTTTACCCAATTAAAAAAATAAGTCCTTTTCTCTGTGCTCGGTTACATATTGATTGATTTACCCTAAAGTTCAAGTTCCGTAACACGTTGCGTATGATAAATATTAAATAGGAGATAGTTTTAGAAAATCTTTAATAATATTTTCGTTACGGCAAATATCTAAAGTTTTGAAAAAGATTTCAAAAGAGTACCTATTTGTTGTTAGTGTCATTCTAAGAGAAAACGTTTTGTTAACCATAAATCTGTATGAAAATGTTAATAAAAATCAAAATTCTTTAAATACAAAACACCAATATAAAAAAATATTTTAAAAACAATTTCAAAATAAATAAAGATTATACAAGTAACAAAACTATAGTCTCACCTTCTTTCTGCCTTAATACTTTTAGAAATTTGTTCTTTATTTAATTGAAACTTTCCAAAGTATTAACGCCCCTAAAACTATGACTTTAATGTTAACAAACAAACATTTTGTAAAGTTGTTATTGCCTAAAAAAACTTAACATACTTTATGGAGCTAATTAATAATAAAACTGTTTGTCGCAGTAATTAAAAACATATATGAAATAATTTTAATTCTATTTTCTACTTTTTTTTGTAATTTATTTATAAACTGCGCTTGTTATGGTACCTTGTCTTTTTTATTTTTGTTTTGTTTAATAATAAATATAAATTATTTAAGTTGTTGCTTGTAGCTGCATATGTTGCTATTCACATACATTAACAATTAGTTTTGTTAAGTATTTAATTACATACCAACAATAACACATTACAACAAGCACATTACCAATTACAACAACTATAAACTTTCGTAATAAATTTTGTTACGTTTATCATGGGAAGAGTAGCAAACAAAAGAACCAAAAGGAAATATAATTTTATTTTATAGACGAGGAAACTGGAAAACTTTGCTAAATCATTTATATGAACTTAGGGGAATTTCTGTTCAAAGTTGGGAACATAATAAGACAACAAATCTATTTAAAAACAAGTTAGAGTGCTATATTCGGCCATGCCGTATTCTATATACCCTTCACCATTCAAATGCTAGATATTGTGTTATATGGCGTTCACACTTAAGGTGTGTTTACATTGAGTGTACAAGTCATATGGAATGTCAAATTTTCCATATATAAAACTATACATATAGTATAAACCTCTTGAAACATAACATATGTTATTTACCTATGTGCAATAACATGTGTTAGGTTTTTATTTAAAGCACGCTCTATTTGATGTGTAAAACTATATGACAACAGCTGTTTTCAGTGATGTTCACTTTTATTTTTAAAAATTCCGCTCATACATTTTTATCATGAATTTAAGGAGTTTAAAATTAACAATATCTTTATTCTAACTTTTGTTAGTAACTTAATGTTCGAAGATTTATATCGGTAGGTGATATTATTGTGTAAACTGTAATATTATCTAATTAACAACTTTGGAGTGTAGGACAAAAAAATGCTATTGAGGTATTGTGGGATTTGAAACTGCTGCAAATCACCTAACTGAGCCGTTGCTTATGAAAATGAGAGAACTCCATTTTGCGAAAAAAAATTAATAAAACCTAAATCTTATTACAAATTAACAAAATTTTATGTTTTTAATCCATGTTGAATAGTTCTATTTTTTATATTGCAATATATTAAGAAGCATTATCAGAGTTTAGCAATCATACTGCAACTATGGTGAAAAATCTACGCTATGTAACCTAGGAAATATAAGTATTGTAATTTCTTTCTTTCTTTTTCACTTTTTACTTTAAAATTAAATTAAATTTTAATTTTTTTTTTTTGGTTTTTTTGTTTTGCTGTACCAAAGTAGAATGAAATGATATTGAAATAAAATATGTATATATGTAAGTAAATAACTATTAAATTTTTTGGTATTATAATTACATTCCTGTAAAAGAAAATCAACGTTTTCATCAAACATTGCCTTTAAAAATTAGCCAAATCCTTATGAAACTTACATGCAATAAGACCACAGAATAATAAGTCTATTACTGCTTGTGATTTTTTTAACGCCATTCAAATGCAAATCATTAAATAAAATAAAATGGAGTTCTTTCTTTCATTTTCAAAAGCAACGGCTTTTTAAAGAAATTTAATTCTTTTTTATTGTCATAAGAATTAGGATAAAAAATATTTTATTCCTAATAAAAAAGAGCGAAAATAAATTGACATTAATATCAACAAAATTATTCATTTAATTGTTGCTGATATAGTTCAAATGATATTAATTAATACTCATTGTATTATTTATTATAATTATTTTTTGTTTTTATATAATTTCTCTCTTACAAATTGATTTCTGTACTGTTGTAGAACCTCCCAAATGATAACACAAAATGGCAGTTCTTTGCATAGTTGACATCACTAGTGGGTTTCTAATAAAATGAAATGGCGGAAAAAATATGCAAAATTGGCTTAACTTATAACTTATTCCAGCAAGACCCAATAAAGCTAATATTATTAGTTTTATTATATAGACTAATAACTTAAAAAAATAATCCATCAAAACCACCCTTTGAAGACCAGCTGTATTTAATATTTGATTTTTGTTGTAACATGTGTACGTTTAAACACAAAAATTATAAACCATATGTAAAACACTGATTTTGACATACACATGAAATTCCATATGGATAGCAATTTTGACAGTACATATGACTTGTACAAACAATGTAAACACACCTTTAGGTGTTTAAACAGTTTTGAAGTGTTTAAGCGCAAAACAAGTTGTTTTTGAGATGTTTTCCCATACATTGACGTGTTTTGAAAACACTTCAAAATGATTTGTTTTAGATTTAAACACTTCGCAAAACACTTCAAAGTCAGAGTTCGGATATAATCTTGAGGTGCGTTTAGTTATTTTTAGCATTTTTGTGTTAACTAAATATTTTTCATATTGGCGGCGAACATAAATTAAGCGTCATGTCAAAAAGTGTAAACAAAGTGAATAGATAAGCGAGTTTTTTAATACAAATATATTTTTGAACTTTGAAAATTTTAATTATTATTAGTCGAACTGTTTATGTATTACATACAATGAAATTTTATAATCAAGCTTAAGTTCGTTTTTATTCTCTCTAAGAAAGAATTAATTAAATTACAAATTAGATGATGCTTACAGCTAAAACACTACCCTAAGTAGATTAGATACAAGAGTGCTGATGATTACGTGAAAATTAAATTTTCACAATTTTTCTTTAATATTATCACCTAATTTGTAATTTAATTAATTCTTTCTTAGAGAGAATAAAAACGAACTTAAGCTTGATTATAAAACTTCATTGTATATTTTTGAACATTTTTATTGCCACAATCTTTTCTCATAGTTTAAACCGTTCAAATGCTCCGCCAACATTAATAAGAGTTGCAGTTGCTCCATTCTCAAACTAAATATATTTTTAATTAAGGCAGAACGCCGCCTGTTTTTATATTATCTTTTTTCTTGTCTTAATAGCTCATCAATGTTTATTATTACATCGTTTATATAATTTAAATAATATCCCATTAATTCACTACTTGTTTTCACTTTATTTTCTGTACCAGCTGTGTGATCAGCTGAATAAATGTCAAACTAAAACACGACAATTTTAGTGTGAACACTTTGGTTTAGTTTGTTAAACAACTCGCTTAAACACAGCTGAATAAATGTCAAACTAAAACACGATAATTGTAGTGTGAACACTTTGGTTTAGTTTGTTAAACAACTCGCTTAAACACGTTAAATTTTAGTAGTGTGAACGTCATATTACCCTCTTATGTTTCTTTAAAAATTAGTTGTAAATTTTTTTGAGATTTTTTTTTTAAACTATTTTGTACAAATTTGTAAAAATATTTTTATTTTTTTTGTGGTTTTTTTTTTTAATTTTTTTATATATTTTTTGGAAAATTTTCAATAATTTTTGTACAAATTTTTTGAAAAATGTTTGTAAAAATATTTTTTAAAATTTTTTTAAAATTTTTTTTTTGTAAAAATTTTTGTGAAATTTTTTTTTAAATATATGGTTTTTTTTGTAAATATTTTTTGGAAAATTCTTTTAAAATTTTTTTGATAGATTTTTCAAAAAATTTCTATAAACAAACTTTTTTGATTTTTTTTTGTAAAAATTCCTGCAATCTATATTGCATTAGAATGGTTAGACTAAAGCCAAAAAAAAAATCCTTTAAAAACATTTTCTCATATTGACCCCTCCAATTGGGCCTATTGATTGCTCCTGGTTTCCTGGATTCCTCTATATGTATTGCTTTCCATAAAGGCCTTTAATACAAATCAAAGCAGACCAACCTTACCAACCTAAAAATAAACTTTCTAAAATCGGCTTTCGTAGAAGGTCATTTATGCCCCGAGCTCTGTATGCGCTCCTTGCGATATACCTGTCGCGGCCTAATATTTATTTAACAAAAAAAAAAAAAAACAAAAGAGAATCACTGAAACTGAAAAAAAAAATAAAAACAAAATTAAAAAAATATAGGCGGGCGTGATTTTTTGCCCACAGCCTCCAAATGAATAATCTAATGTTGCTGAATCGCAATCCGAAAATTTTCGAAACAATGCCTGGCAGATAAGTGGGCTTAAATCTTCTGTATCTCGTCTGGTGCCTTGGTTGATGTTCAGAAGCAATCCAAAGGAGTTCTTGTGCCGTTTAGTATCTGTGAAGGAATTAATGATGCATTTCAGTACACTCAGAGACCAGAGTTTCTTCCGATGACATGCACCATAGAAGGCTTAGAACAGTAATGGCCACAGTTTTTTGTGTCATTTACATTAATTATCTGGAGAAGGGTAATACGATTACCGTTGAAGATTTTTGGACAAATTCAATATTAAGCTGAACCCAAACCGGCCTAATCTAGCAAAGAAAAAAATGCTGGATACTCTGCAGATTTAGCCCAGAGGGCATATTGTCTTGGAGATTTTCAATATCTTGACGTTAATGCTTGGACCATATTGGACCATATATATTTACAATGTCTAACCAGTGCCCAAATGACTCGTACAAAGAAAACCGGTAGCCCCACGGGGACAACCCTACCGTCCCTGTGACCAGTTATTATTTAAGCCCTCTTCATGGAGGGCTTAAGAAAGTTTAGTCAAATGAAGAGATAATCTAATCTTTCAAATAATTACCTGTTTAGAGGACGTTAGGAGGGAATAAAAAATCTTTTAAGGGAGGGAATAAAAATCGAATAAAAACGTTAGACTAAATATATCTAGCTTAAGGAAGATAAAGTTGAGAAATAAAAGATTTTTGATGCAAAAAATAGCCTTTATCCAAGATTTCATGGAATATTCACATTATAAGGTTTTTATAATTTATAACAATTAATTCCATAGACGAGTATCCCGATAGGTTAGATGATAGAGTGCTGGAGTTTAAATTCCGAGTCCCGGTAGATATTTTTAATTGTATTGTTAAAACCAAAAAACAGATTCTTTCACAAAAAATATACTTTTCTACTCTTACTGCTACATTTTGTTAGCCCACTGTGATTGTCTTATTATTATTGTTAACATAAACACACAAACACCAATACTAACACAAAAATATTCTCATTTATGACACCCGCCTCCCTACAACATCTATGTTCGTGCTGAAAGTTTTATACTTTTTTCCCTGGATTTTGTTACAGAACCGTGGGAAACACTTAAATTAATTACGTTGTACTTGCAGTTGTACACAGAATGTAGCAGTTTAATAAAGATGTAAAACAATCGAACAAGGGATTTAATGGTTTAATGATTATTAACACTTTATGATAAAATTTATGTAATATAATTCTTGCAAAAAAAAAAAAAAAAATGACTTCAAAACAGATAGAAGGGCACCAATTCTAAACTAAAAATGTAAGAAGTAATCTGTAAGAATTAGATTTAAACCAAATAAAATATGCGCCAAAATTAGTGGGAAAAAAGTAAAGACTCTGTGAATGTCAAGCCTCTTCCTATTAATGTTCAAAAGTTAAGCTATTCCCTCCAGCATCCGTCTTTTATGGGGACACCATTCAAGCCTCTGTGTATAAGGGTTTCAAAGATAGAGTCACATAGATCAAATAACTTCTCCTATTGGGACACATTTTAATTTACAATTATAAATTAAAGACCTGTTGTTATAAAGGACTTGGTCACAAAGATTCTTTGTAAATTTCAACTGTCTGTCTATAACGGTTCAAAAGTTTGGCCATCTATATAAAATTACATGAACTAGCGTGTCCCCCTTTACATTATAATTCCAAATATTTATACATGTTATTATACCAGAGGAAGTAGTGGACATTCTGCCTAATTTTCAAGTGTTTGTGTTTAACGGTTCAAGAGATAGGACCATATAGATAAAATGACATAATTTATGGGGACACCCTTTAATTTCTAAATTCAAATTGTATATTTGCTTTAGTGGACTTTGGAATACACGTGCCTTGATTCAGCTATCTGTCAATAACAGTTCAAAAGTTAGGCCACATACATAGAATTACATTAATTATTGGGACACCCTTTTATTTCCAAATTCAAATTTTATATTTTTTGTTATAGCTGACTTAGCAATATAGGCTCTTTGTAAATTTCAGCGGTCTGTGTACAACTTTTCAAAAGTATGGCCATATACATCACATTAAATGAACTATTGGAGCACCCTTTAATTTAAAATTTTGCATATTTATACAATTTATTATCACGGTCATAGTAATCAATTGTCAAGTTTTTGTCTATAAAGGTTCAAAGGATAGGCCCATATAGGTCAAATTACGTCACCTATGGGGACACCCTTTAAATTTTAAATTTATTTTTTTTATTAATTTCTGCCGTTGCGAGCTATAGCGACACGCAATTTTTTGAAATTTTAATTTGATGCCCTTTACGGTTCTTAATACACGTAAAAAACATGTATGTTGCATGGGGACACCCTTTAATTTTTAATATAATGAACTGTTTTTAAAGCGGGACCAACCTGAAAGCATAACCTTTCAAATAAAGAAAAAAATTTTAAAATGGTTTCAGAAATGGCTGAGTTCTGCGGTTACATACATAAAAAAGCAACATTCAGACGAATTGATAACCTGTTTCTTTTTTGAAGTCGGTTAAAAATAGTTACAGTTTGCGAAAAGTTCATACATATTTATAGCAAAAAATTTAATGCTACTGTACTATGTACAGTACAACTTTAATAAAAACAAGTTGTTATTTTTTTTATTTTTAGTCATTATCAACATATATTCTATACAAATTTCAAGAGTCTACCTACTACGGTTCAAAAAAATAAGGCTATATACGTGTAAATCATGACACTGTCGGAAACCCCTTTATTATTACTATTTGTTGTAGAGGCCATAGTAATACATCTTATGTGAAAATTTCAAGAGTCTAGCTACTATAGTTCGAAAATTAGGCCATATAAATTCAAACCATGTCAGTGTCGAAAAACCCTTTAATTTTTACTATTTGTTATAGAAGCCGTAATATATCATTTGTGAAAATTTTAAGAGTCTATCTAATATTGCTCAAAACTTAGGCCATATACATACAAATTACGTCACTATTGGAGCACCCTTTACTTTTTGAGTTTAATTTTATAAATCGAGCATAGGTTTATTTATTGTCTGCAAATTTTAAGTCATTGCATCCTAGACCTCAGGAAGTAAAGAAAGTTACGTCACTTTCGGAATACCCTATAAGTTTTAGCGGTTTTAGCTACAGCGGCCACAGTACCTTCTTTGAAAATTTCAAGAGTCTAGCTGTTATGGTTCAAAACTTATGCCATATACATGTAAATCACGTCACTATCGGAACACCCTTTAATTTTAGGTTTATTATTATAGCGAATTAAGTTTTAATTAGAGTTTGTTAATTTTAAGTGTATACCCTCCTACAGTCTAAGATATAAACATATATTTGTGAATAACATGTGTCTATCGGAACACCCTATTAGTTTGAGTATTTGTTGCTATAGCGGCAACAGTAATACATCTGTAAAAATTTGAAGAGTCTACCTATTACGGTTCCAAAGATAAAAGGGGTTGACAGACGGACGGAGGGCGGACCGACAGACAGACGGGCCGGACAAACATTGTAGAGTTACGTTTCAACCCTTTGGATAGGGAACCCTAAAAATGTAAGTTATAACTCTATAGTTTTTAATTGCTTATGAATATTTCTGCTCTTGAGCAAAGCCTTGGTCCCAGCCCTCTCTTCCGACAGGTTGACGTTGCTCGGCAGTCCAAGGTTGCAAGACCTATCGGGTTGCGATATTACTAGCATAAACTAATCTATCCCTCCTTCGAGAGGTTTTTGCACTAAACCAAGTGTGGATCTGAAGGAACAGTAAGGATCTTCCTGCTCATCCCTCTTTCAGGCATCACAAATAAGTCGTCGAACTATTATTTTTGTAAAATTCTACCATCCACAGTGCGCAGTCTGGCCGAAAGAAACGGTGTCCACATATAGGGTGATTAAATTTTAGTTTGAACAATGGAAAGATACACAATCGAGCAATGGTCAGAATGGTAGCAAGCAATGGCAACGTTGGATGATCAATTTTCGAAGAAAATCATCTTCAGTGATGAGGGCACATTATCACCTCAGTGGTGGATTCGTCAATAAGCCAAATTGCTGCACTTGGGCGAATGATAATCCAAGAGTGAATGTCGAAAAACCATTGCACCTATAAGGAGTAACTGTTTGTTGCGGTTTATGGGCTGGCGGCATCATCGGACCGTATTTTTTCCAAAATGAGGCCGGCCAGGCAGTTACTGTGAATGGTGTTCGCTATCGTGAGATGATAACGAAGTTTTTATGGCCCGAATTGGAAGATATGGATGTGGACGAAGTGTGGTTTCAACAGGACGGTACCACTTGCCACACAGCTAACGAAACAATGGCTCTTTTGCGCGACAAATTCAATGGCCGTGTTATCTCACGTGGTGGCGATGTCAATTGGCCGCCAACATCATGTGATTTGACACCGCTGCACTTCTTTCTTTGGGGTTATTTGAAAGAAAAGATGAACGCTGATAAGCCAGCAAAAATTCAAGAGCTAAAGAATGGGATAATTCGGCAAATTAACGGCATAGAATATGAATTATGCTTCAGCGTCACCGAAAATTTGAAACATCAGATGGTGGTGAGGCGCCGAGGGCGCGGCGGCGAAACCATACCAATATTATCAAAATAAAAAGAAATGACAATAATTTCCTAAATAATTCTTGTTTTAAATTAAAATTTAACCACCCTTTAGAACAACTTTTTCGAAAGCCGATAGCCGGTAGCTGGCATAACGCTTTTAACGCTTTCTTCCATTGAGTATTGGTGTATGACTTATTTTATAAAGGAACTTGATTTTGTTAATGATTCATTCTTTACAAAATATTTGCCATTTGTCATGTGTCAACTTGTATGTAACACCCTTTATATTTGAACTAAGAGAAAGAGACAAAAGATAATTAAAACCTTTTTTTTAGCAACTTTTAGAAATTCAAAGTTTTTCGTTTCGTGCTGCAACATTTAATATGTAAATTTGCAAAGAATTCGTGTTTGTCTTTCATCTGTCTGCCTAAGCAAAAGCTGTTAAATATTCCCCAATGTGTAGTTTGTCTAAAGAATTTTAAATGCGTTTAAATTAACAGGAGTTTGGTGTATCTGTGTGTGTGTGAGAGAGTCTTCAAAATGTATATTTCATGAAACATCCGCAAATTATAAACATTTTGTGGTCTAATTTGTGGTTTGTGTCTGTCAAAGCTTAATTTAAAATACAAGAAAATGAAGTTGCCTCAAAAGCCACTATTGCCGCGCTAATACTTTTATTTATTTATTTTCTTTTGGCAATATAAAGGGTGTTTTTTTTAGCTGCATGAGTACTATCGATAGCGATTACTATGGTCTGACAGCTGAGAATGTCAAATTGTGTTGACATTTCTGTTGAATGAATCTGAATCATTGAACACCAAAACAACGATTCCAAATTGTTGAAATTTATTTTGAAAAAAATAAGTCTGTTTGCGAAGTTCAAAGGGCACTTCGTCCATTTTAAGGTCAATATAATCGATCCGTGCAGTTATATGATCTTTTTCATCAACAAGACAAAGAAATGTGCCTACCGGGGAAAACTATTGCTGCTGTAGCGGGAAAAGATGACGCTAAAATGTCGATACGTCGTTGTTTTCAACCTGCTGGCCTTTGACCTTGGACTACTTGGAAAATTTTACGGAAGGATCTTGGCTTACGCGGCTATACAATACAGCTCGTGCAACATTTGAAGCCTAACATTTTTGCTGATTGGGCTCATTTGAAAATGGCCGAAGATGATCATTTTTATATAGAAGAATTGTTATTAGTGATAAAGCTTATTTCTGGTTAAATGGTTATGTCAATAAGCAAAACTGCCGCTTTGCATTTGAAGCGAAAAATATTGCTCAAGCCGTTAATGCAGCACCATTTAATCCATTAAAATCACTGTTTGGTACGATTTACACGCTGTCGGTAACATGGTTTTTTATATCATTCGAAATGAGCACAGAGCTGCCGTAACGGTTAATATCGAGCGCTAACGAACCATGCTAACTGAATTTTTGGCTTGAAAAATTAATCAGCTAAACACTAACGACATTTGGTTCCAACTAGACTGAGCAACTTGCCTTAGGTTAGGTTAGGTTAGGCAGGCAGCTTCTTAAAGAAGGAAAAGAAAACAATAAGAAAAGGAGAGGAAGATAGATCCCTTGGTTCAATGGTATTGGTCCCTTTGTGATACCTTTGAGATAGGAAGAAAAGATAAAGAGCAGAGATATAGAGTTACATAGACGGACACAGACTAAGGAGTAGAGAGTGTGAGCCGTAAAGGCTGTACTGGACGTGACATGCATTGGTGGGCAACCACTCCAGTTGGAAGAGGGTTAGAAAACCAACCACAGTTCCTTAAAAAGGAATCAATCCTGCTTGGTTCCGGAGATGAAACACCAAAAAAGCTCTCAAAACATTGTCGTCCCAGGTAATGTAGGCGCCAATGTTCTAGTGCAGGGCAACGACAGAGAAGATGCCCAACCGTTTCCTCCTCTTCCTCATCTTGGCAACTTCTACAGAAGTCATTATAAGGGATACCCATCTTCTTGCATGGCTTCCAAATAAGCAATGACCAGTGACTATTGCTATTAAATCGCGTAGCTGCATTTTCTGCTGCCGAAATAGCAAGACAGTTTTCTTTTGGTCCAGCGAGGGCCAGATCGTTGAACAAGTAGACTCATTGGACCATCTTACCTGAGCTATATCGTAAAGGGCTGCCACAATAGATGTCTATGGCATGATCATGCAGCAGTATCCCCCAGTTCTAGTTCATCGGCAACACAGTTGCCTCGATTAGTCCCATGTCCCCGCACCCATTTAAGGGTGACAGTCGAATTTTCTGCCACCGCATTAAAGGATGTCCGGCATTACAGGACAAGTGCTATACCAAGAGCAACCACGCAAACCCCTAAGGGTCTGTGAGCACATACACAATCTCAACGAGAATTTCACAAAATGAGAACAAAACATGTAAAAATTTAAAATTAGAAGCATACCAGCTTTCAACAAGCTAGGTTTGTGTCACTTTGCTAAATGTTTAGCAAACCAATGCATTTTCATTTTAACCACTTTTTTTGGTTGGGGGCCTTTGGCTCTACACATCTATAAGGGACATAATAGCGGCTTTACTATCAGTACAAATCCACATATCTCTGTCTGATATTATGTGATACCTTAGCCAGTCAGCCGACTTTTTGGTAGCAGATATTTTTGCTTGTAAGACATTGCAGTCATTCGGGACTCTGAAACATACTGTGATTTCAAATTCATCTATATAGACTCTTGCCTTACAGCGCGCTTAACAAGAGATCTATTGGAAAATCAATATGGTGATAACTTTGTTTCCAGAAATAGTGCTGTTCGCGATTTAACGCTTCTGGATTACTGGGGCTGTATTATAATATCGGTTTATTCCGAAAAACCAGCAACTCTTGAGGCATTGGAAGGCAATATACAGGGTGGCGCAAAAATAACCTTCCGATGTTTTTTGGCTATAATTTAAAAAAAAAAAAAAATTAAAAACTTTGATTCTTCTTGTGGATTATTTTTATTTGGTCTTTTAATTTTTTTACATCAAGTCGAGAATATGATGTCATGTAAATGGCCGCCGCCGCAGTTGATTGTCATTTGAGCCCTTTTTATGGCTTTTTCCATCACTTCAATAGCAGCATCTCGTATTGCGCCAGTCTCTTCGAGTCGAGCGGCTAAACGTCGCAGTGTTTCACCAGTAGGCGTTGGACGGCCAGGAAATCTGCGACGAAATTCACGTTGTGCCAAAGTCACCGACCGATTATTGGTCAAATAAATATTCACCAATATTCCGCGTTCTGGAGCAGTGTAGCGTAACATTGTTTATTAACGTGTATTTCGCAAGTGTTTACTACACAAATGTCAAAACAGAATTGACATTAGGGGCCAATCCCAAAATTTATAGCATTTTCTGATAGGAGGATTACTTTTAGGCCACCCAGTACAAGCCACCATTGCTGCCAAAAAAATTAGGCTGATCGAATAGACCACATAATTCGTAGCAGCGGCGGACATATGCCGAAAATCATATTCAAAAAATTAATTTCATAAAATTATCTACCAGATTATAATAAAAAAAGATATTCCAACATTTATTATTATTATTTTTAAGTTGTTATGCAGCTAAAAAAGCACCCTTTACAATGACTTGGTTACTGTAGCAGCTGCCAGCCACTATAGGCTTTGCGGCAAATGTAAGAGAAACTTTTAGAGTGTTAAACAAATATGCAAATTTCGGGAAATAAATTTATTTTTAACGCAAAAAAAATTATATTTATTACAACTAAGATGAGTGTAAAATTTGGCTTTTAAGGGTGACCATCCAAAAATAAAACTTTTATTTATAGATTTGCCCCTATCTCTCTCTATCTCCTCTTTCCCTCTCTCTCTTTCCCTCTTATGTTTAATAAAATCGAAAATTACCTTTACCCGTTTCCAGAAATTTCCCTTAACGAAATTTACTTATACTCTGAACACCCTAATTTTTGAAATTTATTTTGTTTAATTTAATTTTTCTCATTTGCTTAGCTTCATCAGTCACAAAAAAGAATATGCAAATGATAATGATAATAATGTTTTACTACCGAACCATGTAAAGGGTTCATTTCTTCACGCACTCATTTGAAAGCTCGTTCACACCATAACCACAGCACTTCGCCAGCACTGCGTGTGCTATCACTTCATTTTGCAGCAAAGCAAACACACCATGTGGATTAAGTTGAAGTTAAACTATTTTAATTTATAAAACATTCAATTTTAGCTCTGTACGCAATATGGTTGGGGTAGCTTTAGCATTCACATACAACTCATACTCACATTGGCCGACATTATTCAAATAAAGTTAAAAAACTAATTTCTATCTAATAAATTTGCATAGCAAAACCATAGCTATATACATATGTATCTACATCTGTATAAGGTAGCAATACACTGAAGCTAAATTGTTATATAAAAACAGAGTAGCTGACTTGTCTTAAGTATTATAAACATAAACTGGTTGGGCCTCAAAATGTTATCAGTTTGAAGCTGCTGTAGCAACCAAAAGGCTAATAGCAGCATGCAACTTCAAGCTGTAATAGCAACCGAAAAGCTAATAACATAAAACAGCATACGAAAGTCTGCTATATTATTTACAAGCCTAAAATTATAGATTAAAGACGTATTTTTATCAGAATTATGAAGGCCACAGTTCAACGTAATCTACAAAAAAGCACAGTTCCATGGGCCGAATATTAGCAACTGAGAATTGCTTTGCAAAAGAAAGGTACTACATCAGTGATAGGTTGAGCCATTTGCATGCTTCGCGAATTCTGCTTTAAACAATTTCTTCATTCGACCTTTTGATGTCATGAATTGCAGAATCTTATATTACTGTGCCCTCACACGTTGTGTGCGTCCTGACAATATTTTGTTCGATTTTGCTTTGAAAGTAAAACACACCAAATTTAAAGACTCTTGCGTATTTACTTTATAACGGGTCCGCCAAATAACTTTTTTTTTGTGAAAATGCTATAAAAAAAAACTTTTTTCTCAAGTGTCTTTTTTTATTGGAAAGTACAATCCTTCCGGTTAATAATGGAAAATAATTTCATTCAAATGGCAGCCTCGGCTGGCCATGCAGTAGCCTACACGATCGGTCCAATTTTTAAGCACATTATCTATTGTGTGCAGCTGTATTTCACCAATGGATATTGTCCTTCAATATTGTCCTTCAAAGCGTCAATTGTCTCTGGCTTGTCGGCAATAATCCAACGGTGTCAAATCGCCGCTCCGAGCTGCCCAAACGACATCAGCTCTGCGGCTGATAATGCGATCTTCAAAAACAGGGCGCAAAACATCGAGAAGAGCTTCGGCTGTGTGGCACGTAGCGCCGTCCTGTTGAAACCAAATGTTGCCAATATCCTCCTCTTCAATTTTTGTGAACAAAAATTCGTTCAACATGGCCCGATAACGATCGCCATTGACTGTAACGGCCAGTCCTTACTGATTTTCGAAGAAAAATGGCCCAATAATGTCTCTGGACCAAAATCCGCACCAAAAAGTGACTCGTTTTGGGTGCATCGGCTTTTCAATGTATGCGTGTGGGTTTTATGTGCCCCAAATGCGACAATTTTGCCCGCCAAGATCAAAATGAGCTTCATCTAAAAAGATGATTTTGTTTTTGGCAAAATCGGCATCTTCTGTAAGTCGATCGCAGACCCACTTAGCGAAGTGAAAATGCATTGGATGGTCAGTTGGCTTCAACTCCTGAACCAATTGCACTTTGTATGGCGTCATGGCAAGGTCTTTATGCAAAATTCGTCTCAATGATGTCTCCGGAATGTTCAATCGTTGAGAACGACGGTGAATTGATGTTGACGGCGCTTCACGCACACTTTCTGCCACAGCAGCAATATTCTCGGCTGTACAGGCTGTTTTGGCTTTTCACGCTTTGGTTTATCGATGAGGATGCCAGTTTCTTTCACTTTTTTCACAAGATAACGAACATACGGAGCTGACGGTGCTTCTCTTCTTCGAAAATCCGTACGCAATTTTCGCACACATTCTGCAACAATACCATGATTTTCAAAATAATGTCGCAATATTTCCCAGCGTTGTTCAAGCGTATACACAACCATATTCGTTCAGCGGAAGGATAAAACTAATTATCTGTCAAATCAGACATGAGCTAAGTGTTACCATTCACGAAATAAGCACTAGTTGAAAAAAAAACGTTAGGTGGAGAACCCTTTATAAAGGTATCCATCCCTGGATAAAATTCTAAAATTGATATAAAGTTCTAAAATTCTAAAAATATTATAGTAAAGCTCTGTAAAAGACAGACAGGAAATGAGTTACTCATTATTTTCAAATAGTGCCATATGTTGCGCTACATTGCTTAAAATATATTGCTTTCAAAAATAAAAGATGCCTTAAAGTATGCAGTACCTTTAAATTGATAAAAAAATCGGCTTTTTCTCCACTTTCTTTTGAAAGTAAGATAGTTTTGCGGACAGAAAATATCCAATAAATATAGGAATCAGGATACAAGGGTACCTTCTTACAAAATTTTGTTAAAATCCATCCAGTAGTTTTTACGTGATGCGGACACAAATAAAGAACGACAGACAGTTTAATGCCGGAGGTATATCAAAGTAGACCATTTCCTTAATGGGTACCTTTTCGACCCCCTTCCGTTCTCAATGATTGTAGGCGACAACCGACTTGTAATTTACGATAACCTTACTTCCATTGAGTCACGTGCTGCAACCAGTCTTTAATCTAGACTTTAGTGCTTTCAGACTGTCGACTGGTAACTTTCGACCTTCTTTCTCATCAAGGAGTCTCTAGTGATTGCTAGCGTTTGTCAAAAGCTTAGTTACCTCATGCCATCCACATTTAACAAGCTTCTGGTCCTAAGTTTTGCGCTACACAGTGCTGGGCATTCACACACAATGTGCGCTACCGTATTAGCGCCTTCTAGGCATAGTCAGCAAGTATCATCTTCTTCGATTTTCATCTAGGCTAGATGATACTTAAAGTTTCCGTGACCTGTCACTAACGCAGTTATCCAGCTTAAGATACCTCTAATCTTATATCTAAGCATCTTGCTGGGGTTCCTGCCAAGGGGCTCTTTGGGTGCCATCCGAGCTTTTTTACAACTTTTCAGTTTTAGTCAGTTCAGCCATTGCAGGATCCGCGCTCGTATAAGGCCATTACCCAGTGATATTCCCAGCAGATCTCCTTTCTGCTACATGATCTGCTGCTGTTCCTATTACAGGTGGGTTATTACGTATTTCGATTCGAAAAGGAAATCATTCGAATTTGTATGACTTTAACATTTTGTTTCGAAAAAGATTTCTTTCGAATCGAAATAGGTAATAACCCCCCTGAATCTTACTTTAGCGCCATTAAGTTTATAGCTAAGACAGTGCACTCGAACTGAATTTCATTACATCACATTGGTTTGAGGATTGGATTATAGAGCAGACGGTTGCAGTCAAAGCTAAGGGTATACATATAGTTATGGGTAAGTGGTCGATACAGAGGTATTCGACGTCTATTTAATTGCATATGAGGAAATAAGTCTTAACATACTATCCATTTCATCAACTATTTGCTTGGGGATTTTTGTAAACGTTTTGAAAAGTTGTGACATCAGTAAATGGACTCGGTTGCGTTGCACATAGGGGTATTTTGTCAATCTAGCTGGATAGTTTATATTGGCTCTGAAAATTTACTGAGTGCCCCTAGATTAATGAAACTGGGCAGAAGAATCTCTTATGATCATAGCCTGTCAAAGTTATAAAATAAGAAAAATCGGATCTAGGAGAAAAAAGTTCCCCTTACAAGAACTAATTCTAATTCTCTGAAAAATAATTTTTTTTTTACGTTTTTCTATACTTTTGTTTAGCAAATGCAACTTTTATATCCAGCGCAAGTTCAAAAACCTAAACTGGGACTCTGAAGATTCTAAAATGTCATTTTTTTCGCTCTACCAACTTTTCCTTTTCACTTGCAAATGGTGTTTTAATTTTAACACAGCGTAAAAGTTCCGTGCATAAGTTAAGGAAAAGAAACTTTATTAATTATAATGTTAAACTAGTTACAGAGATAAATTAATTCAGCATCATTGCATGGTGCGACTTTAATATAGAAATTAGATGAAAACGATACTGTTTAGTTATAATTTGGTGCTTTTACGTAATTATTTTATAACAAAGAAATTGAAAAAAAAAACATTTTTATACTTTAGAATTAAAAACTGAAATATGTTAATATGAAAAAAGAATTTTAATAAAATATTGCTTTAGGTTATAGAAAATAGCAAATAGGCAAGAAAAAGAAATCAGTTAAATATTTATGTCCTCTTAACTATTTAAGTCTACTCTGCATGCCCCATTTCCAGAAGTGTGCTGTGGTATGTAAAAAAAGCAATTAACTTAAAATACTTATAAAATGTGCTCACTCTCAAAATTATAAATACAATTTAATTTCGTTTGTGCGAGGGCTGCATGAATTTGTTCTAGAATAAAATATTTTAAGAATGACGATATGTAGGGGAATTTTATTTTTATTCTTGATAATGGTTAGATTACTTTAAAATAAAACTCATGCATATGAATTAAATGCTAGACTTAAAAAGATTTAGAATCTAGCCAAAACTATTGCTAATTTAGTTAAGTCTACAACCAAAACTTTGAATAACACTATGAAGAAGACTTTAGCTATCAAGTCATAGTATATGACTTTAAGCTGTGGCCAAGACTTTGTTTAAGATGAAGACTATCACTAAGAATATGATTATGACTAGGACTTTGGCCAAAAAAATGACTATGAATTGGACTAACACTATGCCTATAGCTATAGCTATAACTAATACTATGAATAGGGCTATAATAATACAAAAAAGGCTATTACTGAAATTAATTTACTGACTTAAACTGATTAACTGTTGCAAAAACTAAGACAGACTAACACTAGGACAAAGACAATGGCTATGGCTATAAATATGACTAGGACTAAGACTACGACTATGGCTATGGTTATAAATATGACTATGACTAATACTAAGCTTAAGACTAAAACTAGGACTATGGCTATAAATATGACTAAAACTGCGACTATGGCTTAAGTATGTCTAAGACTAAGATTGCGAAATGGCTATGGCTATAAATATGACTAAGACTAAGCGTAAGACTAAAACTTAGACTTGACTAATGCTATGTCTATATGTATGATGCTATGACTATAAATATATGACTAGGACTAATACTACGACTGCGACTATAAATATGACTAAGACTTGGACTATGGCTATAAGTATGACTAAGACTATGACTATGGCTATAAATTTGACTAAGACTAAGCTTAAGACTAAAACTAAGACTATGGCTATAAATATGACTAGGGCTAAGACTATGGCTATAAATATGAATAGGACTAACACTACGACCAAGACTATGGCTATAAATATGACTAAGACTATGGCTATGGTTATGGCTATAAATATGACTAGGACTAAGACTACGATTCCGAATATGGCTATAAATATGACTAAGACTAAGCTTAAGACTAAACCTAAAACTAAGACTATGACTATGGCTTTAAATATGATTAGGACTAAGACTATGGCTATAAATATAATTAGGACTAAGACTACGGCTGCGACTATGACTAAGATTACGACAAAAACTATACATATGGCTATAAATATGACTAGGACTAAGGCTACGACTGCGGCTAAGGCTTAGTCATAGTCATTTGACTAAGACTAAGCTTATAACTATAACTAAGGCTATGACTATGGCTATAAATATGATTAGGACTAAGACTATGATTAGGACTAAGACTATGACTATAGCTATGGTTATAAATATGACTATGACTAATACTAAGCTTAAGACTAAAACTAAGACTATGGCTATAAATATGACTAAGACTACGACTGCGACTATGGCTATAAGTATGACTAAGACTAAGACTATGGTTTGGCTATAAATGTGACTATGACTAAGCGTAAGACTAAAACTAAGACTATGGCTATGGCTATAAATATGACTAGGACTAAGGCTACGACAAAGACTATGGCTATAAATATAACTGCGACTAAGACTTCGACTATGGCTAATAATATGACTACGACTGCAACTATGGCTATAAGTATGACTAAGACTAAGACTATGGCTATGGCTATAAATGTGACCATGACTAAGCGTAAGACTAAAACTAAGACTAAGGCTATGACTATGGCTATAAATTTGACTAAGACTAAGCTTAAGACTAAAACTAAGACTATGACTATAAATATGACTAGGACTAAGACTACGACTGCGACTATGGCTATAAATATGACTAAGACTAACCTTAAGACTAAAACTATGACTATGGCTATAAATATGATTAGGACTAAGACTATGGCTATAAATATAATTAGGACTTAAACTACGGCTGCGACTATGACTAAGATTACGACAAAAACTATACATATGGCTATAAATATGACTAGGACTAAGGCTACGACTGCGACTAAGTCATAGTCATTTGACTAAAACTAAGACTATGACCAAGACTATGGCTTTGGCTATTAATATGACTAAGACTAAGCGCTAAGCACAATATTCTCTTCGATACGCAAATTTCCTTGTCTTGTCGGTTGGTTTTGAATCGAGAAGAGTAAAATTAGTGCGATCACCATCAACAACTGCACGAATTGCTTGTTCACTAGGCCAATTAAGTTGCCCATTAAATGAACAAAGTGCCGCAGGAATTTCGCTAACTGATTTAGTTTTTCAAAGTAGATTTCCACAATTTGATAGCGTTCTTCTGGCTTTAAACAATTCATGATGACTTGCCAAACCCTACTGGACAGAAATGTTTGACAATTTGACATTCTCAACTGTCAAACCATAGTTATCGATATCGATAGTTCTTATTCGGCTAAAAAAAAAAAAAAAATTCACGTGATATAACAAAAATTATGAATAAGAGTATAATTCAGATTATGCACATAAGTCAACAGTCATACCCAATGTAACTTGATTACGACTAAAATCATGTTTAATTTGCTGTTTCTGTATTTCAAGCGAGCAAAACGTCTAGAAAATTTGTATGAAAAGCTCTAAATTTTTTTTTAGTTATTTCATAGCAAATTTTCTAGACTTATCGCTCGCTTGCAATGTAGAAACGGCCCATAAATCTTTAACTAAGACTGTGACTCAGACTATGACAAGGGGTTGGTGGTAGCATGTGACTCAATGTCACAAATTACAATTTGGTTGCCTATAATCATTGTGGACGGAAGGGGGTCGAAAGGGGACCCATTAAGGAAGTGTTCTGCTTCGATATTTCCCCTACTCTAATAATAAGACTATGACTAGACGGACTGACTGACAACACTGTAACATAATTAGGAAAATGTCTGACTCTAAACTATGACTAAATTTTGACTATTCCCTGTGATACATTTAAATATTCCTATAGTGTGTTTAGCGTTACTAGTTTTTGTTCTACCGTGACTGCTGAAAGCATTTTATTACTTTTGTTCTTGTGTTTGTTGTTGTTCTTGTTGTCTTATATTACTTTTGTTTTTTGGCCTCTTGTCCTGCAGCTATAAACTAATTGCCATGTTTGTTTTCAGAAGTGTAGTGTAGTTTTTGTTGGCCTATTGTTGTGTTGTTGTGTTGCTTCAACAAAACTTTGTTGAAGTTGAAGTTGTTGTTACTTTTGCACTTAATATTTAAGTTTTTACTTGATTATTGCAGTTGCTACAACTATATGCTTTTGGAAGCACGAAAACAATAACAACAACAGGAACAATGGCAACAACAATAAATAAAAGTAAAATAAACTTTTCCATTATGACTCTAAATAAAAAAAATATTAAAAAATAACAACAATGAAAAGTTTTTCTTATAAAAATTAAAACGTTTACTACTCATACATAAATAAATTTTTAAATAATTAGGAAAGAGATTTAACTTTAAAAACGTTTTCTTGTTTGTCTATTAACTTAATGGATAAAAGAGAGAAAAAATATATTAAAAGGAATATTTATAATTAAATGGAATGGTTAGTTATGAGAAATGAGTTGCTCTAATTCATTTGATGGAATTTTTTAGAAACTTAAACTTTTGACAATTAAAAATGCTTATATGATCAAATTGAATGCATTTGAATATTGATTTTTTTCTAAGAAAGCAACATTTTTAAAAAATTTTCTAACTCCTTTATATGTATAAAGTAAAATCTAGACGTAAGTTATATAATGCTAAGTCTACTAGTTCTAGGCTATTCCGACTATATTGGTGACTTGGTTTATGTCTTTGCTAAAAATTCACTGACTTCGCTTTAAAAAGAATGGTTTTTATGTGAAAAGCCCAAAGTTTTTAAAATATCGAATGTTTTTTTTTTTTAACTGCATGAAAACTTTCGTCATCGATAACTATGATTTGACAGCTGCGTTTTTCAAACTGTGTTGATATTTCTGTTTAGCAAGTCATCATCAATCGTTTAACGCCAAAACAACACTTTCAAGTTATAGAAATTTACTTTGAAAAAAAAAAAAATCCGTTAGCGTTCCTACAGCAAATTGTCCATTTTATGGGCAACACAATCGGCCTAGTGAGCAAGCAGCTATTCGTGCAGTTGTTGATCGTGTTCGCACTAATTTTACTCTTCCTTCTCGATTCAAAACCATTCGACAAGACAAAGAAATTTGCGAACCGAAGAGAATATTGCTGCTACACTGAACCAAATTTCGTAGATAATATTAGCGAAAAAATTAAGTAGAACTTTAACGACAAAAATAGTTAAATCAAATTAACTTTTATTGAAATCTATATATGTGACCCGGCCTATGAAAAGGTGGTGGCTTATGACTAAAAAAAAAAATTTTCCACTTTTTGTTGTTGTTGTTGCATTGTTTATCTTTAACAACTAATTTTTCGAAATTTTGTTTTTGAGTCATAAGCCACCTTTTCCCATTTCATAGACCGGGTCACATATGATTTATTCATATAAACTAATTTTATTCAAATTAACAGAATTTAATCTTTTGACATTTGGTTTCAGTAAGAGCGCCACACTTCCCACACATCGCATCATCAATGGATTTATTGAGAAAACATTTCGTGGGCCGGTCGTTTGGCCACCAAGATCGTGTGATATCACACCGTTAGACTTTTTCCTGTGGGGATATGTAAAGTCTAAAGTTTATGCGGACAGACCCGCTTCTATTCAGTCTTTGGGGGAAAACATCACGGGTGTCATTCGCCAGTTACCAGCCGAAATGTTCGAACGAGTCATCGAAAATTGGACTCAACGGGTGGACCATCATCGATGTAGCAACGGCCAACATTTGATATTTTGGTTATTTTTTTTTTATTTTTTTTAAGTATTTAATAAAAAATTCATACTTAGAAATTGGTTTGTTTCAATTGAGATCCCGTAGTTAATATTTTGTAAATGTAAGATTTTTACTTTTTGCTGACTTTAAAAGTGGTGTAAGTCCTTTTGAAGTCAATAAAAATATACCTTTTTGGTTAATCGGCCTTTAAAAATTATCACATTGTAAATTTAAATCAATTTAATATTTAAAAAATACAAAACTAGTGTAATAACATATGTGACCCGGCCTATGAAAAGGTGGCTTATGACTGAAAAAAGAAATTTCCACTTTTTTTTTTTTTTTGGTTTCGATAGTTTTTGAGAATTGAATTTAGTGATAAAGCTTATTTCTGGTTAAATGGTTATGTCAATAAGCAATAATGTCATATTTGAAGCGAAGACAAGCCTCAAACCGTCATCGAATCACAATTACGTTCTTCAAAATTTATAAGCTAGTAGCTGCCGTTAAGGTGAATGTCGAGCGCTATCGAGGCATGCTGATTGAATTTTTGTTTTTCAAAAAATGAATCAGCTTAATATCAACGACATTTGGTTTCAACAAAACGGCGCAACCTGCCATACAGCGCGCTTAACAATTGATTTGTTGCAAACTCATTTTGGTTTCAAGTTTATTTCCAGAAGTGGTCCTGTGCACTGGCCCCCCTCGTTCGTGCGATTTAATGCCTCTGGATTACTTTTTAGGGGACTGTGTTAAGTCATTGGTTTATGCCGACAAACCAGCAACTCTTGAAGTATTGGAAGAAAATTAAATTCCAACAATATTTCTGTCTTGCCTTATCATTTTAAGTTCTTATGAGGCTCATGATTGTTTTGTATACCCTACATATTTCGACAACGCGGCTTTTCATATCCCCATCTATTGGTAAAATCTGTATAAATTCTTTCGATTAGCCAACATCGTGTTCTTTACACTGTTGGATTTTTATATAAGCAAAGGTTTATGAGGCTCATGAGTTTTCTTTACACCCCACATATTTCGAAAACGCGGCTCTTCATAGCGCCATCTATTGGTAGAATCTGTAGAAATTCCTTCGATTACCCAACAGCATGTTCTTTACACTGTTTGATTTTTTACATAAGCAAAAGCGATCACTGTAAACTATTGTTTTTTTTTTTTTGTTCCGAATGAAAACTCTAATAAAGCGTTCGTTGTGGCATAGCGCGCATGCGAAATTTCCAATATTTCGTGACTCTGACGCATAAATCGATTGCATGCTTTATGTTGGCTTTTGGGAGTTGCTGTGTTTTGTGGTGTATTCGTAGAGATCTCCTACTTACTAAAGCCTCACAAGAAAATGCCTATTGGGGTCAAATCACACGATCTCGGTATGCAGCTCTCATTACCTTCACGTGATTCGTTTGAAGGGCGTATCGATGACGATATATGTGGACTACTACTTCGCGCAAGTACAACCAAGTTGTCCATTATTTCATAACTCTGACGCATTAATGAGGATGTATTTGAACGATTGCATGCGTTATGTTGACTTTGAGGAACACTGTGGTTTCTGATTTGTTCGTATAGATATGCGACTTAGGAAATTCTCTTAAGAAAGTCGGGTGAATTAGGGATTATTCGTATTGGACATGATGCCTATAATGGACTTCAAAAATAATTTATTGTTTAAATACCGAGCAGGATGGGATGGAATTCAATTTCGATTTTTAGGGATGGCAGCAAGACGGACGCACGAACTGGATCGGGGATCTTCTATAATGTTATCAACCTATCGGTCTTAATACATGTCGATACATCAAATATTCTACCATTGGAGTCCATATCATCGAATTCGGGGTGAAAAAAAGTTGGTAATCATCGTTCTTAAAGAAATATGGACCGATGGCGCCATCACTATCCCAAACCGTAAATTTTTTTTCGGGATGCATTGGACGCTCTTGAATCGTGTGAAGATCGGTACCGTTTCACATTTAATAATTTTGTTTGTAGACTTACGCAATCATCATCGATAAAACAGTTTTATCATTTGCACATGTGTTGAATAAGAACAGCGAATTCGATAGATGTAATTTCAGCAATATGGCCGCTAATTAATGTTAAAGTTCGGAAGGCCCTACTGGAAGAACATTTATTGTAAAACTGTCTTTTTCGGTTGAATTTTTTTAATTATGCGAAATTTGTTATACAACTTTTTCACTAAAAATGTTTAGATTTATTGCAGACTTTTTCCTTAACAGAGCATTTTTTCATCGCCATTTATTTTTATATATTTTTTCGTTCCTTTTTTTTCATGTTGCACAAAATAATCTAAGCAATTCATCATAGAATCTCTTAACAATTTTCTTTTTATCTCGTCCGTTGTTTTCTTTGTATTCTCAAAATTTTTAAGATATTGTGTTTGTTTCTTTTAACAAAATCAGTTTAAAGGATGAGAAAGTCTCTGTGAAATACGCTACAATAATAAAAAGGATTTTCCTTTTCTTTTTTTTGAATGGAAGTTGTAAATGGATTGAGAAATGGGAAACTAAAGCAATATAAGAAACTTTTTAAATTTTTTTTAAATGTAGTTTTGCCTTCAAGACAAATGCTTTAAGTATAAGTAACGATATGACAACATACTTAATGCATTACCTGGTAAGCATAAATATAATAGTTGAGCCTCTATCCGTGTCATCCTAATGCGATTTTACCTTACAGAGCAGTATTTTACATTCGAATATAGTGAATTGAAATTTTATGTACTTAAAACATATTCGAAACTTCGAACTAATATTTCGAAATAGATGTAAATATAAGATAAGAAGTTTTCTTTCATTAAGATTTAAAATGCGTGTTTGTCAAAGCTTTTGAAATTGTTTTCTTAAAATCCTTCAGCATTTTCGAACTGAAAGTTTTTTTAATTAGTCGGCATTAAACTATTTTTAACAGAATTTTATACTTAATTCTGAAATTTTTAAAACGGATGCAAAAATTATAAATAATTCATTTGCTTGAAATATTAAGCAATCTTCGAAATCGTTGCTTCCTACTTTTGCATTTTCGAACTTAATGATATTAAAGAATAAAAATTGTTTGTGTTAAATTAGTTTTGTTCATAATTGCATTCTATATCATTTGAAATTTTATAATTTGAAATTTAATTTAATTTAGAGATTTCCAACTTAACAAAAAATTTTCGAAGTAAAATAAAAACCAAAAATAAATAATGCATTTACTTGTAAAATTATGGATTCTTCGACTTTTATGATTTAATTTCGAATTTTCGAACTTAATGCTTAGCATATTAAAGAATGGAAATTTGTTTGTGTTAAATTAATTTTGCGCATAATTTCGTTCTATGGCATTTAAAGTTTTATATTTTTAAATTTAATTTAATTCAATTTAGAGTTTTCGAACTTAATAAAACATTTTCGAAGTAAAATAAAAAAAAAAACAAAAAATAAATATAAATATAAATAAATTATGGATTCTTCGAAATTTCTGATTTAATTTCGAATTTTCGAACTTAATCTAAAATTTTCGAATTTAATGTTTTTTCGTAAAAAATGATTTCTTGTTATGTTCACTTAAAATTAACACGTAATTTTATTAAAAATTATATACTTTTGAACCATGAAATTTAATTTCGAATTTTCGAATACAAATAATATAGAAGTACGCAAAAAACTAAAAAAAACGAAAATTATAATTAATTCGTTTACTTGCAAAATTATGGAATCTTCGAATTTTTTTATCGATCGCTTTTGCCATTTCGAACTTGATACTTTTTCTTAAAGAATGATTTTTCTATAGCTTGAAAAATTATATATTTTTGAATCATAAAATTTAATTTCGAATTTTCGAACTTAATATAAAATTTTCAAAGTACACAAAAAACCAAAAAAGGCGAAAATTATAATTAGTGCGATTAGTTGCAAAATTATAGAATCTTCGAAATCTTTTAGTTTTTACAAATCGCTTTTGCCATTTCGAACTTGATGCTTTTTCTTAAAGAATGACTTTTTCGGTTATTACTTAATTTTAGCACGTTATTTTGATCTGTGGTATTTAAAATTTTATATTTTTGAAACATGAAATTTAGTTTCGAATTTACAAACTGAATATATGATTTTTGAAATACACAAAAAACCAAAAAAGAAAAACGAAAATAATAATTTATGTATTTACTTGCAAAATTATGGAATCTTCGAAATCTTTTCTTTTAACAGATTGATTTTGCATTTTCGAATTTATTAAAGAATGCATTTTTTTGTTTGTTTTTACTTAATTTTAACACGTAATTTCATTCTATGGCAATTTAATTTTTATATTTTTGAACCATGAAATTTAGTTTCGAACTGAATATAGAATTCTCGAAGTACACAAAAAAAAATAAAAAATAAAAAAACAAATATATAATTTATGCGTTTACTTGCAAAATTATGCAACCTTAGAAATCTTTTCTTACTACAGACTGATTTTGCATTTTCGAACTTATTAAAGAATGCAATTTTTTTGGTTTTTAATTCATTTTAACACTTAATTTAATTCTATGGCAATTTATTTTTATATTTTTGTTCCATGAAATTTAGTTTAGAATTTTCGAATTGAAAATATAGAATTTTCGAAGTATAAAAAACCGAAAACTATAATACATTTACTTGGAAAATTGTGAAATCTTTAAAGCCTTTGTTTCTTTTAAGAAAGATATTTTTTTGTTTTCGCTAAATTTTAACACGTAATTTCGTTCTACGGCATTTAATTTTTTTTTTGATTGTAGGGAGAAATTAAATTTCTAATTTTCGAACTTAATATAGAATGTTCGAAATACAAAATAAAAGCATCCGAAATAATAAATAATGCATTTATTTGCAAATTTATGTATTCTTCAAATTCTTTTCTTCCTACTGATTGCTTTTGCATTTTCGAACTTAATGCTTTTTCTTAAAGAACTAACATTTTTTTTTACTTAATTTTTACACGTATTTCCATTATATGGCATTCAACATTTTCTAATTTTTAACAATTATTGCATGACAAAACTTTATTTCGAATATTCGAACTTGATATAAAATTTTCGAAGTACATAAAAATAAGCAAAACAAAAAATAAAAAATAAATAATTTATTTGCAAAATTTTGTATTCTTGGAAATTTTTACATCCTACTGATCGCTTTTACATTTTCGAACTTAATGCTATTATCTTCAAGTATAAATTTTTTTTGTTTTCACTTAATTTTTACAAGTAATTATGTTCTATGGATTTTAAAATTTTATATTTTTGAAGCATGATTGCAAGTCGAAATTAAATTTTGAATTTTCGAACTTAATTTCGAATTTTCGAACATAATATAGAATGTGAGAAATAAACAAAAAAATAGTAAATAATGCATTTACTTGTAAAATTGTGGATTTTTCCAAATTTTTGCCTCCCACTAATCGCTTTTGCATTTTCGAACTTAATCCTTTTTCTTAAAAAATAATTTTTTTATGTTTTTTCTTAATTTCTACCCATAATTTCATTCTATGGAATTAAAATTTTATATTTTTGAACAATGGTTGCAAGTTAAAACTTCAATTTCGAATTTTCGAACTTGCAAAAAAAATCCAAGTAGAAAAAAAACAAAATTTTAAGCAATAAAAAAAAACTTTAGAATTTAATTTAAATGTGATTTCAGAATTGCATATGCAAGTCTCTTTGTCGAATTTAATTTAACATTTCTCAACTTTCGAAGTGGAGAAGAAAAAATATTCGAAAACATATATTTTTTAAATGGTTAAGAGAAGCGACCCATTAAAGTTTGCTAAATTTAAGCACTTCTTTAGCCTATTTAGAAGCAGTTGATTTAAGCCGTTGTCAATTTAATATCAATTTAATCGTACCGCCACTGTCAGTCGTGTTAAATTCCCTTCGATGTTTCTCCGTTTCGAGTGAAGCAGAAATAAATGTACGTCTAACTAACCACCTGGGTTTAAAGCCCTTATACTATTCTGTTTTTTTTTGTACTCCTTTGTACTCCTGGTTCTTTGTGCAGATAATGCGTTTTTTTTCTGTCCTCTAGACTCAATGGCAAGCGTTCAGCTTTAAGCTGCTAAACAAAACGTTATAAATTCACTAACAAACTGCTTGTCTTTTTGGATATAAGTGATTCATTTGGATTTTCTCTTTCTTATATTAAATGCAGTTTTAAATCATAAAATATTTAAGATGATATTTCTCCAAGTTTAGTACAAGAAATTGTATTTATAGAAATAAAAAAATTATGTAAGAAAAATATGAAAAATTAAAGCGACTTAAAAGAAGAGCAGAGGAGAAGGAGCAATGGAAAAAAATTTAATTTTTTAATAGGAAAGACGTTTGCATTTTATTGCAGAGATATTTAAGAAAATTACTGTTTCCTTGAACTACTAGAAAAAATTATAACTTCTCCACTAATCTAAATTACTAGCCCTACCCTGTCTGCTTTGCTATCCCCATAGTCAAGATATAAAATAAAGATAAAATTAAAATCTATACATGTAATAAAAAGTAACTCTTTTCCTGTCTGTCTTTCTTTTTCGTGTTCGCATAACGAAATACTACTAGATGGATTTTAACAACATTTTGTGAGGAGGTACCTTGGTATCCTGATTCCATTATAGGATAATTTTTTTCCGGAAAAATATCTTATTTCGAAGAAAAAGCAGTGAAAGTATACCGATTTTTTAAACCGATTTAAAGGTACTGCATACTTTAAGGCATCTTTTATTTTTGTAAGCAATATATATTATAAAATCGATTGCGCAACAGATGGCGCTGCTTTAAAATAATGAAAAAAAATGAATTGAAAGCGGGATATTATAAATACGGTTGCGCAATAGATGGCGCTGTTTTAAAATACTCATAAAATATGAATTAGTTACTGACAAAGAGCCGCCAATTGAATAAAATTTGTATTTGATTTGTATTTTTACTTTGTTATTAAAAGATTTTAACACCTTTAACAGAGCTTTACAATAACTTTTAGAATTTTATTCAGGGATGGGTACCTTTACATAAAGTAAATACGTAAGAGTCTTAAACTTTGGTGTGGATTACTTTTAAAGCAAAATCGAACAAAATATTGTCAGGACGCACACAACGTGTGTGGGCACAGCTAGTTATATATAAAATAAAAGTGTTATTTATGTAACAGCAGTTTTATAATATTTTTTAAATGAATTAAATTTATTTTAAATTTATTCTAATGCTGGAGAATGAATACCTGTTCTCTCGTTCAATGCCATTAAGCTATAATTCTAAAATGCACATTATTTTTGGAGAACCCTGTATTAAATTAAGAGTGTATTACTGTTGTAGTTTTCTAAAAATAGTTTAGATAAAACTTACTTTTTGTGAGGAATACCGGTCCCTTAATCCTATACCACCAAGTTTTTACTCTAACATGCACCATAGTCGTTAGAATAGCCGTTGTTATATACTGGGTGGCGCAAAAGTAATCCTCATATCAGAAAATGCTATAAATTTTGCGATTTGCCCTTAATGTCAATTCTGTTTTGACATTTGTGTAGTAAACACTTGCGAAATACACGTTAATAAACAATGTTATGCTACACTGCTCCAGAACGCGGAATATTGGTGACTATTTATTTGACCAATAATCGGTCGGTGACTTTGGCACAACGTGAATTTCGTCGCAGATTTCCTGGCCGTCCAACGTCTACTGGTGAAACACTGCGACGTTTAGCCGCTCGCCTCGAAGAGACTGGCACAACACGAGATGCTGCCAGGCGTGGCAGACCCCGGAGTAGCCGTTCTGCAGAGAATATTGCTGCTGGAGCCGAGGATGTCATGGAAGCGCTGTCGACATCGACCAGACGACGTGCTACGCAAATGGGTATCAGTCGACGGTCTTTACAGCGAATTTTGTTAAAAGATTTGAAGATGTTTCCGTACAAAGTCCAGACTTAGTTACTGTGAATGGTGAGCGGTACAGAGAAATGATTAACGAGTTCTTTTTGCCGCAACTTGATGAATTGGGATTGGAAAACATGTGGTTCCAACAGGACGGTGTGCAACGGCACACACTGCACGTGCCACAACCGATATGCTGAAGGACGCCTCAGACTCTTGCAGCTCTTAAAGACAATATCCGTCAAGAATGTGAGGACTTATCGCCCGAAGTTTTGGCCAAAGTGATAGAAAATGCCATAAAAAGGGCTCAAATGACAGTCAACTGTTGCAAAAAAATTAAAAGACCAAATAAAAATAATCCACAAGAAGAATCAAAGTTTTTCATTTTTTTTTTAATTACAGCCAAAAAACATCGGAAGGTTATTTTTGCGCCACCCTTTAGAAAGAGTTTCACTGTTTTAGTTCCCTAGATATAACAAATTAAATAATTACTTTGTGTGGGGAGTACATGCCCCTCTCATTCTATAAAGCTATAATTTTACTCGAAAACGAACGTTATCTTTTGAGGCCTCTAAATTTATGTATGAATAATTACATTATATGGGGTACTCTTCCCTCCGGCCCGTTCGAACAGTATAAGGCTATTTTGATTTCCGGATCATTTTTATCTTAAAAACTTTTTAAAGGTGCTTTAGTAAATTTGAATAATAAAAAAAGACATAAAGGTGAAGTTACACCAGCGGTAAGTTAGTTTTTGATAAAAAAAGTGACTTTTTGGTGATTGTGATTTTTTGGCGAATTGTGGATTCCTTACTGCACTTTTTAATTATGAATATATTTTTTTTATTGTTTTTGTGCATTTTCGGTCTTCAATTAAATATAAATTTTATTTTCGAAACTAAATTTTTTAAATTTTTAGTGATATTTTCGGTGAAAATGTGGTATTTTAGATCGAAAATGTTGCCTTAGCGAATTTTTAAACTATTGATAGTTTTTATTTTTTTATTCTTAATGAAATTATTTATAATTTATAATTTTTTCACCCAATCTTATTAAGTCTTTTAGTGAAATTTTGGTGAAATTTCAATTGTTTAGTTAAATTCCGAATTTCGATAATATGGATTTTTTTTTTAGAATTTTCGGTTTACGATACAACAAAGCAATAAATGCTATCAAAAAAGAAAAAGAAGACAACATTGGAAAAACCTAAGAAAAATATAGGGGCTCGAATTTTTTTACCATATCTCTACCATTTATGAACCTATTTTACTGATTTTCAATATCTTCCAGATAGTTTCGAAAAATATGTTATTGGTATACCAAGATTTTTCATAACTTACCTGAACTCTTCTGAAAAGACATTTAAACTCAAACGCGGACAAAAAATGTGATTTTAGATACATTTTGGTGAAATTGTAATTATTCGGTGATATTCCGATTTTTTTTAGAATCTAGAGTTTTATTTCCGAATTTACGATTTCGACTACAACAAAACAAAAAATAATAATAATTTTGAGGTTCCTAATTTAAAAAAGAAACACAGAAAGTTCAAATTAAATGGAGAATGTTTTTGAATTTTTTGAAGATTATGCCTATCAAATGTTGGCCGTTGCTACATCACAGATTGTCCATTAGTTGAGCACAATTTTCGATGACTTGTTCGACCATTTCGACTGGTAACTGGCGAATGACACTCGTGATGTTTTCTTTCAAGGCCTGAATCGAAGATTAATAAACTTTAGACTTTACATATCCACACAGGAAAAAGTCTAACGGTGTGATATAACACGATCCTGGTGGCCAACCGACCAGCCCAAAAAGTGAAAAAATGTGCTCACCGAAATGTTCTCTTAATAAATGCATTGATTGATGCGATGTGTGGGAAGTGGCGCAGTCTTGCTGAAACCAAATATCTCCGAGAACACAAGCTTCAATTTCAGGCCTTAAATAGTCGGCTATCATGGCACGATAACGGTCGGCTTGACGGTTACGTTAGCACCGGCATCATTTCTAAAGAAATAAGAACCGATGTTTTTCTGGATGAAGTGGCAGCTCTTGAATCTCTTCAGGTGGCTCTTCGTCCCAAATGCGGCAATTTTGTTTGTTTACATACCTATTCAGCCAGAATTGAGCCTCATCGCTAAACGAAATTCGCCTCGAAAACGTCGTTTCATCTTGGAACTTTTCAAGAGCCCATAGAGCGAAGTGATTCAGGCGTAAGTCTTTCCATTATGAAATGCCAAACAATACTAAATAAAAATAACATGACAGCATGAAACTGTGTCTGACAAATTTGTGCAATTAATTTTTTCGGTAACTTTTTTATAGCCTTTAAAAATTGATTTCAACCCGATTACTGAAAGACGGCCATCGTTAGATCGAGTTCTGTTTTTATGTCTTTAAATATGTTTTGAAAGGTTGGGGCAGGGTATAACAGGTTTAAATTTAAGTATTTCATTTGAAACAATTTCGTTATCGTAGTATTTCGTTTGCTGAATTTATCATTTACCCCTCTCTTCTTAACAACCGTGTAACTCTTTTATTATCATAAAATGATTTTTTTTATACTTTTTCTTTTCATTTCTGTTTTTTATCATCTCTTGTCGATTTTTACATCCTCTGAAGAATATTCATACGCACTCATCACAAAACATTTAAATCTAGATTTAAGTTCACCGTAGAAACAAAAGGCAAAAAAAAAACAAAAATGATTTATGACTTTTAAGGCTCATGGCAAGCAAAAAAAAATTGTAAAAAAGTCTCTTTTTAAAAAACAGCCATAGTAAATCATTTTAACAACCTCCGAAAAGAAAATTTCATTTTACTTGGCGGTAGTTAAGACGATTATAACGAAGAGGATTTAGAAAGTTGAAATCATAAATAAAATGGTAATAAACTAAGTGATTTATATGGCTAGATTATGGGTTAGAGGTTAAGGACTTTTTCAAAAAGGATAATTTAAAAAGGCTGAAAGAAACTTAGGAAGTTTCTATTGGAGTGCCACATAAGGTCATGATATATGTTACAAGGAAGCGTTTCCTCTTTCTTCTTATATTATTTTGAAAGGGATTTGTCAACACTCTCAAAAAGTGACCTTGTGAGCCAAGAGGTACTCCATAGAGTAGCATTAGTCCGATTGACCTCTTAACTCAGTTTGAGATTTGGCTTGTTTCCTTTCTTAATGATGCCTAAGTATTCCTATCTTTCAAAGAAGTCTAATAAGTCCTTTCCTTTTTTTTACAAGACTCCAAAATATTTTGTTCCACAATTGTTGTTTAGCTTATCGCTAATAAATTCTAGGCAAACAGCCTTTCAAAAAGTGACTTCGCGAATAAACAGGTTTATCACAGAGTATCATTAGTCCGATAATAACTCATTTTGAGATTTGGCTACCTTTCTTTCTTAATGATGAGTTAGTATTTCATCCCTTTCCAAGGAGTCTGAGGTGTCTTCTGGTGTTTTTTTTGCAAGAGAATGGAAATGATTTAAAACCAAAACATTTAATGGAATCAGAAAATTGTATTCTTAGAGCGTGAGTGAGTCCACAGTGACTGGACTGGACCTGGAACTTGGTTGTAAGGCTAGCAATCAGCCTAGAATTTTAAAAAGTGTCCACGTGAGTCAAAAAGTACTCCACAGAGTGGCATTACTCCGATTGACTTAATAACTCAGATCAAGATTTGGCATTTTTTCTTTCCAAATGGTGTCTTAGTATTCCGTCCCTATATAAGAAGTCTAAGGTGTCTTGGTTTTTTGTTTGCAAGAGAATGGGAACGATTCAAAACTACAACAATTAAAGGAAACAGAAAATTGTATTTTAAGAGTGAGAAGTAACTCCACAATATGTGGTTTCGCGTTCCAGCTTGTTGAGCTTACAGCTAATTAATTCTCTAGCAATCAGGCTTGGATTTTAAAAAGTAACCTCGTGAGTTAACAGGTTCTCCACAGAGATTACCATTTGTCCGATTGAATAAATACTACAGTTTTGAGATTTGGCTTTCTTCCTTTCCTTTCATGATGCCTTCCTTTCTTTTAAAGGAGTCTTCTCTTATTTTGCAAGCGAGTTGAAATGATGCAACAGCATTTAAGGGAATCAGGAAAGCGTGTTCTCACGAGCGGAAGTGACTCCACTATATGTGGTTTCGTGTTCCAGAATGTAAGGCTTACCTGCTAATATTTTCTCTAGCAATCAAACTAGAATTTCAAAAATTACCTTCTTGAGTAGCCGATATTGGTGGACGTCAGACTATCATGGTGCAGCTATAGATCTATAAGACCAGAATAGGAATCTGATGTAAACAGAGTTCGTACTATAGAAACGCCAGGACTCAATATTTGCCCTAGTTTAATGTCAGCAATATACGAAAGATATTCAAAGTTTTTAGGGTAAATAAAACTATCTTTATACTTCATCCATTTTGTTTTAAAATTAACTCATTTTTCACAGGTACTCCACAGTACTAAGGCAGAGTAGCATTACTCCAACTGTTTTAATAATTAGGCTTGAGATCTGTCTTTCTTTTCTTTCCTACGGATGTTTTAATATTAATGTAGGGGAGATATCGAAGCAGACCGTTTTCTTAATGGTTCTCTTCTTGAGCCTCTTCTGTCCACAATGATTCTACGCAATCTATTTTTTATTTACGGCAACCTAATTACATTGAGTCACGTGCTACAACCAGCCTTTAATCTTGACTTAAGTGCATTCAGACTGTCGACTGGTAACTGTCGGCCTTCTTTCTCATCATGGAGTCTCTCGAAATTGCTAGCATTTGGCTTAGATCTCCCATGGCGTTTACATTTATCAAGTTTCTGCCCATGGTTCCAAGTCTTATGTTAGCCAGTGTTGGACATTCACACATAATGTGCTCTATCATTTTAGCCTCTTCCAGGCACAGTCTGTAAATATCATCTTCTTCAATTTATAGCTTGTCTAGATGATACCTGAAGTTTCCATGACTTGTCACTAACGCAGTTATCGACATTAAGGTACTTTTAGTACATCTGAACACCTTAGTGGTTTTCCTGCCTAAGAACTCTTTGCAGGAAGGCCAGTAACCATTCGAACACCATTTAAGGCTATCTGCAAGTAGCAGCCTCCCTACACCCTTTCAGTTTTAGTGAGTTCACCCATTGCGAGACCTTCTCTTGCATTAGGACATATCCCAGTGCTACTCTGGGTTCTGGTTACCTCATTCACCGAAACACATCTGTTAAGTTTTAAAACACATTCCACCACTAGATTAGAGCACACGTTCACTTGCCTCATGCCTTAGTATTCCATCTCTTTCGAAGGAGTCTAAGATGTCTTCAGTTTTTTTGCAAGAGCATGGGAATTATTCAAAACTACAACATTTAATGGAATCAGAAAATTGTATCTTAAGAGCAAAATTGAGTCCACATTATGTGGTTCAGAGTTCCAGGTTGTAAGGTTAGTAAACATCCTAGGATATTTAAAGCTAATCTCGTGAGTCAACAAGTACTCCACAGAGTAGCATTGGTTCGATTGACTTAATAACTCGCTTTGAGGTTTAACTTTCTTTCCTTCCAAATGGTGCCTCTTAGTATTCCGTCCCTTTAGAAGGAGTCTTCTCTTTTTTTGCAAGAGAATGGGAATGATTCAAAACTACAACATTTAATGGAATCAGAAAATTGTATCTTAAGAGCTAAAGTGAGTCCACAATATGTGGTTCAGTGTTCCAGGTTGTAAGGCTAGCAACCAGCCTAGGATTTTAAAAAGTTTCCTCGTGAGTCAACAAGTACTCCACAGAGCAGCATTAGTCCGATTGACTTAATAACTCGCTTTGAGGTTTAACTTTCTTTCTTTCCAAATGGTGCCTCTTAGTATTCCGTCCCTTTAGAAGGAGTCTTCTCTTTATTTTCAAGAGCATGGGAATGATTCAAAACTACAACATTTAATGGAATCAGAAAATTGTATCTTAAGAGCAAAAGTGAGTCCACAATATATGGTCCAGAGTACCAGGTTGTTAGGCTAGCAACCAGCCTAGCATTTTAAAAAGTGTTCTCGTGAGTCAACAAGTACTCCACAGAGCAGCATTAGTCCGATTGACTTAATAATTCGCTTTGAGGTTGGGCTTTCTTTCCAAATGGTGCCTCTTAGTATTCCGTCCCTTTAGAAGGAGCCTTCTTTATTTTTTGCAAGAGAATAGGAATGATTTAAAACTACAACATTTAAAGGAATCAGAAAATTATAACTTAAGAGCAAAAGTGACTCCACAATATGTGGTCCAGAGTTCCAGGTTGTTAGGCTAGCAACCAGCCTAGGATTTTAAAAAGTATCCTCTTGAGTCAACAAGTACTCCACAGAGCAGCATTAGGCCGATTGACTTAATAACTCGCTTTGAGGTTTGGCTTTTTTTCCTCCCAAATGGTGCCTCTAGTATTCCTTCCCCTTAGAAGGAGTCTCAGTATTCTTTTTGTGCAAGAGAATCTTCAAATGTTGGCTTTGGTTGGCTTAACACTATCTCTTTAAAAAATAATAAAACACAATCCTCTCAGTTTAAGAATATAAATCATACAAATACTTGCACTAAATATTTGTTTTATTTAAATCTACAAAATTTCAATTTCCTACATGATGAAATCCATATTTTGTTTGCATATAAAAATGCAATTTATATCCAGGATTTATTATTTCGAAAACCTTTTTTATTGTTTTCCATCTGCATAAATATTCCTCTATATATTTATATCAGCATTTATTTACAAAGTAATATTTATTTCAACAAAATAGTTTGAGCAGAGTTATAAATTTGTTTCTATTTGTTGCTGCCAACTACTTCAGTTGTTCTACAATATTTAAATGTATAAATGTTCCACAAGCAATATATTGTTGCTACTGCTGGATACTGGGAACTACTATACAGCCTGTGAACATTTCAGGATGTAGAGAATGAAAAAAAAAGACAATTTCAAATGAACTTTACGAAACTTGCACCAGGTGTTTGCTGCAACAAAACACTTAATATTTTTTTTCTATAATTTTTTTTGTGCTAAGATGCAGTCTAGAATTGAAAAAAGCATAACATTTTTTGCAGTTTTCTAAGATACAATTTTATTTTGTCACCTCAGAGAACGAACAAAAAAGGAGTATAGGAAATAAAGTGATTTTAATGTTAGAAAAATTGCAATTGCAGCTGATGCTAAAAATGTTTTGCTAGATTTTTTGTTAATTTTGCTAAAAGCTTAATACTCCGTTAAACAAAGAGTTAAACTAAATATTATATTCAATTGTTAACTTTTTAATAAATAACCTTATAAAGCCGATAGATACTTAGACTTTCAGACGGTTGATAAAAACTCTGCTGACATATTTCTGCCAGTATAACTGCGATCTTATTGAGGTTTACAACTTCCACGACTAGTCACTACGATAAGTTGCCCGCTTCTGTGTGGTTGTTGGCAAGGTCCTTGTGGGAGAGCTATGTAGTAGTTGTAGTTTAAACTGAAATATTGAAAAATAAGTGCAATAAAATATGGCAACGCCTTTAAGAGTACGACAGAACTCCAATCTATAAAACGAGTAATACAGATCTCCAACCTCTTTTCTTTTTTTTTTGTGGGGGGAATCCCTTCGCTCCTCAATGTTTTTTGGTATCCGACTGGAAATTTACTCGTGCTGTCACTAGTTCTCGACTGTAATGATTACAGACTGACGACTGATACATGTCGACATTCTTCCTCATCACAGAGTCTATGGTAAGATTGCTAAAATTTGCTTAAGGCTAAGGTCTCCACAGCAACTTTATTTAGTATGTATCTGACCGTGGTTCAAAGCCTTTTTTTATGTTAGCCCTTTTCCAAGCACGTTCTGAAAGTATCGTCTTAACGCGATTTTTAACTTGGCCAGATAATAAGGGGTGATCCATTTCGAGGTTCCCTACTTTTTTAAAGAAAAAAAACAAAGAAAATTCAAATTCAATTTGGAATCTTTATTATCATTTGAAAGAACATTCTTTGGCATTTATGCTACGTCCAATTTTCGATGACTCGTTCGAGCATTTCAAGTGGTAACTGGCGAATGACACGCGTGATGTTTTCCTCCAAGGCCTGAATCGAGGCGGATTTGTCCGCATAAACTTAAGACGTTACATATCCCCACAGGAAAAAGTCTAACGGTGTGATATCACACGATCTTGGTGGCCAATCGACTGGACCAAAACGTGAAATTATGTACTCACCGAAATGTTCTCTCAATAAATTCATTGATTGATGCGATGTGTGGGAAGTGGCGCCGTCTTGCTGAAATCAAATGTCGCCGAGATCACGAGCTTCAATTTCAGGCATTAAATAGTTGGTTATCATGGCTGACGGTTACATTCGTACCGGCATCATTTTTAAAGAAATATTGGACAGATGATTCCACCGGCCCACAAACCACACCAAACCGTTGTTTTTTCTGGATGAAGTGGCAGTTCTTGAATCTCTTCAGGTTGCTCTTCGTCCCAAAAGCGGAAATTTTGTTTGTTTACATACCCAGTGAGCCAGAAATTTGCCTCATCGCTAAACAAAATTTGCCTCGAGAACGTCGGATCTTCTTGGAACTTTACAAGAGCCCATAGAGCGAAGCGATTCAGGCGTAAGTATTTTCATTATGAAATGGCAAACTAAATACTAAACAAAAATAACATGACAGCATGATACGACTCACACGTAATCTGTCAAAAAAAGGCTGTTGAAAAAAGTATCTCTACTTGAATCACCAGAGTCTTTGGTGGAAATTCAACCCACAATCCCGGACTGCTAGACTAGCACACTACCTACTAGCCCACCTAGGCGCCCTCTCCGATCTCTTAGAATTGTATAAGAAAATAGTTCAGCCTGTCATAGTACTAAAATTTCTTCTTCTACAATTATAGGGTTATTAATGACAAGATTTTTCAATTTAGCAACTTAAGTTAGTGGGCTTCAGGCTTTAAAGCCTGAATTTTGCTTTTCTCAATATAAGCGCTTGTTAAAATATAACTAAATCTTGCTGTGTATAAGGTATTTAGGAAATTTTTTTGTTATATAAAACAAACATTTACGACTTTCTGTATGAAGTCCCAATTGGGGCAGGTTTTTCTTGGTGATTCACGCCTTTATATATGCTGTTGCCTGCGGAATGTACAGGGACGCCCACCCGCGAGGTTTGCACTCAATTGAAACTGGAAGATGATAATCTTCGAGATCTAACAAGTGGCAAAATGAATAGTCTGGAGAGACTCTAGAAGCTCTATTCCAGACATTGGTGAAGCTCTTCGGAGAATAACGTAGAGACTGCCATTTAATTCAAATTGAGGAGAATGAATAGTAAAACGTAGGATGTGCTTAGCAAAATAGCGTAGGATGTGCAACAGCTGTGTGGAGTTTAGAGGGTCTCCATTTTCCCAACAACTTACTACTTATTATTGTTCAAAACTTAGGCCATATACACTCAAAGCACGTCACTCTCGGAACACCCTTTAATTTTAAGGTTTAATTTAATAGAAAGCGAACATAGAGTTAATTACTGTCTGCAAATTTTAAGTGGTTGCCTCCTATAGCTCAAGAAATAAAGACATAACGGCAAATAACACCTCCCTATCGGAACACCCTATAAGTTTTAATATTTATTGCTATAGCGGCCACAGTTATACCACTTTTGCGCAAATATCAAGAGTCTACCTATTATGGTTCAAAACTTAGGCCTTATACATGCAAATCACGCAAATCACTATCGGAACACCCTGTAATTTTTAGGTTTATTTTTTTAGACTTTTTTATATAGCGAAATAAGTTTTAATTACTGTTTTTAAATTTTGAGTCTATGCCTCCTACAGTTCACGAAATAGGCACATATTCGTGAATAACACCTCTCTATCAGAACACCCTATAAGTTTTAGTATTTGTTGCTAAAGCGGCAACAGCTATACATCATCTGTGAAAATTTCAAGAGTCTACCTATTACGGTTCAAGAGATAAAAGGCGCTGACAGACGGACAGACGGATAGACGCACAGACGGACAGACATTGTAGCGAAAACAATAGGGTTACGTTTTTACACTTTGTGTACGGAACCCTAAAAAGTAATAAATTACAATAATTACTTTGATTAATATTCTTTTCTTTTCTTAAAACTGAATTTTTTTTGGAAATTATTAGAAAAAAAAATTCCAACGGACTTCGCGACGCATCCTTTCGGTGGGTGGAAGTAGAGTGCCATAAAAACTTAGAAATTTCATGTTTATGGTATTAAGGCATATGTTATCCACTTCTCTTAATAATTATATTATTTTTGCAAATAATATTTTATGTCACCGCCCACAAAAAGGGGCGGGGCGAAAAACGGATTTTTTTTTTATATCTCCATGATCTAAGTTTAGGTTTTTGACTATAGAAGTTGCATTTGCTAAACAAATATATGGGAAAATTTGAAAAAAAAAATTTAACTTTCCAGAGGTGGGATTAGTTCTTCCAAGAGGAACTTTTTTCTCCTTAGTCCGATTTTTCTTATTTTATAACTTTAACTGGCTATGACCATAAGATATTTTGCTGCCTCTCACTTAATAAATTTTCAGAGCCACTAACTATAATCTGAAAAAAGTAATGTCCGGCTAGATTGCCAAAATACCCCTATGTGCGATGGTAGGAATTTTTCCAACAGCTCATTCGTATGAGTTACGAAACGACTCTGAAAGTGGAGGGAACGGCCGAGAGAAAGGACTGTATTGAAATGAATGAGTACCAGCAAACTGTCTAATCATGACTTAAGCATTTGAGAGTTATTAGGCTTCAAGAGAACTTACTTCGTTCAAATTAAAATTATTGCTTTCATTAGTTTTTAAATAAAATATTTTATCAAAACAGTTCGTAAACAACTTTGAAAAAGTTCTATAGGATCATTAAATGTTGGCAATTAGTAACTTTTATTTAAGTTTTTATTTTTATTTTTTCAATGCTTCAAATGAAAAAGTAAAATAAATAAATAAACAAACAACTTTTTTAATGTAATTAAAAGTCCCACACAAAATATGTAAGTAAAGCAGTCAAGTGTTTAGTATAAAGACACTAGGGATGGATTTAATAACAAGTGTTAAGGGTTTGGCAATAAAAACCAAAAGATTTTGGCACTTGGTGGTGGTTTTGTTGTACAACAAAGACAAAAAACATGGAAAGTAACAAGGTTGATCAAATAAAGGGTGTTTTTTATAGAGGTATAGAACTTTAAGTTGGCATTACTTTTCAAGATGGCGACCGATTTAACAGCTGTCAAGTGATTTGTTCTCAGTTTGGTTTGGCAATTCATCATGAATAGACTCACGCCTGAACAACGCTCGTAAATAGTGCAATTTTATTTTACCGCTGTTCCCGATTTTCATAAGCGAATTTTGTTTAGCAATAAAGCGCACTTCTGGTTGAATGGCTACGTCAACAAACAAAACTGCCGCATTTGGAGTGAAGGTAATCCTCAAGTGTATGTCGAAACACCGTTACATCCAGAAAAACTGACTGTTTGGTGCGCTTTATGGGCTGGTGGAATCATTGGTCCGTACTTATTCAAAAACGATGGTGGCCTGAACGTTACAGTCAATGGTGATCGGTATAGAGCCATGATTACTAACTTTTTCATTCCTGAATTGAATAACCATGATGTCCAGGAGATGTGGTTTCAACAAGACGGCGCAACATGTCACACATCTCGTGCCACAATATATTCATTAAAAGACACGTTTGGTGACCGCCTAATTTCACGTTTTGGACCTGTGAATTGGCCTGCAAGATGTTGTGATTTAACACCGCTTGACTACTTTCTGTGGGGCTATGTAAAGTCATTGGTCTATGCGGATAAGCCAAAAACGCTTGACCATTTGGAAGACAACATTCGCCGTGTTATTGCCGATATACGGCCACAAAAGTTGGAAAAAGTCATCGAAAATTGGACGTCCAGAGTGAACTACATCCGTGCCAGCCGTGGTGGTCATATGCCAGAAATCATATTTAAAATGTAATGCCACAAGATTATATTTCGGATAAATAAAATTCATGTCAATCGAATAATCCATCGTTGTTGTATTGCAACTTAAAGTTCTATACCTCTATAAAAAACACCCTTATTTTATCGTTATTATCCATGTACAAGGTAGTGTAAAATTAAGCACCCTATTGGAAGAGGTTAAAATTTTTTCAAATGGCGTCGAATGTCAATCATATTTGTGAACTAGACACCTGTAATATACAATCAGACATGCCACGGAGCGCTAAAACTCCACAAGAGTGTGAAAAAATAATTGTATGGATGTTTTTTTTTTACCAATAATTGGTCGTTGATATTAGCGCAGCGTGAATTTCAACGTCAATTTCCTAAACATGTCGCACCAAATGGGCAAACAAAAGACTTTGCAGAGCTTGGCCGCCAATTCAAATTAATTCTCCTACTGGACACTAGAGGCGCTGCTACATTGTCATTATAGAGTTGTTGTAAAAAGTAAAGCCTTCTTAAACTTATCAACATCTGTCTTCTCGCATCTTTCGATTATTAAGGAAACAAAAGATTATGAGGCAGCAGTAATTACCTGAGAGTTATTTGTCTCATAAAAAAAATAAAACAAATTCCATTATTGAACATCAAAAAATTTATTATATTAATGACAACTTGTCACTAAAATGATCCTTATTTATCATTTGTCTGATGTCTGTGCGTCATTGCAATGATGACAGAATGGTGATCGGGTTTCGACAATATGATGACAAAATCACCAACTGATGTAAAGATTAACATCACTAGAATGACAAGTTTCACGGGATCAAAAACGATGGCACTTGTCATAGTATTTATATCACATTACAATAGAATTATGATGGATTTTTCATTTATTTCAGTCTTGTATTCTTTTATTGAACAATAGATAAATATTATATTGATGACAACTTGTCATTAAAGTGGTCCGTCTCTGTCAATTGTTTGATGTCTGTGCATCATTGCGTTGATGACAGAGTGGTGATCGTTTCCATTGAGGACAAAATGTAAAGCATAACATTATAAGGATGACCAGTTTCACGAAGTTAAAAACGAAGGCACTTGCCATAGTATTTATATCACATTACAATGGAATTATGATGGATTTTTCATTTATTTCAGTCTTGTATTATTTTATAAAACAATAGATATTTATTATATTGATGACAACTTGTCATTAAAGTGATCTTTCTTTGTCATTTGTTTGATGTCTGTGCGTCATTGCATTAATGACAGAATAGTGATGGTTTCCATTGATTATTATATTGATGACAACTTGTCATTAAAATGATCTTTATTTGTCATTTGTTTGATGTCTGTGCGTGATCACATTGACGACAGAATGGTGAACGTTTCGACAAATTGATGACAAAATGACCAACTGATGTACTGATGACAATGATGATGATGTAACTGATGACAAAATTCACAGGGACAAAAACGAAGAAACTTGTCATAGTATTAATGACAAATTACACCAGCATTATGATGGTTTTTCCTATCATCGAAAATTAAAAGTTTGTAAGATTCGGTACTGATCAAGAGTGAGCCCTACGTTTTCATTTATTTCATTCTTGGCTTGCCAGTGTGTGACCATCAATGACACATTCATATATGATGTAAGTAAAATAAAAACTAAAAACAAACTCCAGGCAACAAGTAATAAAAATACAAATCTGAAAAGAAAATAAAATAAAGACATGATAAGAATTTAAAAATGCAATTACTTCAGAAACCAAGACATAAATCGAAAACTTTAGGGCAAAAATGCAATAGCATTTCTTTGAAGATTGCAAAAATTAAGTTTAAACTAAAAGCACAAACAAAAGCAAAAGACTACAGTTCCTTTAGGGAATAACCGAAGAGTCCCTTGTTGATAAGTTTTTTTAATTTCACAAAATATTTACTTAATTTACCCCTTAATATTTGAAGAAAACTATCTACCCTTTACATTATACATTTCTTTCATTTAGAAAGCTACGAGGCAGGTAGCTAGAATTATCAGAGGCAAACTAAAAATGAAAAAATCCTTGTTTTAAATTATTTTGTGGCATCTCCAGGAGTTTTACTTATTGCGGAAATCATATTAACGGCATTGTCATAGCGTAAGGGCATTCCCCAACTTGTTAAAAGTCAAGCGTGACACAAAACACAGTTGTATTTGACATTCTGTTATATAATTTTTTCGATACAAGTATTTCAACACTAATTCTACTTGGTATTCGGTGATAAAATTTCAATGCTAAAAGTAATCGGTATCGATAGAAAAATATTGAAAATGTACGAATTGTATTTCTTGCATCATTTCATCCTTATCTACGTTTTGATGAAAAATTTTACCTAAATGCGGTTTTTTTACCTATTCATGTCGCGTCTTTACCCCAAAAGGCAAGCCTATTTATAAGTTTGTCACATTCGCAATTTCTATAATATTCATAAAGAATATATAATTCTGGATCCTTATAAATAAAATAGTCGCTATAGCGATTTTCGTCTATCCATCCGTGTTCGTGTTGAAATGGATGTTCTGAAGATCCTAGATAACTTGTGAATATTTTAATCGGTAAAATCGCTTAATAAAAAATGGCGGAGATATGTTATACAAGTAAGAGTGCTATATCCGGCCATGCCGAATCTTATATACCCTTCACCATAGCAATGCTAGATATTGTTACCCTCTTATGTTTCTTTCTGTTTTGTAAATTATTTTTAAGAACTTGTTTTTTAAAAATGTGTTTTTTTGTAAATATTTTTTGAAAAACTTTTTGTGAAATGTTTTTTGAAAATTTTTTGTAAAAATTTTATTTTGAAAATTTTTGGTAAAAATTTTTTTTTCAAAATTTTTTGTAAAACTTTTTTTTTAATTATTTGTAAAAAATTTTTTTTGAAAAAGTATTGGAGAGTTAGATTTCTTATTTCGAATGAAAAAAAGTGAAACACACGCCTTATAATTAATTAAAAATACTTTTCGAAATTTATCTTATCTAAAATAAGGAACAACAAATAGTAACTACCAACTGTATTTAATATTAATTCAGTCAAGTTTATCAACACAAAAACAAAATCTAAACAATTATATATACAGTAGCGAGCAAACATACAGTAAAACAAAATGTAACGTTGTACATATTTATTAAAAATGTATTAAGCAAGAGTTGTTCAAATTTACTTAATTTGTTTGCACTCAAGGCAAATTAATGGCAGGTAAACTCGCGGCGAAAAAAACTCAAAAAAATTTTAAGAACATTTTGACACTGGAAGACAAACGAAAGCAAAAAATAGTCACCTGAGCTGTCAAGATTACCTGTTAATAAATTTGCCTTGGTATGCAATCAAATAAAAGACGATATGAATTTGTTACCGTTATTTTGAAAAAGATGCATTCAAATGTAATTTAATACAGCGTTGCATTTTTGCTGTTCGCTACTGTACTATATTACTTAGTAAAAATTTTTTTTGGAAATTTTTTTTAAAAATTTTTTTTGAAAATTTTTTGTATATATTTTTTTGGAAACTTTGTAAAACTTTTATTTGAAAATTTTTAGAATTTTTTTTTGGAAATATTTTTTGTAAAAATTTTTTAGAAAAAATTTTTTTTGATATTTTTTGGAAAATTTATTGTAAATATTTTTTGAAAACTTTATGGAAAAATTTTGGGAAAATTTTTTGTAAAATTTTTGAAAAATTTTTTGTAAATTTTTTATATAGAAATTTTTTGAAAATTTTTTTTAAATATTTTTTGCAAAACTTTGTGCAAATGTTTTGTAAAAATTTATTGAAAAATTTTTGTAATAATTTTTTGTAAAAATATTTTAGAAAGTTTTTTTTTTAACTCTGGAAAACTTTTTTTTGAACATTTTTTGTAAAATTTTTTTTAACATATTTTTTAAACTTTTGTAAATATTTTTTCTGAGATTTTTTTGTACATATTATTTGAAAACATTTTGTAAATATTTTTTTAAACATTTTTTGTATAAATTTTCTGGAAAATTTTTTGGAAAAATTATTTGGAAAACTTTTTGCAAAATTTTTTTTTCTATTTTTTTATGAAAATTTCTTGTAAAAATTAAGATTACATTGCGTAAGAATGGTCAGTCTAAAGCAAAAATTCAATAGAAAAAATTTCCTCATAGTGACCCTCCCTAATTGGCCTATTGACTGCTCCTGGTCACTAGTGGGCACCCTGTGAGTCTATTGGCCTACCCTATATGTATTGTTTTCTATAAAGGCCTTTAGACAAATCAAACCCAAAAACCCTTACTAAACTAAAAATATACATAAAATCGGAGCTCGCAGGGGGTTCTTAACCCCCCGTGATCTGATTACCCTTCTTACGATGTACCTGTCGTGGTCTAATATTTACTGAACAAAAGAATCATTAAAACCGAAACAAAAATTTAAAAAAACGTGAACAAATATAGGGGGACGTAGTTTTTTGCCCGCAACCCCCAAAGGAATGATCTGATGTTGCTGAATTGAAATCCCAAAATTTTCGAAACTATGGCTGGCAGATTGGTAGGCTTAAATATTCTGTATCTCGTCTGTTGCCTTGGCAAATGACATTACTACCCGAACACTGACAGGCAGACATGGCTTAATCAACTTTCTATGTATAAGGATCCAGAATATATACATATATACGTTATGGGGTCGGAAATTAAGAATTAGAAATTACATACGGAATGACAAACTTATATATGTGGTGAAGAGTATAAAAAGGCGAGCTCATATAAAAAAAAACAAATATTTTCAAATAAACACCAATTTACTTGTTGTTAAGTTCAGCCATTGCTAGATCAAGAATTGTATATTTCACGGTTGATCTTATCTTTTGCGGGTAATCTCTCTGATGAGCGACCAAGAGAAGTAATATACCTTCTTCTTAGTTAAATCTAATCACGTTCAGGGCCAAGTTTCCTTAAAAACGTTATTTCATGTTTCGCTATTTCTGCCTTAATTGATGGCACGTTTTGATCTTTGTGAATGTTCCGCTTTTTTTTATATACCAGCGCGCCTTTGAATTTTTTCGAAGTTGCTAGCACCGCCTAGCACCATATTGGTTTGGAGATCGTCTAGTATAGCAGAAGTTTGCAATCTAAGCTGAGTGGGTAGTGTTTTTGCTAATGAGACCGTTTGGTTGGACTCCATTGGTGTTAATTTTGATTCTATATGGATTTTCCATGTAGCCCGCCGATAGTGATGTTTACCGGGGTATTTACGTACTGAAATTTAAGGTCTCATTTGGTTATTTATGCGAATAAAGGGGCATGAGGCTCTAAACAGTGTAAAAATTCTATGTGTATATTTTTGGTTACTCACCTTTATACTCCATATCTTCAACCATTTGTCTAAATTGAGTAAGTGGTCCTTCGTGGTAATTATATTGATGCTACTTGGGGACTTTCGTGAAAGTTTAGAAAGCTGTGTTGTCCACAAATGTCTATGTGTTTACACGGTTGCTAGTTGGCATGTCCAAAGTATACAAGAGGTATAACATGGATAATAACATACAACTTTGGGAAACTCTGGCCACAATTGGCTCAGAAGAGCTTAAAAATTCTACTTCGTTCGGCATGAACTTTCGATCACTTAAATATCTTTCTAGCAGCTTACAGAAGTTTTCGAATGCTTTAAAAACGTTGATATTAAGCGCAGGTCAGTATTATTTTTTTTTTCTCAAAGTCTGTGTGTTTGTTTGATCGTACTTTGTTGGGTTAACATATATCATTTCTCGCAAAGAATTAGGTTCAGCTTAGTTAATAACATCTTCTCAAATAACTTTGACATCTATACATAAAATGAAATAGTAACTCATTTCCTGTCTCTCTATCTATCTGTGTGTCTTTCTCTTCGTGTTCACATCACGTAAAAACTACTGGATGGATTTTAGTAAAATTTTGTGAGGAGGTACCTCAGTATCCCAATACCAATATAGGATACTTTTTTCCGAAACAATATCTTATTTCCAAGAGAAAGTGTAGAAAAGGCAGTGAAAGTACGCAGTTATTTTAGTAAGGATGAGAACATTTATAAAGTAAATACACAAACCATAACTGAAGCATTAACCGATATGCTTAAGCTATCCATATCTGTTAGTGCTTCAGTTTTGGTCGATGTATTTACTTATTTTAGTAGGGATAAGAACCTTAGTAAAGTAAATACATAAACAATAACTGAAGAAGTAAAAAAGTAAGGCTCTTTGGTGAGGATTGCTGCAAAATCGAACAAAATATTGCAAGGACCATGGCAAAGGGGCGGGCACAGCTAGTATAATAATATAGTAACTCATTTCCTGTCTGCCTGTCTGTCTTTCGCTTTGTGTTTGCATCACGTTAAAAATACTGGATGGACTTTAACAAAATTTTGTAAGGAGGTACCTTAGTATCCTGGTTCCAATATCTTATTTCCAAAAGAAAGTGGCGAAAAAGCAGTGAAAGTACGCCAATTTTTTTTTTACCGATCTAAAGGTACTGCATACTTTCTGGCTTCTTTTATTTTTGAAATTACAAAATGAATTGCAGGTGGGATATTTTAAACACGGTTGCGCAACAGATGGCGTTGTTTTATAATAATGACAAAATGAATTGAAAGCGGGATATTTTAAACACGGATGCTCAATAGATGGCGCTGTTTTCAAATAATCACAAAATAAAAGTTACTCACTGCCAAATAGCCAATTGAATACCATTTGTACTTGATTTGAATTTTAACTTTGTGGAATTATATTGTTATTAAAACATTTTAAATTTTAGAATTTCATATAAATTTTAGAATTTTATCCAGAGATGGGTAGCTTTATATAAAGTCAATATGTAAGAGTTAAAATTTGGTGTGGATTACTTTCATAGCAAAATCGAACAAAATATTGTCAGGGCGCACACAATGTGTGTGGGTACAGCTAATATTTGATAAAAAAAAAATCAAACTCATTAAAAAACCTTTCAAGCTGGAGGAAAGTAGTCAAGACGTAATATGACATTAAAAACAAAACGAATAATTTTTTGAGGCAACACAAACGGCATCTTGGGATCAGAGCTAAGGGGCTTTTTTAGGGTTTAAATTAATCTCTCAATATCACGAAATTCAAATCTTCGGGGTACTCCAGTCGTTACTTACTTACTTAGGTGGCTATTACAGAACATTTGTTCCTGTAGCCGAACGTAAAATAGATTTCCAAGCGCCTCGATCTTCTGCGCTTCTTCTCCAGTTTCTGACACCAAATTTCGAGATGTCTTCCTCAACTTGATCTTTCCATCGAAGTTTTGGTCTTCCCCTTCTGCGTGAACCGACACTAGGTTCGCATTCAAATGACTTTCTAGCTGGAGCATCTTCATCCATTCTAACAACATGACCTAGCCAACGCAATCGTTGTAATTTGATACGTTTGACTATGTCTATGTCGGCATACAGCTCATACAGCTCATGGTTCATACGACACCGATATTCTCCGCCAACGCAGATTGGTACATAGATTTTTCGAAGAATTTTTCTCTCAAACACTCCAAGCACAGCATCATCTGCTTTCCCAAGTACCCATGCTTCGGAACCATATAATAGCACGGGTAGTATCAGTGTCTTGTAGAGAGTGATTTTTGTCTGTCGAGAGGTGGCCTTGTTTTTAAACTGCTTACCTGTTTATCAGTCGTTACATTTTTTTCAATTGTCCAACAAACAGATTGTCTTTTTTGTGTATTATTTCTGTTGTCCTCAACGCTGTGTAATCCTTGCGATTGCGAGGTGAGTAAGGAGGTCTCCAACTATCAGCCGACAACTGTAAATCGCTTAAACAAGAAGTGAGCTTGAAAGGGCAGCAAAGCAGTATTGGAATGCTTTAATGCACGAATATTATGTAAATAAACCTATTAGTTTTGTAATTATTTCATAAGTTAAGATTTAAATTTCGAGCAATTTTGGGTCTGCCATCATATAGCGAAGTATCAATTATCCCCAACAATTACAGAAGTTAAATAATCATCATAATTAAATTTAGTTTCATTTTTCAATAAATGAAAACTACTTTAGTACTGTTCTGTTCCTGCCCTTGTCTCCCCATTATACTAAAACTGAAAGTTCAAGGATAGAGTAGTCTGTCAGTCCCATTTAATAAATAAACTTTTAGCCAATTAACAAAGTTTATGGCATTTGTTACAAGTGGATTTTAAGTAGATCAATTTTTAGGCGAACAAAAAGTAAATGGAAAATATTGACTTTTTTTTTATTTGGTTTGTTTTATGTGGCAGATAAAATCCCAAGGAAATGAGAAAAAAGAACATTTTACAAAAAGGCACAAACTTTCAATGGCTACAACTAAATCAACTTTTTCAACTAAGACTTCTAGTACAACGAATAGTTTTCGGTTTGGGATAATACAGATAAAACTTTTTGATTGCATTTTATAATTGTCAATGGAAATGGAAAGAAAGTGTGAGAGATTGAAAGAATGAAAAAAAAAGAGAAGAAAAACAAATAGAACTTAATCGAGAAATATAAAATTTTTAAGGACAAAATATTGTTTCTGATATTTTCTTTGGCACTTAAATTAAAATACTTTATCGAGAAAAGTAATCGAAGAAAGTTTAATGTCAAACAAAAGAAAATATACAGAAGATTTACAACTGAAATTAAAAAAGTATTAAAATAATGAAACATGAAAAGTTTTATGTACTAATAAAGTTTATTGCAATAAAAAGAATTTTAAAAGCTTTTAAAAAGCTGCAAAAAGCTTAAAGCTCTTAATGCAAAATGCGAAGCAAAGAAACAGGAAAAGTTTTTTGTACTAAGAAAGTTTATTGCATTAAAAAGAATTTTAAAAGCTTGCCAAAAGCTGTGAAAAGCTTCAAGCTTTAAGCTCTTCATGCGAAAAGCTTCAAGCTCTCAATGCAAGATTTAAAACAAATAATAAAACATGAATAAAATAAAAAAAATTTAAAAGCCTTTAAAAAGCTGCAAAAAGCTTAAAGCTCGTCATGCAAGATTTGCAACAAATAATAAAACAGGAAAAGTTTTTTATACTAAAAAAGTTTATTGCATTAAAATGAATTTTAAATTCTTCCCAAAATCTGCGAAAATCTCCAAGCTTTAAGCTCTTCATGCGAAAATCTTCAAGCTCTCCATGCAAGATTTGATACAAATAATAACAAATAATAAAACATGAATAAAATAAAAAGAATATGAAAAGCCTTTAAAAAGCTGCAAAAAGCTTAAAGCTCTTCATGTAAGATTTGAAACAAAAAAATAAAATTTGAAAAGTTTGTTGTACTAAAAAGTTTATGACATTAAAAATAATTTTAAATGCTTCCCAAAAGCTGCGAAAAACTTAAACTTCTTTCTGCAGTATTTCAAAAAAATAATTTATATAATATATAATCAAAGCTTTTAAAAAGCTGCGAAGAGCTTGAAGCTCTTATTGCATGATTTAAGATTATTTCCATTTGTGTGGTTAAATATGACCAACAAAAATGGGAAATTTTAACAGGACTAGTGTAGTGAGTGTGGACGTTGCGCTAGCAGAAATTTTGTCCACTAAACACTTGCGAGTATAGGCAATTAGAAAAAGAGCACCACCACTAATCTATACATATAATAAAATAGTAATTCATTTCCTGTCTGTCTGCCGTTCTTTTTTGTGTTTGCATGACGCAAAATTAACAAAATTTTGTGAAGAGGTACCTTAGTATCCAGGCTCGAATATTTTTGCAAAAATATCTTATTTCCAATAGAAAGTGGAGAAAGAAAGCATTGAAAGAAAGCCGATTTTTTTTACAGATACTTTAAGGCATCTTTTATTTTTGCATGCAGTATATTTTAAGCAATGTTGTGCAACAGATGGCGCTGTTTTAAAATAGTAGTAGCTGCTAACAAAATGCTGAGTTTTATTGCTGTTTATTCATTTAAAGGCACCCACCCACCTTCTTTGTGTTTCTATTTATTTTGACAAAAGTTTTGTGGTGCACTATTTGTTTAACAAAAATATGCATATTTAATATTCGTAGTTCAAACCCTTAGAACTAAAACGAGAACATAATGTTGCTATATAAAAGTAGGAAAATCCCAACCGAAAAACATCAAATCATAACAGAAATAAAGTCCATCATCTGGCAGGCACAAGTGAATGACTAGCCGTAACCGAGTGTACTAGAAGTCGTTAGACTTGCACTTCCTCCTGGTAAAGGCCGATAATAAGTTGTTTGTTAGATCTTGTCTCTGCTAGGAAGCTGGCTAAGCTAAGTCGAACGAACTCTGGGTATATGTCGACCTCCATTTTTTTCGTTTTTGTTTTGACTTACCTACGCATATGGAGCTCTATGTGGAGTGACATCTTTTCTCTATTATTGGGAATTTATAAATCTAGTTTTTAATGAAATCCATCACGACAGCGATGGACAGTCTCAGTCTCCTTCAGAGACTCAAAAGATGAACACGAATACCATAAGAGGTAGACAGATGAATCTCTAAAGGCACTCCTGAGGCAATCTCCCCTCGGCACGAAAAAAGTTGCTTCCAATTGGCAGATCATATGGCTAATGATCAAAGAAGATATTTGCCTGGAAGAAACTGAGGAGATGGCGAACTTTTTTGAACCGTAATAGGTGGACTCTTGAAATTTGTACAGAAGATTTGTTGCCACGGCCGCTATTAGAATTATGTATTAAAAAATAAAAGGGCGTTCCGTCAGTGACATGTTTTTCACGTATATTACCTTATTTTTTGAAATGCCATAGGCAGGCTCCTGATATTTTTATAGAAAACATACTTTTATAGAAAACAATTTTTTATAGAAAACAATTTTCGCGAATGTGAATTTAATTTTTTAAACATGAATTTCTCCAGAGTGTGTAAATTTATAGCCGCTATAGCAAAAAATTTTAAAAAATAAAAATTAAACGGTTTTGCGTTTGTGACAAATATTTACCCAATAGCTGTGCCCACACACATTGTGTGCGTCCTGACAATATTTTGTTCGATTTTGCCTTGAAACTAATCCACACCCAATTTTAAGACTCTTACGTCATTGCTTTATATAAACGTACCCATCCCTGGATAAAATTTTAAAATATATATAAAAATTCTAAAATTCTAAAAATTATTGTAAAGCTCTGTAAAAGACAGTCAGGAAATGAGTTACTCATTATTTTAAAATAGCGCCATCTGTTGCTCAACGCTGCTTAAAATATATTGATTTCAAAAATAAAAGATGCCTTAAAGTATGCAGTACTTTTAAATCGGTAAAAAAGCTAGGCGTACACTCACCGCTTTTTCTGCACTTTCTTTTGCATATAAGATATTTTTGCGGAAAGAAAGTAATCTTTATTGGAATCAGGATACTAAGGTACCTTTTCACAAAATTTTGTTGAAATACATCCAGTAGTTTTTACGTGAACGAACACAAAAAAGAAGGCCACACAGACAGAAAATGAGTTACTATTTTATTATATGGATAGAAGAACGGGTAGAAAATATAAATATACGCGATGAGCTCCATTTGTTGCTCAATGGGTATGCAAACAAAATTGCCGCTTTTGGGATGAAGAGCAACCTGAAGAGATTCAAGAGCAGCCACTTCATTCAGAAAAACAACAGTTTGGTGTGGTTTGTGGGCCGGTGGAATCATCGGTCCATATTTCTTTAAAAATGATGCCGGTGCGAACGTAATTGATAATGGCGATCGTTATCGTGCCATGATAACCGACTATTTGATGCCTGAAATTGAAGCTCGTGATTTCGGCGTCGTTTGGTTTCAGCAAGACGGCGCCACTTCCCACACATCCCATCAATCAATGGATTTATTGAGAAAATATTTCGGTGAGCACATAATTTCACGTTTTGGGCCGGTCGATTGGCCACCAAGATCGTGTGATTGTTAGTCTTTTTCCTGTGAGGATATGTAAAGTCAAAAGATTATTCGGACAAACCCGCTTCGATTCAGGCCTTGAAGGAAAACATCACACGTGTCACGCGCTAGTTACCAGTCGAAATACTTGAACGAGTCATCGAAAATTGGACTAAACGGATGGACCATCTGCGACGTAGCAACGGCCAACATTTGATAGACATAAATGCCAAAAAATTTTCTTTCAAATGATAATAAACATTCTCCATTAGATTTGAATTTTCTGTGTTTTTTATTTAAATAATTCTTGCATAAAAACCGACTTCAAAACAGACAAACTTAAAATCATGTTTCTTTAAGACGGTAATGATTATATTATATTCGAGGAAGATTGTAGCAAGATTTTTTAAATGTCATAGCACAAACTGTCAATTCAGATAAAAAACTAATTTTTGAATTTAATCATCTAAAGCAAATATCAGTCGATTTTCTACATAAAATTACACTAACTATTGCGACACCCTGCAATTTCCGAATTCAAATTGTATACTTGTTATAGAGGTCGTAGCAATACAGGTTCATTGTAAATTTCAACCGTCTGTCTGTAACGGTTTAAAAGTTTGGTCATATACATTAAATTACACAAACTATTGCGACACCCTGTAATGTATAATTTTAAATATTTATTATTTTATTATAACAGACATAGTAATGGACATTCTGTCTAATTGTTAAGTGTTTATCAATAACTGTTTAAAAGATAGGATCATATATATCAAATGACGTCACCTATTGGCACACCCTTTAAATTTTAATATAAATACTTGTTAAAGAGGACTTTGTCATACAAATTCTTTGTAAATTTTAACTTTGTGTCCATATACGTCAAATTACATCAACTATTGGGACACCCTTTAATTTCCAATTTTAAATATTTATACTTCTTGTTATACTAGACATAGTAGTGAAAATTCTGTATATTTTTCAAGTGTTTGTCTATAACGGTTCCCAGGATGAGGACATAATGGTCAAATTACATCAATAATGGGGACACCCTTTAATTTACAGATCGAAATTGTATACTTGTTGTAATAGCGGGCTGAGCAATATATATAAATTTCAACTTTCTATCTATAACAGTTGAAATGTTTGGCCATATATATCACTTTTACATTAACTATTGGAACACCCTATAATTTCCAAATTAATATTTTACACTTGTTATTTTAGCGGACTTAGCAATACAAGTTCTTTGTAAATTTCAACTGTCTGTCTATAACGGTGCAAAAGTTTAGCCATATATATATCAAAATAAACCAACTAATGGGACACCCTTTAATTTCTAATTTTAAATATTAATACTTATTATAACAGGCATAGTAACGAACATTCTGTGGAACTTTCAAGTGTTTGTCTATAACGGTTAATAAAAGGACCATAAAGGTGAAATTACGTCACCCATGGGGTCACCCTTTAATCTTTAATTTTGTTTTTTAATTACTTTTTGTTATTGGGAGCTATAGTGATACGCACTTTTTTTAATTTTAAATTGGTAACCTATAAAGTTCATAATATTCGTTAAAAACATGTATGTTATATGGGGACACCCTTTAATTTTTAAAATTTTAAACTTCTTTTAAAATGGGACCAATCTGTAGCCATAGCCTTCTTAATAGCGCAACAATTTTTAAAATCGGTTCAGAAATGACTGAGTTCTGAAGGCACAAACATACAAAAAAAAAAGCAACACACAGACGAATTGATAACCTCGGGAACCTCGAAATGTATCACCCCTGATTAACATATTTTACCTTTTAATAATATACAAAATATGGCCTCTAGTTGGTGATATTGCAGATGATACATAAAGTATGACAAAATTCTATGATGACTTCTGTCATTACATTGAGTGCCTCCTTAGATTGATTGGAATTGATTTTAGTTTGATTGTTGCGCGATCGATCCCCGCCAGAGACTTTTTCTGCAAATAAGCGCGAAGCTTTGCAGGTAGTGTTGTTTAAAAAAAATTCACCAGATTAATGTCATAATTCTGTCATTAATCCGACGATGGATTTTTCTATCAGCGCTGCAAAAGGTTAAGATTTTTCCTACTCTTTCATTAGTCTTCACCAACATAAAAACATTTTGTACAAAAGAAGTTTTTAATGTGTAACTCTGGGCACCCAGTTTGTTTTTAAATTTTTTCTTTCTGTGCTTTTTTTTTGTTTTTCTCTTCTTTGGACATCTCTGTTTTTCCAACAGTTGTTGTGACAAACTGAACATCACTTTTAGGTTTGAAAAGAAACATAAAACTCTAAATATGGCGTACAAAAAATTTCCGGGAATAAATTTAAACATTTAAGAATAAACAAAAAAAACTTTAGTGGGCAAAAACTATTTTAATGTATTTTTTTTATTATTATTTTATATTGCTGCTTCCCAGCTTCCTAAAGGATACTGGTAGTGGTGTTTTTTAATTATACTTGTACTGGCTTTGTTTTTATGCTGCTCTTTTGTTTATCTAAATAACAGCCACCTCCACCACCTAGAATTTTCTACAAAAAAAAAGCACTAAAATTAAGTTTAAATTAGTTTTGAAAACAGTTTTTATGATCAAACTTAATTGTTTGTAAAACTTTTTAAATATTTCGTTTTTACATCTCGCTTCCCCTTTTCAGAAGGATTAGATTACCAAAAGTTCTTTCGCTGAGTAAATAAAATTAAAAATTTAATTTGAAGTTAATGAGCAGCGTGACCAAACAGATGAACTAAATTTTAGGGGAAAAAATTTGTTTATTAAAAACATGTTCATGGAAAAGTTTTAGGCTGGCAGAAGCGCTTCCTTGGGGTAGCATTTATAAGAAGGCTCCTTGTAGGGTTGCTGAATAAAAAAATCCTGCAGAGACATTTAATATTTGAAATGTTCTCTTAATTCACGGAGGAACAATAAACGCCTTAGGATGCTTGGCTAACAGGACCTTTATTACATCAAACACCTTGACGCCAATGCTCCCGGGGTATATGTGGTCACTTGTACCTGGGAATAGCAGGTACCTTCATTTTGGTAGCTCCACAGTGTTTTCGCAAATCTCTGTGAACGGTTATAGCTAAGGCCCTGTTGAGAGTAATTTGATGTCTGTGGTTTGGACCTAAATCGGAAGGAAGGACGATTTAGTCTGATGTGCTGTTGCACTACTAAGTAGAGGCAGCAATAACGTGTAAGCAGCTTAAATAGTCTCCAACTCCTAAACAAGGAGTATAGTTTTGACATTTCTGAAACTGCTATTTATTGTGTCGCTATGTGCAGCAAGGGTCTTGGTATTCGTATTGTGTTCACTCAGTTCCTTAACCTTAACCTGAACGTTTCTTAATCTGTGTAACATCATTAGCAGTGAACTACAGCAGTAGATGATTGTTGCAGCAAAGGCTTTTGAATTATTTCGACTCTAGTAATCGCTAGGTCTATATGCTCTGCAACTTGTGGGAGAAAAATAATAATGTTACAATGCTTTTAAGCGTAAAATCAAAAATGGTACATATATATAGATATATGTCAGTTCTCCAAGCTGGTGACAGGTTATGATAACTGACCATTACGCCATGAGACTAAGGAGATGGCAAACACGCATAACCGGTTTGCACAGGTTTATTTAAAAAGATTTATAAACAGTTGTAAATAATTTAAACCCCGGCTTATACTGACTATTAACCGGTTATATATCGACTAATAACCGGTTTTATACCGATTAATAACCGGTTTTATAACGATTAATAACCGGTTTTATACCGATTAATAACCGGTTTTATACCGATTAACAACCGGTTTTACACCCATTAATAATCAGTTTTATACGTATTAATAACCGGTTTTATACCCATTATAATAACATAATAACCGGTTTCAACCAGCAATAACTTTAAACAGAGTTTAACAGGTTTATTTAAAAACATTAATAAACAATTTAAGCCCGGTTTTATTACTATTTATGACTATTTATATACCGATTAGTAACCGGTTAATAGCCGGGTTAAACCGGCTGTAACCGGTTAGAACCGGCAATAACTTTAAACAGAGTTTAACAGATTTATTTAAAAATATTAATAAAAAGTTTTACACAATTCAAACCCGATTTTATACCGATTATTTTTACCAGTTTTATACCGATTAAGAACTGGTTTTATACCGATTAGTAATCGGTTTTAACCAGCAATAACTTTAAACATAGTTTAACAGGTTTATTAAAAAAGATTAATAAACAGTTTTAAACCATTTAATCCCTATTTATACCGACTAATAAACATGGTTTTATGACTATTAATAATCCGTTATATACCGATTAGTAACCGCTTTGAAACCGGTTAATAACCGGGCTTAACTGGTTAGAACCGGTAATAACTTTAAAGAGAGAGAGTTTAATAGGTTTACTTAAAATTTTAAAAAACAGTTAAAAAAAATCCGGTTTTATACCGATTATTAACCGGTTTTATAACGATTAAAAAGAGATTAATAACCAGTTTTAAACAATTTTATACCGATTATTAACCAGTTTTATACCGATTATGAGCCGGTTTTATACCGATTATTAACCCGATTTATACCGATTAATAACCGGTTTTATACTGATTAATAACCGGTCTGTTCATACGAAGCCCAGGTCAGACTGAACGATAACGGAAAGGAGGTTGACAACAACCAGTCAATAGCAAGAAATTAATAAACAGTTTAAAAAAAATCTGGTTTTATACCGATTATTAACCGGTTTTATAACGATTAAAAAAAGATTAAAAAGAGATTATTAACCAGTTTTAAACAATTTTATACCGATTATTAAACGGTTTTATACCGATTATTAACCCATCTTATACGATTATTCAACCGTTTTATACCGATTATTAACCCGTTTTATACCGATTATTAACCGGTTTTATACCGATTAATAATCGGTTTTATACCGATTAAGAACCGGTTATATACCGATTAATAGCCAGTTTTATACCGATTAATAACCGGTTATAATAGCCGATTTAAAGCGTCTGTAAGCGGTTAGAACCAGCAACAAACGTTTAGAATAACCAGTTATAACCGAAAATATTCATCTGTTCATACGAAGCCCAAGTCAGATTAAACGATTACGTGGAATAAGTGTTGGGAAAGGAGGTTGACAACTACCAGTCAATAGCAAGAAATTAATACTTAGTGATGAATAATTATTTTATAGCATAGAATTAGTTATTTCACAAATTTTCTATAGCTATGGTTAGCTATGGTTAGCTAGGTTAGGTTAAACGGGCCGCCCGCACAAGGCGAGTTCACTCGGAGGCCATTTAGACTTATTGTGTTGCCCCGAAGACTATCTATGCCCACTTTTCCCTATATAATTTCAGTATCTCCAGTACGTGCGAACCATCAGTGTCGCAGTGCAAGCTACTCAGTGTCGCATCCTTGAGACAGCTCAGGTCTTGGAAAAATCTTTGGCAGATTTTCCTGCAGCACTCACCACGAGAGATTCCCCCATACGCTCCGACTTACGTCCAATCATACAGTGTCCCGTAATAATGCGATATCGAATTTCTCCCGAGGGCCAGTAGTGCTTTCGTGCTTTTCTTGTCTATTGAGGGCCAAAGAGTTCTAGACAATCTGCAAATGGTTAGTGTAGACCATCTGCCATTGACTCCTACAGCTATAATTTTACTTAAAAATAACACCAGCATTCTTATGCTTGTTAAAATTCAGCTTTCTATTTTTCTAGTTCGCTGAGAGTCTTGACTGACTCCATAGACTGATTGGTAGTGCGCTATTCTATCAGTCTGGGGGTTGTGTGTTCGATTCATGTCAAAGACTCAGGGTATTTTCTGCAGTTGATGTTTCTGAATGCTCGCATTTGAATCGTATGGATTACAATAGAATGACTTTTTTTTTTCTTTTTGAGTTTACAAATAACCTTTGATTTGTTATTCATTAATCAAAGTCATAACTGTGAATTTATGTAATAATAGAAACAATGAATTTTAAGTTTTTCCTTTTGCAATAATATTCTGAAAATCACTTTTACTTTGTGGGGCAGGAAAAGTTAAAAATATAAAAAAAAGAAAAAATCATGATAAAATAAATTCACTCACTGCCTGCCGCATGCTACCACCAAATCATAAATACTTCATCATTATTGTGTGATTATGTGTTGTCTGCCAACGTCTGTCCATTCAGCAGTGCCGCACTTAAGTCTGAAATATAACGGTTTCTTTATCCTTTAAGTTCTTAAAAATCTTTAGTAAACATTCAAACGCTACGAGTATGATGATGACTTAATGATAAAAATGTTGAGAAGAAGTAAGGCAAAAAAAAAAAAAACTAAACGTAGTGGACTGTCAAGGCATACAGTGGGGGACTTGAATAAAAAATGTAAATAAAAATATAAAATTACAAAAAAATCAGAAACATTTTAATAACTCTTAGACCGAAGAATGTGAAAAAACTCGAAATTTGGTGAACGAGTGTTTTAGTAAAATAAACAATGTGATCGTAGTAACTGTTAAGGCTCTCAGTATTACTTTCTTGTGATAGAGACGGCAAGCAGACATCCAGTAGGGGGCTGACTACATAAATCGGGCAAAGTTTATCTTTCAAATATTTTCCTAACATCGGCTTAGGTTACGAGAACAAAAACGCTAAAGGATACACGACCAAATGGCACGTTCGTTAGAACTGTTAAGCTTGTAGGTGGACTCTGGATACCAGTCTACAAGCAGTTTTAATAAGCTGTTGTTGAGAATCTATATTTGTAGAACCGTATTTTTTATAAAACTAAAGAATGTTTTAAGCTTAAAATCCATTCATATTTTTCTATACTCGACGTCAGGGTTGTCAGATTTATTTTCACCTATTTCGCCAAAATCGACGTGAAAAGTCACCAAAACAGTTTTTTGTTAAAATTTGCCTCTAAATATACAATATTTTTTAATATAAAATTTTTTTTTAATTATCACAAAAAATAAATTTAATCAAATTAGCTAAACTTCGCCAAAAATAGAAAAAAAAATCGCCAAAATATATAAATATTTTATTTTTTATCTAAAATGATTAGAGAAAGGTAAAGTTTTTACCTGAACATATACATCTATAAGGTACGTATATGTCACCGAGTTCTTATTTAGAATATATTTTACAGAAATTAAATTTATTTAACATTACTAAAGATCAACAGGTGAATGTCATGCCCTATTTCAATTCACAAAATTTATAGCATGTGTTTCGAAATCGATCTTATCCAGCATATAAATTTAAAAAAATCCAATTTTTCTTCAAAATTAAATTAAAAAATATTCCTTTAACTTACAGAGAATAAGACGAACTTACTCCTTACTTCAAAACTTACTATGTATTTAAAAAATAATTATATAAAATTAATTGGCGAGAAATCGCCATATCTGACAACCCTGCTCGACGTGCGTTAATTTGAAACAATGTGGCTGCAGTAACAATAGTGTGGTAAAGATAACAGGGTCTTCCGCTATTCCTACATTAATCCCGAACTTGTTTGTCTTGACTGCTGCTGCACCCATTACGTGCATGGCGCATTTCATATCTAAATATTTATGCAAAATACTCGTATAATTTTCCCGATCGGTTGAGATGCCTACAGCTTCTGTCACTTTGCTCAACAACATTCTCCGATCGTGCAATATAATTCTATGGATTTTATTGATTATATTCTGTGACCACCTGAATGTTTTGCATAATTTGTGCTGGGTACGAGCACAATGGCATTCAGTAAACCACTTTTTAACAATTGAAAGTGATGTGGAGTGTCCCTGTAGTATTTTTCAACCCTTTCTCTGGTTTAATCAGAGTTATCGTATAAGTTAGTGCCTCGGTGGGCTAGTAGGTGGTGTGCTAATATATCAGTCCGGGTTTGTGGGATCCATTGTCAAAAAAGACTCTGGAAGGAGCTTGGATATAATCTGGGTGCCAACAAATGCTTAACTACGTTAGTGTCAGGTTACGGAATATTAATTATTATTATCTGGTGCCATATTCTGTAATTCTTGTAGCTAAATCTATCGCTAAAATTCTAAAAATGCACCAACAAATTACGAGTATAATTACAACAACACTCATAATTTGTTTGTGCATTTTTTAAATCTTAGCGATAGATTTAGCTACGAGAATTACAGAATATGGCATCTGGTCAAGTTAAAAATAGAGGTAAGACGATACTTGCAGACTGTGCCAGGAAAAAGTCTAATATAAAAAGGCTTTGGACGATATTAAATGGAACAAATGAAATGAAGAAGGGACCCATGAAGTCAGTGATTTGCCCGATATCATTCCTACAAAATAATAATTATAATATTTATAATATCGCATCAACTTACCAATAGTTTATAGAAATATAGACCATCCTTATGTGTACGAGCAAATGTTTAGGGGTTTAAAAAAAGTATTTGTTTTCGGCCAAGCCAAGCTATGCTAAAGGTTTTAACATGCTCTGGGGTAGTTATGAATTGTGCGACATCTCAAAATAAACTTGGTTTCTAGAATTGTTTAACATTATGAGTGGGCGGACGTTTTAGCGAATATAGTAGCCCCACCGGATATTTGTAGGACGAGAACACTTCCTGAGTCGAGACCGAATTTCCTCGTCGTAGAAAAGTTTTTTCAGGGCACAGACGATCAAAGCGTTTTACTACGGTTTCACAAGATACATCCCAAAGGCTACTGACACTCAATAAGAATTGATTAAAGCTACTAACTGAATGGCTTACCGGACATTACACAGTGAGGTAGAATCAAAATATCTTGAAAAAAAAAAACTCAGCCATTTGTAAAGGCCTAGGCCGATTGATCCAGTTTTGAACGAGCATATCAGAGGAGTATCTTCGTTTAAGTTTTGATGGTGGGCACCATTTACTTATCAGCCATTTGTAAAGGCCTAGGCCGATTGATCCAATTTTGAAAGATCATAGCAGAGGAGTATCTTCGATTAAGTTTTGATGGTGGGCACCATTTACTTATCAGGGGTGGCGCTATGTGGTCTCAAAGTTAGGTACCTGGCCCCTGCAAATATTTTAGAGTTTGGCATTTCTTCAATTTGTGTTTGATTTTTAAAAATTATACGTGGTCTTAAAGGTCGTTATATATATATATATATATATATATATATATATATATATATATATATATATATATATATATATATATATATATATATATATATCGTCGTTCCAGGTTGTAGCATAGGGTCATTACAAATGTTCAATTACAAATATTCCACTGTGATCTGTTACAGGCTAATAGTTTGATTTCGTTCCAGGACTTTCTTGTGACTGCTATTTCAGAATTCAACTGTTTTCTTCACGTGTGCGCGGGTCTCCCCCTTCTTCTGTTACTCTGCGGATTCCACTCAATGGCTGCCCGTATTATGTCGTCTTCGGGTTTACGTAGTGTGTGACCTATCCAATTGCACTTACGTCTCAATATTTCGATGTGCAGAGGAGCATGATCTGTGGTTGTCCGCAGGTCGAGGTAGCTGCCTCTAGGAATCTTCAACATGTCGTTGAACGTGTGTGACAGTAGGCAAATGTCATTGGCGTAATCCAAGTCATCTAGCCGCTTGTATAGGCTCCACTGAATTCCCGTGGAGTCTTTGTTGCGGTCGCCATCACTACATCAAGAACAATATTAAACAGCAGAGGTGACATAACGCATCCTTGCCGAACCCCGGTATTTACGTTAATGCTGCTGCCAAGATGGTTCTCATGGAGTACCCCACAAGTAGAGCCATTGTATAGACTTCTAATAAGAGAAATTATTTTTGGTGGGATTCCCTTTCATTCAAGTGCCTTCCAGATGGAGCTATGAGCGAGCTTATCAAATGCTTTTTCAAAATCTATAAATACAATATATAAGGGAGATCTCGACTCCACATACTGTTCAACGATTACCCTTAGGGTGTTTACTTGATCCACGCTGGATTTTCGTGGACGAAAGCCAGCTTGCTCCGGGCGGAGTTCTGGTTCCAAGGCGGATGTGAGTCGGCTTGTGATGATATGCGCTACTACCTTGTTCACCATACTCAAAAGAGTAATTCCCCTTCAGTTATTCAACTCCGATAAATTTCCCTTTTTTTGGTATTTTAACAATAATACCCTCCTTAAGCTTGCTGAAAGTATATCATGACCCCTCCTAGTCTATATATGGACTTTATGGGCAAAAGACTAAAAAAAATTTAATTTTGGAATTTTCGGCATTTATTTTGGGAATTGTGGGATTGCATTTTTTACCATTTAATTTTTGTTGACTAATTACATATCCACATTAATTAATTGTTGCATATTTAGGGCCATATTCATAAAAAATATTTTTGGTTTATGAAACGTTTATTGAACAAATTTTGTATGAAAATTTGTTTCATAAACCTTTTATAAAACGAAAATATTTTTTATGAATTTGGCCCTTAATATTTTTATTTGTTTTTAAAAGATCAAACAAAAATTAAAGAAATGCCAAGCTCTAAAAGAATTTGCAGGTGCGAGGTATCCAACTTTGTGACCACATAGTTCCACCTCTGGCAAGTAGATGGTGCCCACCTTCCAAAATAAGCTGAGATGCTCCTTTGCTATGCTCATGCAAAAGTTTTGAATCAATCGGCATAGCACTTTACAAATGGCTGTGTTTTTAAAAAATATTTTGATTCTGCACCACTGTGCATTGTGATCTCAAATACCATCAATATACAATAGGAGATACTGAGATCGAAATTTGCGGGTAATGTGAGTTGTACGATGAGATTTTCAAAAAAATCGAACTGACTATGCTGATCTAACTGGAATCTTTTGAAATAAATACTAAAAAACTTCCTATTGCATAGTATAATACTAGGTTATACTACCTGATAAAAACTGTTTTTCCTCTATGCAAAGTTAAAAAAAATGTTGATGCCATAATGGCCTAAGCCACTGTCAAATGTAAGAACTTAATAATGTATAGCGATCAATGTAGTGGGCAAAACCAGAACATAAGAATGAGGACTATTTGCACATACATGGTCAATAATTCGACATTCCCAGTGGAACAGATAGACCACACATTTTTAGTATCTGGCCACTCATTCCTACTATGCGATCAAGGTTTTGGCCTCATTGAAAAGGAAAAGGAAAAAAAATATTATAATGACAATTTTACGCCTGATGATTGTGATCGTGTAATCATCACGGCAAAAAAGGCAACCATTTCACTTGGTGAAGATGACGGCAGATGATATTAAAAGCATATCCTTAATCGAGAAACTAGTGACAAACAGAGAAATCTCCGCAGACAAGACTCCAAAAATAAATTGGCTTAAGATTCTGTAGCTTCGATTCCAAAATGTGAAGTCAGTTATAATTCAATACAAATATTCATAGATGTTTTATTTGAAGAATTGATATTTCAAAGAGAAACTCCAGCAAGTTTGTAAATTTTGAATTGGAACCGCTTTATCCTGGAGGACGATTCATTGAAGCTGCAAAGTTTAAGGATTTACAGGAACTCAAAGAATTCATTCCTCCTATAAATCATGCATTTTATAATAATTTAAAAATCAATTCGGGAGCCGAAGAAGTAGATATTCAGAAAGAGGACAAATAATTATTATTTTGTATTATTTAAAACGCTAAAAAATATTTTTATTATTTATCTGAAGAAATTTTTTATGTTTTAATAAATGGAGCCAAAATGGCCGAACCCTCAGTTCCTATCAATATATTTTTTTAAATGGATTCAAAAATAGCCTAAGCCACTTTAATTTTTGTATTAACAATTTAAAACAGTCTTTATCTAAGCTAATTAAGACCTTATGATTAACCTAAAACAAATATTACAACTAATATTTATTTACGATTAATAACAAAATAATAAAAATATTTTAAAAACTTATTCTCTTTTAACTTCGTTTTTCTCAGAACCATTTTTTTGGGCTTAGGTAAACGAAAAACCACTCTGATCATAACCACTGTGCACTCCTCGCTGCATAAAGAACAATAAAGAAATTACTTTCATTTTATACAGATTATGTTGTAACAAAAAAAAAGGAAAAATATGATTTATGGCTGAATTATTTAGATAACTTACGCAAAAAGTAGAGAAAAAGAATTCGAAAAGAAATGAATTTATTAAAAGAATAATAAAAAGGAAGTGTAACAAAAATAGAAGAAATATACTTAACAATGAATATATAAATACTTTATATATATATATACTTTTTTTAGTGAAATATAAAGAAAACTGCACGTAAGATACCAGAGCCGTTTTTACCTTCAGAATGAGATGATAAAGAATTTTTGTTTTAAAGACAAAGATTATTTTCCAAAGAATGTTTCAGAATGATTTATTGGCAAAAAGTATTAAAAAGCAAAAAGTTAAAACAATTTTCAAGAAATTATAGCAAATGTTTCCGCATTTAATAGTGATTATAGTGATACGGTTTCTTTTAAACAAAATTTTAAATGAAACAGTTTTAAGTTTTCATTCTGACCCGCTACGCTCTTTGTTATTATGCGCTGTGTTTTTACTACCAAGAATAATCATCGTATAGGGGAGACACTGACGCAGGCCTCTTCTATTTTGCAGTCCCTTGCAATATTTTTCGTTCTTAATTGAAGAATACTGTGGTCGACTGGCAAAAGTCGGTTTCTTGTGCTCAGTCGTTTGTTTTACTATCGGTTTTAGTGATTTCTGTGTTGAGTTAATGTTATTGGCTTATTTTTCTTCACCATAAAGGGTGTTTTTTTATAGAGGTATAGAACTTTAAGTTGCAATAAAACAACGATTGATTATTCGATTGACATGAATTTTATTTATCCGAAAGATAATCTTGTGGCATTACATTTTAAATATGATTTCTGGCATATGACCGCCACGGCTGGCGCGGATGTAGTCCAATCTGGACGTCCAATTTTTGATGACTTTTTCCAACATTTGTGGCCGTATAGCGGCAATAACACGGCGAATGTTGTCTTCCAAATGGTCAAGCGTTTGTTGCTTACCTGCATAGACCAATGACTTTCCATAGCCCCACAGAAAGTAGTCTTGCACCCCTTTTCTGTGAAGTCAAAAGTCTTAGAAATTATAAGTAATCTCTCCTATATAGAGCTTTACATTACTAATGTTTAGTGTAAGCTCTTTAAATGCCTCCCTAAAGTGATTAATAGTCTGAGGGTTGCGAGTTCGATTCACAAAGAAGACCCTGGATGTTTTCTGTAGAGAAACCTTACAACACCAAAAAATCAGAATTAAAACAGCAGTTTGGTAGAACACAGAGTTCCTATACTAGCAGCCTTCAGACATCTTTCTCCAAATTTTTGAGAAAGATTACATAGGGCGAAAAAATTTATTGTTTTGCTTCGTGAATTTTTGGAATATATTAGGTTAAGTTAAGTTAGGCACAGCCACTCGGAGAGCCGCAGCGTCCATTGTATTCCCCTGCAGCTAACTAAAACTAAGAAAACCTATTACTCAGCCACCCGATTTCCTTGATAAAGCCGACGACATCTTCGATTTTACACCGCGCGATGTCGAAGAACGCATCCAGAAATCTCTCACCTCACCATCTAAGTCTGCGGCTTTTGTAATACCGGGTAGTGGCAGAATTTTCCTCTCTAAACTCAGAAGTAACTTGTTTTTCGCAGCGTCCAGTGTGGAGCAAATTGCCCGTGATTGCGCTCTGCAATCGCCCCTTACTTCCCAAGATAGGTTCGTTCTCCTAACTACCCAGTCGGATATAATCCTATAGTAGTGGCTTATCGGTTGCTTAACCGATACTATCCCAACTAAATTATTATCCTCCAAGCCTAATCTTGCAAGTTTTTCAACGATTTAGTTGCCCTCAAAATTACAATGGCCCGGAATTCAACACAATTCGACCGTATATTTGACCGCTAGCACATCGATAGCCATTTTGCTTGACTTGACACTGAGTCCTTTCAAGGCTTTAAGCGCCGCTTGGCTGTCGATGTACACAGTGACATCTTACCCTTCTAAAACTTATCCATACGCCGGCTCTGTGGCTTTCAAAACCGCCACTAACTCTGCCTGCAACACACTACATTCAGATGGTAGTCTGTAGGATGTGTGTGTACAAGATCCCAGAATGTGGACACCAGCACCAGTGGCCGCTACCATCTTTGTTGGAATATATTAAGATACGTGTGATTACAAACTCATTAAGTCACCCATCGGGAAAACCTTTAATTTCAATTTTTATTTTTAGTCTATAATGGTAAGAACTCTTTGTAAATTTTAAGTGAAGGTGAATTACAGTTTAAATATCTGTCTGTCAAATTACGTCATCTATGGGAACACCCTTTAGTTTTTTATACTTGCTATTGTGTACATAGTAATACACACACTGTATAAATTTCCAGGGTCTGTCTATAATGGCTCAAAAAATAAGATCATAATATCAAATGACATCACTTACGGGGACACCCTTTAATTTTTAATCTGTTTTAGAAATAAACTTACTGTGTAAATTTTAATAGTCTACCTTTAATGGTTCCAAAGAAACAAAAAAAAAAAAAATAACTTGGCAAAAACGCCCACAAACAAATCACTCTTTTATTTCTCTGACTTTTCATATTTTGCCTTTTAGTTTCATATTTCCCCCCGATTTTGGCTCGTTTTCTATTGGTTTTATTTGTATTTATTCCGGATATTATGTGAGTGAGTGAGTGCTCAAATAAACTTTAGACTCTTCCACATTCTTAAGTGGGTTCCATAAAGATAAGCATGTTTCGTAAATACATTAATAAAATTTTATCACAACAATTAAAGATTTGCTTAAGCATAAAACGATTAAACAATATTTTCGTTATCTCTGCAAACGAAAGATATGATAAGAAATTATTAACAAGTAGAAAAATGTAAATTGTTTTTATTGTTACAAAATAAATATAAATAAATATAAGCAGCTTAAATAAAATCGTAATCACAAAAAGACGAAATTTAATCACTCAAACACAGAACCTTGGAAAATACACCCACAAATAGAGCCACTAAACAAGCGAGAGAACTCAAATTAACATAAGCTGCTGATGATTTCTTGGGATCCTTTAGTATAGATCTCGCATTGGCTTTGCTTTCCAACCAATTCTTACAGCCGGTTTCGTTTTTAACAAATCGAAATATAGAATCGGCCACATTTGCAGGCGTTATTTCTTGACAGTTCTCCAAATGATGTACAGTACAGGTTTCGAATTTCACCAAATCTATGCAGTGTTCCGGTTCTACTACAAAATCGGGTAAATTGAATAGATCAGGCACGGTATTATCTTTGGGAATAAATTCACTAAACGATCGGTTGGCACAATGCGTTATAGCATCTTTGTTGGCTTCAAAACACTCGGGACCATCTTCGGCCACAAATAGAGCAACCTGATCACCACCACGAGCACACATAAAGCCCAAAAGTCCCGTAAAAATACGCATAATTATGTCATTTTGTACTTTCTCTCGTTTACTGAGACAGGGTTGTATGGCTGAGTTGAAATCTTTTAAACATTTTTCACCTTGTGGTGCCTTAAGGCAGTACTTGTGAAAGACTGTATCCAGTTCGCCTAGGGGACGTGCTAATTCGATTTCCTCCTGCAGAGCAGTGAGATTGGCAATGCCTGATATACATTTAGTGAAATTTAATGCTTGTCTCTCCACTTCTCGATAGAGAGTAGAGTTGTCTATTCCGGTAGCTTTTTTGCACTTTGCTTTGAAAACACGTTTTAGGTCATCTAGAAATAGAAGAAAAAATATATATTACATACAGGGTGATCCAAAAGCAAATAATTTTTTATCATTGATTCTTTCTGATTTTCTGCTGTTCGAGAAAGTTCGGACATCGAAAAATTATCATTTCAATCATTTCAGACGAGGTGCCTTTGCATCTCGGTGGCTATGGCAACAAACAAAATCGTCGCATCTTGGGATTGGGAAACTCAGAGAGTAAATCTTGGGATTGGGAAACTCAGAGAGTAAAAGTTTGGAGTATATTTTAGGGTGGATGTTGCCATCATTGCTCTATTTTTAGAAAATGCTGCTGGACACGACATTTTAGTCAAGAGGGAGGACTAGAGAGCTGTGATTGCAAACTTCTTGTGGCCTGAAATGAATGATACGAACTTGGATAAATTATGGTTCTACCAAAATGACACACTATGCCACACAACTCATCAAACAATTGAAAATTTGCTCACTCAGGAATCGCACTTTACGAGTTGTTATAGATGGATTTCATCAAACGAGTTAAAGATTAATTTAGGGGTATCACCAGGCTCTGTTCTTTCTCCTACCTTACTCCTTAATTTTCTAAATGACCTTCTTTGTCAAACTTTCAATCCTTTCTACTCTTTGGCAAATAACAGCACCAATTGGCATTGGTACTCCTTCAGTTATGGAACGAACCAGTTGGAGTTGGGGTCGAAATTGCAAAACATGAATGATACGCTCAATCACGATCTTGCAACAATCTCCGCATGAGGCCATGTGAATAGAGTTGAATTTAATGCCCGCTAGACTCAATGTTGCATGCTTACGCATAGGTGTTTGTTCGGAAATGATGCTTCATCTATTATTGTGGGTGATATAAATATTAAGGAATCGGAAGCTCCAGAATTCAGTGTGATGTTCGATGGACTAAACATATTTTTCAAGTCCCTAAAGAAGCGATTCAAGTGCCTCGGTTTTCAGAAACGGTGTAAAAGATGCTTCACTTCATCCGATCTGCGTACTATTTATATCACTTATATCCGGCCGAAAATGGAATACAACTCTCATGTATGGGTCCGCGGCTCCCCAAAGTTTATTTTGAAGCTACTCGAACGCGTAGAAGAGAGGGCCAAAAATCTCATTGGTGTCAGTAGGGCATCCAACTCTATTGATTCACTGGAGCATCGACGAAATATGTTTCGCTTTTTTATCGTTACTACAAAAAAATGTGCTCCAACGAAATTAGGGAACTTATTCCCGATACCCGGACGTTTTTGCGTTTAACACGCTTTTCGTTAATACTCCATCCATTTGTGGTCGAATAGCCGGTGAATCGCACTACGCATTAGAGAAAAAATTCTTTTTTTAGCAGAACGGTTTGTAGGTGAAATAAATTCCCTCCAGGGGTCTTTCCTGTCTCTTTCAAACACACACCCTACTTCCTCTTTTCGCCTTCCCATAACCTTATTTCCCATTTCTGGCACAATGCATTGCATAAGTAGGGGCGATCCCCTGAGTATTGGTCCGAACGAAAAAACTATTTTGCTTACTATGCTCAGTCGTCATTATCAACTCTCTTAGCGATGATAGATTTGACTCCTTTAAACTCTTTCTTTTCGAATTGCCGCTAAAGACCGATGTTATGTTACAGATAATGAAAATTTGTTGTAGATTTTAAAACGGGTGAGAGCATTATTAGTCCATTTCATCACGTATGCTATTCGCAATTTCAGACAATAGCGAGCACTGCAAAGCCATGATTACGGATTTTATATGGCCTGAAGAGGAAGATATGAATTTGGATAAACTTTGATTCCAGCAGGATGGCACACAATTCTTTCACAAATAATTAGGGTGGAGCCTTAAATTGAACAATCGATATGTTAATGAGCGCTCATGCCATACCAGGGTTAGTAACAGAAGTCGTGGAAGTAATTAATGGTGCTGAATATATTATTTTTCGAGTGCACGTACTGGGCGAATGATTGTAAGGGAAAGGCTGGAGATTTAAGTAGACCGGATCACATCCGGTGACTTAGAAAATGATATAAGAAGAGAAATGTCGTTGGCGTTATGAACTTGGACCAAAATGAACATAGAGATCTTCCTCAATGAGAAGAGAACCGAGACGCAGACGGAATAAGTAATGGCCTAAAGCCATGTATGAGAACTACCCAGGGATGGTAACCTTATCTATCGGATGACAAAAGAAGATTTTTATAGGTAAGCAACAGTAGTGCAAGCCCCAACAAATACGTATATGACGCATGTGACGACTGTGCATGGTGTATAAGGCAGGTAATTCATGGTGAATATGGAGAGGTGAATATGTGCTGGAAACTTACCCATAGAGAAATTTGTATTTCTATATTCAGCCGGTAAAAATTGATTTTTTAATGTATCAATTTGGTTCACATTAATCGCTTCTGAATAAGTCATTAGTAAGAAACTAGCAACGGCTATTAGCACTATTATAAATAAGCGCAATTTTAACATGATTTAAGAATAATTCCTTATAATTTTTGGAAATAAACAAATAATAACCAAACCACACAATCACGTCCCCGAGCCACGAAGTACTAAACTTCATATATATTTTATTTTTTTAACTTCTTAAACATTATAAATTCTTATCAATATTAGCGATAAAATAGTAAAGAAAACAAAAACAAACAAAAAATATTTCTAATCGCAAGTTACTCTAAAGGCAACATAATCTTATCAATAAAATTATTGCATTGACAGTTAAAGTTCAGAATACAAAAAATATGGTAACAAGGGTGCTTTTAGTTTTGGGCCGGTTTTTATGTGGTGCTTTCGAACAAATTATGAACTTTTCGAATGGGGAAGGAAACTAACACATAACTAATCACTGGCCTAGTTGAAAAGAGCTAGAGGGTGGTTAAATTTTAAGGGCCGATGTTGAATGTGAACCACATCTAAACGTCAAGTTTTTTTCTGCATTTAATTTGACATTTCTCAATTTCAGACTAACTTAGTTTGAACCATGGAAAGATACACAGTCAAGCAATGGTCAGAATGGTGTCAAGAAATGGCAACGTTTTCGAAGAAAATCATCTTCAGTGATGAGGGCACATTTTCACCTCAGTGTTGATTTGGGCGATTGATAACCCACCCTTTAGATAACGGTTCGAATTTTTATAAAGGGTGTTTTTTATAGAGGTATAGAACTTTAAGTTGCAATAAAACAACGGTGGATTATTCGATTGACATGAATTTTATTTATTCGAAAGATAATCTTGTGGCATTACATTTTAAATATGATTTCTGGCATAAAACCGCCACGGCTGGCGCGGATGTATTCCAATCTGGACGTCCAATTTTCGATGACTTTTTCCAACATTTGTGGCCGTATATCGGCAATAACACGGCGAATGTTGTCTTCCAAATGGTCAAGCGTTTGTGGCTTATCCGCATAGACAATTGACTTTACATAGCCCCATAGAAAGTAGTCTAGCAATGTTAAATCACAAAATCTTGTAGGCCAGGTCCAAATTCACAGGTCCAAAACGTGAAATTAGGCAGTCACCAAACATGTCTTTCAATAAATCTATTGTGGCACGAGCTGTGTGACATGGTGTGCCGTCTTGTTGAAACCACATCTCCTGGACATCATGGTTATTCAATTCAGGAATGAAAAAGTTAGTAATCATGGCTCTATACAGATCACCATAAACTGTAACGTTCTGGCCACCATCGTTTTTGAAAAAGTACGGACCAATGATTCCACCAGCGCACCAAACAGTCAGTTTTTCTGGATGTAACCGTGTTTCGACATACACTTGAGGATTACCTTCACTCCAAATGCGACAGTTTTGTTTGTTGACGTAGCGATACAACCAGAAGTGCGCTTCATCGCTAAAAAAAATTCGCTTATGAAAATCGTGAACAACGGTAATCTCGTTTTGGGCCCATTCGACGACTATTTGCAAGCGTTCTTCAGGCGTGAGTCTATTCATGATGAATTGCCAAACCAAACTGAGACAGCTGTTAAATCGGTCGCCATCTTGAAAAGTAATGTCAACTTAAAGTACTATACCTCTATAAAAATCATATATAAAAGGGTGATAGTGTAGAAGAACGCTTTATTGCATCAATTGATTCAATGATAGGTTTTGGACTTTACTTAAATGTGCCTGACCAGTGCAAGATACTGTTATATTAGACTAGCCCTAGTGAGGAAGTCTAGTTTGTAAAACTTTATAACTTTTTAATCACTTCTTACAAACTAGACCGGACCGATGAGTTGGATTAGTACATTTGTCACCAATTTCCGGTAGAATAATTACAAATTATATTTTGAAATAATTTATCGGGCATTGCCATGAATACCTTTAGCGGTTGTAGTTTAAAAGGTAAGTCTATACTTTTCTATTTAATATCTATCTAAGCCCGAGTTGCCAGATCTTATAAAACGATTCTAATTTTCGTATTGTGTAATTAACTTATCGCCTTGTGAGTATTTGGCTGTTTCCACAACTCACACACGTTGAGTTCAATATAAAACTTAAAAAATGCCAGATTAAAATTGTTTCGGTGGTATTATGGGAGGCCTTTCATTAAAATTTTTGTAATTATTAATTGCAAAATTTTTTTTTGTTTTTGGACGGCACACCCTCTAAATTGTAATTAATCTTTCACCATTTAAACAATCTTCAACTTTTGGTTTTATTATTTTTGTTGTTATAGCAGACACAGCGGATGTCGCTTACGCAGATGTCGCTCATGCCGGACATCTCTAGATGAGATGACGAAATATTCCAAACTAGACTCTTTTTGGACACAGGGTCGTGCCCAGGAATATAATTGCTGATAAACTTGCTAGATGTGGAACCTACCTTAGATTAGATGGCTTCCCGCTAGACTGCTTTAAAAACAACTTTCAGCAGGAACTACTGGTCCGCGAAGACCAGACGGTCTAACGAGGTCACCTGCACGATCTCGAGAATTCTATGGCTTCAGTGTGATCGCAAGAAGACCGCAAAGCTGCTGAGGACCCCTTGAAGGACAGATGGGTATGCCATTGGCTGTGCTGGCAGGGCACTGCGTTATTGGTGGCCACACTAGAAGATTAAATCTTCCATATAATGACTGCTGACGAAGTTGACACGATAGGGAGGACGGTGAAGTACCTTCTTTGTCGTTGTCTAGCCCTCTCTAATGACACGGCGGTATTTCTTAGCAGTTCGAGGCTACAAAATCTATAGTGATGCAATATTACTAGGGTAAACTCATTTATCCAGGCCTCGAGAAGGTATTGCACTGAACTAAGACTAAGTACTAAGGGATAAGCAGAAGGGAATAACAAAAACCCAAGTGAGTTGGTTTTTGTACTATAAAAAAAAAAAAAAAAAAAAAAAAGCAACACACAGACGAATTGATAACCTCCTTCTTTTTTTGAAGTCGGTTAAAAACTGGCAACTTTTGCAACATATAACGGCCATAATTTTAAATACATATCTAAACAAATTTCAATTATCTGCCTAAAATGATTCAAAAATTGAGAACAAAATGCAAGAAAATCCCATTAATTTCGGCGCACCCTTTTATTTTTAGTAATTATTATTAATTTTTAGGGTTCCTTACCCAATGGGTGGAAACTTAACCCTATTGTTTTCGCCCTTCGTCTGTCAGCGCCTTCTAACTCTGGAATCGTAATAGATAGACGCTTTAAATTTTCACAGAAGGTATAAAACTGTGGCCGCTATAGGGTATTCCGAGAGTGACGTGTTATTTGAGTATATGTGTTTATTTCGTGAACTTTGGTAGACTCTTAAAATTTTCCCAGAATGTGTATTACTATGTCCTCTATAACACAATTGTACAAATTAAAGTGACTTAGTTTACATGAATATGGCCTAATTTTTGGATTATAGTAGGTAGACTTTTAAAATTTTCAGAGAAGGAGCATTACTATGGTCACTATAATAATTAATAAAAATTTAAGGGTTTTCCGACAGTGTTATGATTTGCACGTATATATATATGGCCTTATTTTTTTTAACCCTAATACGAAGACTCTTCAACTTTTACGGAATGTGTGTTTCCCCAGCTATCATAATAATTAAAAAAATTAAAGGGTGTTCCTACAATAGCATGTTTGAACCCCAATAGGCAGCTTCAAAAAACAATTGCTAAAATTTAAAGTCTGTTTCGATAGTTATACGATTTTAGCGAATATAGTTTTAAACGTTAATTCATAAAGAGTTTATAAAATTATAAACGCTATGGCAAAAAATTAAAAATTAAAGTTTTTTGCGAAAGTGATACAAATTTTTGAAATATCTTCTAAAGGGTGATCTATTTCGAGGTACTTTTATCAATAGCCTTTTTTTCACAGATCACGTGTGAGTCGTGTCATGCTGTCATGTTATTTTTGTTTAGTATTGTTTGGCATTTCATAATGGAAAGACTTACGCCTGAATCGCTTCGCTCTATGGGCTCTTGAAAAGTTCCAAGAAGATCCGACGTTTTCGTGGCAAATTTCGTTTAGCGATGAGGCCCATTTCTGGCTCAATGGGTATGTAAACAAACAAAATTGCCGCATTTCGGACGAAGAGCAACCGGAAGAGATTCAAGAGCTGCCACATCATCCAGAAAAAACAACGGTTTGGTTTGGTTTGTGGGCCGGTGGAATAATCGGTCCATATTTCTTTAAAATGGATGTCGGTGCGAACGTAACCGTCAATGGCGACCGTTATCGTGCCATGATCACCGACTATTTGATGCCTGCAATTGAAGCGACATTTGGTTTCAGCACGACGGCGCCATTTCCCACACATCGCATCAATCAATGGATTTATTGAGAGAACATTTCGGAGAACACAAAATATCAAGTTTTGGGCCGCTCGATTGGCCACTAAGATCGTGTGATATCACACCGTTAGACTTCTTCCTGTGGGGATATGTAAAGTCTAAAGTTTATGCGGACAAACCCGCTTCGATTCAGGCCTTGGAGGAAAAGATCACACGTGTCATTCGCCAGTTACCAGTCGAAATGCTCGAACGAGTCATCGAAAATTGGACTCAACGATGGACCATCTGCGACGTAGCAACGTTTGATAGACATAATCTTCAAAAAATAAATGCCGAAGAATGTTCTTTCAAACGATAATAAACATTCTCCATTAAATATGAATTTTCTGTGTTTTTTTTTTTCTTTAAAAAAGTAAGGAACCTCGAAATGGATCACCCCTTGTAACAACAAGACCCGAAAGTAAAATTAATAAAAATAAATAGGGTGTTCCTTAGATTTCGCGAATTTGAGAAATTTTGCCTTCTCACAGGGTATTTAGTTCTATGCTGTAGTATAAAAAATAATCTAAAATTAAAGGGTGCCACATAAGACGTGAAAAAAGTGACTACTTGCATTTTTAAAGTTGTACTGAATATAGTACAGATCCCTACGTGTGCGAGCCTGACTCACACTTGACTGATATATTATTAATAAGAAAACTTGATACTGATCTAGATCAGTATGAAACCTGATTTTTGATTGTATTCCCGTAGGGCGATTTAACCCGGCTTTTATTTCTCTTAAAAAATATTTTTTATTTTAACCGAATATTTCAAACCGGTTTTTTTGATGACTCGGAGGGAAAAGGTATTGATAATGTGAAAATGTTTAAGGCGGCTGTTGTTATGCGCGTTGTATCGTCAGCAACTAACAACTCATACATTTGTTGAGCAGACAAATTTAAAGATTCTGATTACGAATAATTGCACAAATAATACTAATGAAAGCTGTAGCGGTCTAGAATTTGAATCGAATAAATCTGAAAACTATTTTTATAAATTGTTTTTTTTTTTCACTTCATTTAATAAATACTAATATAGAAATTTTAAGTCCTTTAAGACTTTTGTACATGATTCTATTAAGGGTTTACGAAACCGATTTAAATTATCATCCATTTTGATTTGATGTTTTTGTTTTTGTTCTTCTTTAATTTCGATATCACGATAATGCTGTAGCTGAGCATAGGAAGTGGGTAAATCTAAAGGTGGACAACTTCCTTCTAAATAAGACAAAGGATAATGATTGTGTAGAGTGAGTACATGTTGTGTATTGTGTAGACATTTGACGTGTTGATGTTCCATAGTGTAATCACTTAAGCGATACACGTGATTCAGCATAAACATATAAGATGGATTAGTAGTACTGGCTGCAGGTACTTGCTGCCAGTGTTCCAATTTGCTAGGAAAATATAACTGTGTGGCACATAAGCTGGCAAAACCTAAAGGACAGTTTTTACTTTGTTCAAAAGAATTGACCTGTTCAATTAAGTGATGCCAAGTTTTTAGATTATCTTTTGCCACTATCATTTCATCGATATCCAATAAAGCTATATAATCATATTTGTACATATTGCGATAAAAACAATCGTTGTAGGGTATTAATTCATTGAGACGCTTATTTAAGGGATAAGTCTTGAGGAGCCAGTGCTGTAACTCGGGCTGGCCCACTACACCACCCACCACAGTAATATTTTGCACTTCTATAAAACCTTTCGCTTGGTAATAAGTCAAAACTTTGCTTATATTTCCATGAACTTGTAGACGATGCATAAAAACTTTATGGACACCAAAAATCTTTAAGAGTTCCAACCATTCTACTAAACGGGCACTTAGGTCCTGGTAGAGAAAATCCAAACCCTTAACACATACCGCAATTTTATGTTTCTTCTCTAGAGCAGCAGCAGCAGGTTTTTCATACACAATTCTCAAACTATTGCTGGCCGTATCACATTGACGCCCAACCAGATTAACTACTTTGGGCGTGGCATCACCCGTTATATTTATATTTTTGGGCATTTCACAAGTCATTAGATAGGGGTAATAAACTCCTGCCACTACACCCCAATTTGTATCCCAAATTATTTTATAATCCTTAACTGTAGTCAATACGGGCCGGTTGTCATCTTCAAACCATAACTGACAATAAATTACCGGAACTTTTTTCTGTTGATAATTGCTTAAGGCCAATATACGTATGACGGGTCCAGTCAGCGGTCTGTCGTCATAATAGGCTCCATATAATTGATAGATGCTGTTGTCTATAGAAAAAGATTGCCAATAGGTGTTGTAGAAATTTAATACTTGTAAGGCAGGATACTGGGCACAATTTTTAAACTTTTGCATTATCTGGTTGGAATGTCGATAAAAATATTCTATGGGCAGTCCAGGTATTTTCTTTTGGATTGCTAACACCAATTCGCTGGTCAGAGGCTCTGCAAAGGAAAGAGTTAAATATTTTGGGTGGTTAAAAATGAGCTAAAATTTAATTTAAATAAATAAATTTCTTTCTTTCGGGGTTAGTCGAATATGTCGAAAGATCCACTCTTAATACTAAAATCTTATACTTGACTCTGTGAGATATGCAGGACGTATTTAACTTCCAGCTTTCGTAATCTGATCCGAACAAACGACCAACAAACGAAATACAAAGGATTATTTTGAAATTAGGCTTAAGTTCGTTTTATTCTCTCTCAGATGAAGGAATATTAATTACAATTTAGGTGATTAATTTTAAAGAAAAAATTGAAAAATTTTATTTTTAGACGCTAGCAGAATGGGATGCATTTTATAGACAGCTACGACATCAGCATTCTTCGCATGTATCTACACTTTTTTTACATTTATTATTTACTAACTATCCCCGGTGTGCTTCGCTACACTCATCCACAAAAAACCCAAAAAACACTTGGAAGAAGAGTATGGCCAACCTCTAACTCGAAAACGCACGCTATTCTCACATTAAAAATGTTATAGTTTATATGCAAGGTACGACGCCCAATGTGCCCAACAAATCTGTTTTTTGCTTGACTATACATATTAACACGATAATAATTTTTAACTTAGTATGGAAGCTACCCCTTCCATTATCCCAATCCAGTCAGTATTTTGCTACACTATGCACGTTACTCTGAGGGTTACTTCTACAAAGTTTCAAGGCTCCATCTATTGTAGATCTCCAGGTACACGATAATAATTTTTCTCTTTGTATATATATTGCTAGACTATGTGCATTGGCATAGGGGCTACTCGTGCTAAGCCTCAAGGCTCTATTTATTTCTAGGCACACGATAATAATTTCTCACTATGTATATGAGGTAACACACCCTCCATTCCAATTCAGTCTGTGTTTCTCTAAACAATGTATCTTCGTATAGGGGTTACTGATACAAAATTCCCAGATGCTACCTATTGCAGTTCTATAGATACAGGATAATAATTTTTTACTTTGTAGAGGGGGTACCGTGATCACTGCCCAAACCAACCTATGTTTTTCTACAGTATTTGTATGGGTATAGGAGTTACTTTTACCTACTTTCAAGACTATACCTATTATAGTACTCATTGTAAACGATAATAGTTTTTCATTTTGCATAGGAGGTACCACGCCAACTGTCCCAATTCATTCTGTAATTTGGTAGATTATACGCATTTTTACAGGGGTTACTCGCGCAAAGATTCAAGGCTCTGTCTATTGTAGTTCGCCAGGAACACGATAATAATTTTTCACTTTGTATGGGAGGTAACACGCCTACTATTCCAATTAAGTCTGTGTTTGGCTATGTACGTTAATATGATGGTTACTTGTACGAAATTTCAAGGCGCTACCTATGACAGTTCTCTAGATACAGGATAATAATTTTTCACTTTATATGGGAGGTACCACGCCCATTGTCCCAATTAATTTTGTATTAATGTAAACTATGGACATTAGCGTAGGGGACAATTCAATCTGAAAGCTCAGTTACAGCATCATTATGTTGTTATGCGCATGAATAAATTTTTATTAACTGAGGTTCAATTTAAATTTTCAATTAACGAAATGAAAATTATCTCTTATTGACTAGAAAAAGTTAAGTGACACAAAGTTGTGTGTCACAATACTCCTAAAAACCCAACTAAGAGAAAACAAGTAAAAGTGCTATATTCGGCTGTGCCGAATCTTCTATAGACTTCACCACGGTGATTTTATTTATGCAGACATGTACAGCGTTATCCATATTGACTCTTTACATAAATCATTCATGCTTTAAAGAAATAGAAGACAGGGCGACGCAGCTAAATGAAAACAAATTCCATTGGCTACAATTGTCGCCGTGTAGTGCAGCTACTTAATGATATTGAAGATGACCGCTACATCGTAAACTCTGACATTGCTGTAGAAATACTTATTATGCTTTTATAAAATTAAATAACTTTTTCAAAAAATTATAAATATTTCCTCCAAAACTTTTTGTTTTTTGTATATGAATTTGTAATTTACAAGTTTGTGACATTTTCTTTTGTTGAATGAAATAGAAATTAGCCTAAGTTGACGACAACCACAACGGTGGTCGTGTAGCCATGTAGTTATACTGGCTTTAAAAAAATCGTTTACCTATAAACGTGTGTATTTTATTTTTGACAGTTTGTAGTCGGTATCCTGATGTTGTCTATTTGTTTAATGCATCTAGGTTTTAAAACAGAGATCTCATCTATTTAAAAATCAAACGCATTTAAAAAAAATATGTTACTCTATATACACACATACATACATATGTATATTCTTAATATTAAATATATATTATGTCACAGTCATGATTTTCATTTTCAAGGAAATACTGAAATTTTTTATTTAATTTTTCGAAAATTGTTTGTAAAATTTTTGTAAAAATATTTTTTTGTAAAATTTTTAAAATTTTCTTTTTCGAATATTTTTCTGTAAAATTATTTTTATTTATTTTGAAAGTGTTATGTAAATATTAAAAAAAAAATGTTATATATTTTTTTAATTTAGATTTTTTATTAATTAAAAAATAATTATTTAGGCTTAAGTTCTTAATCCCTTTATAATTAAATAATTAATTTATTAATTCAAAAATAGTTCAAATAAAATTCATAATATTTTTTATTTAATTAAAATTTTTTTTTTTAATTTTATTGATTTTTTTTACCTAAATTTAGGACCTTCCTGCAATCTATTGTGAGTTAGAGTGGTCAGACGAAAGCAAAAAAATCCTTTAAAAAATATCCTCATATTAACCCCCTATGTGCCCTTTAACTACTCCTATTTACCAGTGGGTACCTTGTGGGTCCATTGGCTACCTCTATATGATAATACAAATCAAAAAAGAAAAACCCTCCCAACCTAAAAACAAACAAAAATCGCTCCTTCGCAGGGGGTTATTAATCCCCCGAAATCTGTATGCACTCTTTGGGATCTATCTGTCGCTCTCGCAAAAGTGAATTATTAAAGCCGAAAAAAATTAAAAAAACGTGCGTGCGAGCCTCCAAAAGGATGATCCGATGTTGCTGAATTGCAATCCGAAAGTTTTCGCAACTATGCCTGACAGATTGGTGTGCTTAAATTTTTTATTATTAAGGACATTACTGCCCGAACACGGAGAGACAAACTATGTATAAGGATCCAGAATATATATACTTTATAGGGTTGGAAATGATTTCACACATATATACCCTTTCCACCTAAGGTGAAGGGTGTAATTAGAGATAGAATTAACACCAGGTAGCTTGCTCCTTCACTGACTGGGAAATTCATCGGTCGTATCATTGGATAATATCAATGTGATGATAAATGTTATCATAAACATGAAAATTGTTTGGTTTTCTGCAGAATTTTTATTTTTCAAAAAATTTTAATAAATTAAAAAAAGAAATCTGGAGTGGCCTACACTCAACTTTACCATACCAAATGGAAACATAATGAATAAAAGTTCAAAGTATATTCGAATCGAAAAAAATTATTTTCGATTTAGGGTGTTAGGTAAACTACCCTTTGCCCCTTCCCCATTATGGCCAAAATTTATACAGCTTTTCATCTCCATAAACCAAAGGCACATACTGAATTTCATTTTGATATGTCATACGGTATGACCTGTAGAGCGTTCACAAAATTTGGGGGTAAGGAAACTACCCCTTGTCCCCTCCCAATTATGCCCAAAAACTATACAGTTCTATATCTCCACATACCCATTTTGATATGTAAAACGGTATGACCTGTACAAACTCCATAAAAATAGTGGCATACACACCCACCCACCCACAGACATCATCGCGAAAATAGTCAAAATGGTGAATCCACCTCTAAACGTATAAATCCGTAAAAATCTCGACTATACTACGTATGGTAAAGTAAAAAACTGAAATCACATTGTTGTAAATTCAACAACATTATTATGATAAAATTCATATGTCATTACATCGGCATGCCTCTTTAAAAACAAAGTCTGAACAGTGTAGGTGCAATTAAAATATACATGAGCAAACGAGAATGACACTTAGTCATCATATGTGGCGTCCTCGTTATAAATTTAAGAGTAAAGTGCCAATTAAGTAAGGGTGCTGTAAATTACTTAACACTATGGCTACTAAGCATTTAATTTATTTGCTGGCGATGGCTTCATATTTCAGCCGTTGCCCATTAACAAAACATATTTTTTTTACATATGCAAAGTTTTAGCACAGTGCCTTACTTTGCCGGCATCTATTAATATAAAGAAATAACAGGCGAAGTAAAATAATTCATAAAATGGCTATATAAGCCTGAAATCAAATCTATAACTTAACACCACAGGCGCTGCCACACTCTTTTAGAAATAAATATAACTTGCCATTACAGAGTTGCTATAAAAGTGAAGCGTACTTAACCTTATCAACAACTGTCTTCTCTGCTACAACCCTTTCCAAAGACGCAACGTACTGATTAGGGAGCAATAATTGCCTGAGTATTACTCCCCTTAAAACAAAAACCAAGTTGTTGTTTTATTAAATATAAAATATTTATTAAATTGATGACAACTTGTCATTAAATTGATCGTTATAAATGTCATTAATTTTATGTGAGTGTTTCATTGCATTGATGACAGAGAGCATTGTGTTGCATTGCATTGGTGATAAAATGAGGTAATCGTAATCACAAGAATGACAAGTGTCACCTGATCTAAAACGGATACTGTTGGCATAGTGTTGATGACAAATTAAAGCAGCGTTATTAAGATTTTTGTAGCAGTGTTCGTTTAAAATATTAAAATATAAGTATGTAGATTTGTAAAGGTAACGTATCAGCTTTAAAAATGACTAGTAGGAACATACAATTTTTAGAAAAAAATCGTGGCTACAGTTAGTTCAGGTGACACTGACATCAGTGTCTTGGGGTAGGTTAGTTTAAGAAGGTTTGTGCCAGAAATGATACATCCACTTGGAGACCCGGAGGGTCCATTATGATTCCTTTCAGCTAACTAAAACTAAGAAAATCAAAAGGAAAAAGAGCGACCTTTGTGCGTCCTGCTGAATGACAAGTGTCACCTGAACTAAAACGGAGATTGTGGGCATAGTTTTGATGTCAAATTATAGCAGGATTATTAATGGTTTTTGTAGCAGCGTATGAGCTTTAAAAATGACTAGAAGGAACATAAAATTTAGGAGAAAAATTTTAGAACAAAATCGTGGCTACAGGTAGTTCAGGTGACACTGACATCAATGTCTTGGGCTAGGTTAGATTAAGAAGTGTTGTGTCAGAAATGACAAATCCACTCGGAGACCCGTAGGCTCTATTGCTATTCCCTTCAGCTAACCAAAACTAAGAAAATCAAAAGGAAAAAGAGCAACCTATATGCGTCCTGCTACCTATAACTCAGCCACCCGATATCCTTGATGAAGCCATCTTCGATATCTTCGTTTTTATACCACTCGATATCGAAAAGACCATTGAGAAATCTCTCACTTAGCCATGTAAGACTGCGGCTTTGTAATACCGGACAGTGATCCACGATCTGCTCCACAGTTTCCAACTCCTCCTCCGTCCTCGCACATTCTACAATAGTACGATGTAACGGCGACTCAATTGCTGATTCTCGCCGTAGTGGCGCAGGGACCAGTGATCACAAATATTACGAAACTCAGAACTTGCCTTTCTTGGGATATACTTGGTATAATTTTGAAAAATCTTTTAATCTTTTTAGTATTCCTCAAGAGTAAAATGAAGTGTTAGTAGAAGGCTTTATATGACACAATACTTGTCTCTAAAAAGAAGGACTACCCCCTAGTTTTCAAAAGTATAAACGAGGGGTAGGTTTCCCTGAATAGAAGAGTTTTTAGAGCATGACTTGTGTGGCTGTGACAACGAGATCAAGAAACGAAGTGATACAAACTGGACTGGGAGGGAATAATTGTGTGAAAAGAAATCAAAATAGTTTTATTTGAACTATAGACCGTTACATCTCTAGATGCAGGGGATATCGTTCTTGACGCTGGCCTACAAATTATAGCCTTTAAAAAATTAAATAAAAATAAATAACAGAAAAAATTGTTTGGACCAATTAAAGATTTCAATTAATTTTTAATTAAAATTAAAATACAATCATTGGCGTAGAAAGGCAATTCTGCAGGGGTGCAATACCCCCTCTAGGCTTGCTGTTGCCCCCTTCCATAAATTTAAAATATATTATTTTTCTGATTATTATTCTCCAATAAAAATCAATTTGACACCCCCTCCCCTCTCCCCCAGAAAATTTGAACTCCTACGATAATGAAGTAAATTAATTTGTTAATTTATAAATTTGTTTGAAACAGAACAACAAACATCTCTCACGAAATAAATAATTCGGTCAATTAATAATTTAATTAAATTGAAATCTGAAACTAATTAACATTTTTAATTGGTGCAAATATTTGTCGGTGAAGAGGTGCATTAGACTAAAGTGTAATTGTTGATTTATTATTAAAACCATTTCACACATTCTCAATGTCCAAAACTAATGGTAGAAAGAGATAGAATTTTCTTACTAACTATGGCTAACAAGGCTGGATTTTGCCCAAGGCGAATTCATACCTGGTGGTGGAGGCGATAGCACAGCTGATTAGTATTTGCTCTCGTTTTTTTGCCAATGTCAATGTGAAAAATACTTTGCTTCATATCTACTAGTCCAATGTCAAAGTTATTTTTTTGTTGTAGTTATTGTCCCCTACTGCTCACATCTGGTATAAATTCGTCTTGATTTTGCCTTAATAAAGACATCGAACATGCCGTTGATGCCTATTTGAAAGAGCAGAACTACTCGTTCTGTAACAAAAAGTATTAAAACTTTTTGAATACCGAGCTAATGCGGACTTTCTTCTTCTTAATAATAGTTCGAGTAAATCTAAGAGAAAAAGGTGCTTTATTTGTGTTGACGAGTCCGAGTTGACGAGTCCGTAAAAGTTAAACAATAAATTGTTATACAATTCAAAATTAATAACATTTTAATGTCAATCAAGACTTCTTACCTCTAACACTATAATCCAGCCTTAAATCGGTATTATTTTTGGCTACCGTTCGATTGGACAATAATTTCAAAAATGTTTCTGTTCCCGGCAGTTGCTTTTGTTGCATTTGTTGCTGTTCTTCCACATAACTGTAGTGATAACTTTGACCGTTGTTGAAAATATTCATGAGAAGTATGATTACCAGCCAAATAAGGGCAATTAAGGTAATTAGTTTTAAAGTTTGTGATTTGCGAGGCATCTCGAAAGACGGTAAATTTAAATTTAATAAGGAAAAAATTCTATACGAAAATTCACTTATATTTCTTTCTAATTTTATTAAAATTTATTAACAATCAAAAAAAAAAAATATTTATTCTTTAAACTATTTTTATTTCACTCGCTTTTCATTTTAAACTGTTTAATAATAATTTTTTTTTTAGTTTTAAAAAACTATAAACTTTTTTACGAGCCCTTATCTTGCCAACCGATTTGTATGATAAGTTATATATTGACAGCTTATTTGCTCTCTTTTACTCTTTTAAACTAAAAGTAAACAGAGGAATACTTTATGATTAATGCATTAAACACATAGACGACAGCGTGTAACCGCTACACGACTACAATTGACGTAGGCTACAATCGTCGCCGTGTAGTCAGCTACTAAATTTTGAGTGTAAATGAATTTGTAGTTTTAATTTTGTGACAATTACTTCGATCGAATAAAATAAATTGTCGCATAAAAAAATATAAATTAGCCTTAGTTGGCTACAGCCACAACGGTGCACAGTGGGATTTTTTGTGCAATAAGTAGTTTTTTCGACACATAAAATTTAAAAATGTAATGATGCAGTTTTGTAGAAAATTGATTCAGTATGACGAATCCATAAATTGTATGCCAAAAAAACGTTCATTTGTATTTGAAATAATGAAGTAAAGTCACATGTATATTTTAGTCCAAAATATTGAAAACTGTTTACGCACTTCTATAGTGTTTGTACGTAAGATAATTTTATTGCTCTGATACAAATATTGATTTTTTTTTCAAATATATGCTTTTCTGCGTATTTAAAAAACCAAAAATTATAAAGTTCGCTCATATGATTTAAAAGATATGATAGAATAAAATTTGTTCTATAACGTGCCGTGATTACAAACTTCCTTGGAAGAAAAAAAAGGTTGCTTGGTCGTGCTCGGTGCTCCTGCTATAATAAAATGTAAGAAAGGACTCCATACTACCAATTAAAAATAAAATAAAATTTTAAATAATTAATAATCTTTTATAAAATCTCCAAATACATGAAATTTTTAATTTTAAAAAATTACAAAATTAAATTACAATTTGTGAAAATAGCAAATAGAGAAGTGAAAAAGGTATTATTAAAATGAGTTTATTTTCTGTGTTATATAGTAAACTGAGTTACGAACTCACTAATTGCAATGAATAATCTTAAATTAATTTCAAGCACAGCTATTGATGGTGAAGCACCAAAATGGGCGTTTTCCTCTTTACATGCTCGCATAAAATTTATGGAGTCCATACCTCATATTGCCTACAACAAACCATTTGAAAGATGGTCGTCGCTCAAGGAGGAACACAAAAGTGTAAAACTTCGAACTCAGAAGGTCTTAAAGGAACAGGTGGGTATTCGAGTGGATGCAGTTCAACAAGGAACTGGATCTACTAACGATGAAAATTCGTCCAGGCGTTTCTTTTCTAACCCTGCACTTGTTGCCGATGTGACTGGTGTAGTGGAGCAACTAATTAATCGATTTCGCATTATACTACAAATAATAACTTGTGGCAAAAAAGTTAATTCCTTGAAGTTCAAGAATTTTGCTCAAGATACAGCAAAACTTTTTGTTGAAAAATATAGTTGGTATTATATCCCAGTAACAGTACACAAAATACTGATACAAGGAAAGGATATCATGGCTGCGGCAATACTTCCTATTGGAATGCTTTCTGAAGAAGCCAGAAATAAAGATTATTATAGATTAAGGTCCTCCAGAAAATGTTGCAACAAATACAGATTTTTTTCATCGACTTCTAGTATCCTCATATCCTTTTATAAGTAGCATTAGATGTCAACCACGTTAACAGGTTCTGGAACTTGATGAATTGATAGATGATGAATAAAAGTCTATATTAAATATAGACTATGCATGTATTGAAATTTATTTATAAAATAATTAGTTTTGGTAAAGAAACAAAAAGTTGTGGAAAAAAATATAATATGGGTTATATGGGAGGTGAGTAGTGGGTAGTCGGCGTAGCCAATTTTGATGAAACTTTATTTTATTCTTAATTGAGGTAATAAAAGGCTCTGTGCAAAATTTTGAAAAACTTTGGGCCAAAAATAAATTTTGGGTTTTGCCAAACATTGTATGAACAAATCCCACTGTGCGGTGGTCTTATAGCAATATAGCTATGAAGTCGTCAAAATAATGGTTTTCCTCTAAGCGTTTGTATTTTAACTTTGACAGTTTGTAGCCGGTAGTCTGATGTTGTCTATGTGTTTAATACATAAGAGAGTAAAATAGAGGTAACACGTAATTAAACGAATGTTAAAAATTTTTGAAATCTAATAGATAACAACACTTGGCATTAAAAAATATTTCAAAGGTTGCTTCATACTGCGAATCAGTTTATTTGTAAACCTAGTAATCGTTGCTGAATTAAAAAAAAATATTTTTATTTTATTATCTTACTTGCATTATTACGATGTACTTCGCTACACGTATCGTTAAAAAATAAATATCTTTATATATAATAAAATAGTAACTCATATCCGTCTGCTTTTCATTTGTGATCACATCACGTAAAAACTACTGGATGGATTTTAACCAAATTTTTTAAGGAGGTACATTAGTATACTGATTCCAATATAGGTTCCTTTTTTTCTGCAAAAATATCTTATTTCCAAGAGAAAAAGTAGTGAAAAAAACGCAATTTCCGGTTTAAAGGTACTAAAATTTTCTGTTTAAAACTTGGTTGCACACCTTTTATTTTTGAAAGTAAAGCTCCAATTGAATATAATTTGTATTTGATTTGTTTTTTTACTTTGTGGAATTACAATGTTATTAAAATATTTTACACACCTTTTACAGAGGTTTCCAATAATTTTTACAATTTTATCCAGGAATGGTTACCTTTATATAAAGCCAATACATAAACCATAACTAAGGCACTATAAAAGTTAGAGTGTTAGAATTTGGTGTGGAATACTTTTAAAATCTAGCAAAATATTGTCAGAACGCCCACGACGTGGCGGACAAAGCTAGTTTTTAAATAAAAATATGAACAAGCTTTAACTCGAATATGCATGCATCTTATTCTCAGAGTAGCCTATTTCATATTTAGTCAGTGTCACTAGTACAGTTTTCGAGATATAGAATAAAATTATTCTGTAAGGAGTACCGGAATCTACCTTCTAACCACTAAGCTTTAACTTGGAGGCACACATTATTCTGAGAGTAAATAAATTTATACACTCTAGCCATTATAGTGCGCTAGGTTCACAACTTTTTCACTACGTATGCGAGGTACGATGTTCCAACACAGCCAGCCTTTTGCTCGAATATGAACAGTAATCTAAGGGATGCTCCTCATTTCAAATCGCTACCCCAAGTTATAAGAGCATACTTTGTATGGCGGGTACCACGCCCTACTTTCAATCCAATCAATTTATTATATAAAAATGATTCCATAAAAAACAAACAAAAAAAAATTGAGGCAGTCATTGGGACTGCTGATAGAAGTGAAAACTAATAACGCTTATAATATAGAGAATCTGGCATAGCTCAAGTAGTTAGCACGTTGACCCCTAAAGCATGCTCACGACATCAATTCTTAGCCGTGGCAACATCAATTTTTCTGAGACGTATTAATTATCTTTATAAGAATGCATATCACAGCACCCTCCTTCGCCTGTATTAACACATAGCACTAAAATCGCCGGCTAAGTAAACTAATTATATATAGGCTATGCTAGCTAGAAACTAATACGCCTACATAACACCAGAAGCGCTGCAACACTGTTCTAAATATAATCATAACGTGATATTGCAGTGTTGCCATATGTTAAGCTTTACTATCACACTAACCCATCGGTCTTATCTTCTTATCTACTCCTATCCCTTTCCAAAAGCAGTAACACAGTTAATATAGACATTAATTGCCTGAGTATTACTTCTCTTGACACTTCACATTGATAAGTTAATTTCATAGCACAACATTTGTAGCTAATCAAATTAAAAGAATCAAAAGATATTAGGGGCAGTCACAGATTAATGTAGATGCTAAGGGGACCTTAGTCTTAGACAAATGTTGGTAATTACGCGAGACTCTATAATGAGGAAGAAGGTCACCATCTATTAGACGACAGTCTGACGAGACTTTATGAAACATATGTATCTTGTCGTAAATTACCAATCGGGTAGGTACCAGAAATCACTGAGTAACGAAGGGGTTTGAAAAGGAAATCATTTAGTTATTGCTCTGCTTCGATATTCCCCTACAAATAAAAAAATAATATTACAATTAGAAGAATTTAGAAGAAATTCATTTCAATCATCTATTTCCCGAAAACATTTTGGTTAATTTGTCAGGAAACGCGAACTTTAACCCCTTAACTTATATATTAATTACCATTGTTCCTATAAAGAGCATATGACCGTAAATTAACATGTACCTGTAAGTGGATTTGTATTTTATACTTTTCAAAAAAAATTTATAGATTTTGGCCTGTTAAAAAAAATTTGGCTTTAAGGGGTTAAAGTTGTCAAATTGCTAATGTATCAAACAATGTAATAAAACTGTACTCAGCATAACTGTTAAATAGATTATTAAAAGTATAATCTATAGAACCCTCACCCAGCCCTGGAGTTTCGTATTAACCAAATAGAAAAGAAGCCAATGGATAAAAAAGACCCAGACGCTATAAAATTTTTTGAAAATTATTCAAAGAAGACGATATCGCACAGAAACAAATAGTTTCAACAATTAAATTGGTTTCAGATTAAAACTTAATTAAACATTAATAATAATTAATAATGTTTAATTAATAATAAATTAAACATAATTGGGAATTTTTTTTGTTCTGTTTTAAACAAATATTTAATTCAATCAATTAAAAAATTAATTGAACTTTAATTTAAAAACTAATTAAAACCTTTAGTTGGTGCAAAATTTTATTTTCTGTGCGGATCCAATAATCGGTATGTTCTTATTATTAAACCTATCTTAACGTCCTCTGGTTTGCTAAACTCATTAAAAGTTCTAGAGTCTTATTTCGTAGAAAAAAATAATTACAAATTACAAATTTTTCACAATATATCTAGTGTGTTTTTTTAGCTGCATGATAACTATCGATAACGATACCTATGGTTTGACAGCTGAGAATGAGAATGACAAATTTTGACATTTTTGTTCAGTATGTTTTGAAAAATTTCCGTATTGTGGAAATTTTCTATGAAAAAAAGAACAAAAAATTTTAATCTTTTAGCGAAGTTCATAAAGCCGTTCGTCCATTCGTCAACATAAACGGCCTGATAAGCAAGCAACTAGTGTGGTTGTTGATCGCTTTCGCACTAATTTTACCCCTTTCGATTCAAATCCATCAAAAAGAGAAAAAGTGAAAAATTTCCCAGCTACCTAAGCGCTACCTAAACGGTGTTAAGAATCATTCATAAGAAGTTCATATGTTCTAGAAAGTTGTGTATTGAGATCTTAGGTTCATTTTTGTAGTTGATTGTTTCCTTGAATTTTGAACGGTTTGCTACCTATGGACCTGAACAGGGGAAAAAAGGTAAACAAAATTGAATTTTTTAAAGTTTTTTGCGATTTTGACCTTGAAGATGAAGTTTTTTTGATTTTATATGTTCACAATTTTTGTTCTTTATGACAAGAGCTACAACTTTGCCTCAGAGAGTATATCAAAATTTCAAACGGTTTGCAAAATATGAGCTTGAGTAAATGATCATTTTTTTGCAAAAATGACATCGAGGCCCCACATCTTTGAGGGCCCATAAAAAAAAAAAACCTGGAGGACTTTGGGCAAAACTGGGAGACAGGGGTCTTTTTTTTTTTTTGGTCTTTTATGACGTAGTGGTGTCCGTATATGGTTATTTTTTTCCGTGTTGCACTGTGTAACTAAATGTACGTATTTTTATTACAGAGTTGTATTTTTTTTCGCCGCGAGTCTAGCTGTAACGAATACGCCTTGGTACCTACGTAGCTAAGAAAATATTTCTCTTGTACCGCGAAGTATGAAAAAAGACGGCGAAATGTCGATTTGTCGTCATTCTAAACTTGTACTTAGGTATTTTTTTGGAAGGATCCTGCCTTACGTGCCTATAAAATATAGCGCGTGTAAGAATTGTAGCATTTAATTTTTGCTGATGGGGCGCATTTAAAGCTGGTCGAAGTTAAGCATTGAATTGTGTTTAGTGATGAAGCTTTTTTTTTACACAACAATAAGCAAAATTGCCGAATTTGGAGCGAAGACAATCTTTAAGCCTTTAGCGAATCACCATTATATCGATTAAAATTGACTGTTTGGTGCGGTTTACACGATAGCGGCATCATCTTTCGAAATGCACAAGCAGCTGCAGTTACGTTGCCTGGTGAGCGCTAACGAGCCATTAATTTGGATCCGATAAGACGGCACAACTTGCCCTCTAGCACGCTCAACAATCGAGATTAATTGCAAAATCAATTTGGTGACAACTTTATTTTCAGAAGTGGTCCTGTTCACTCCCCCCCCCCCCCCCCCTTGTTTGTGCGATTTAATGCCTCTGGATTATTTTGGCTATGTATGTTAAGTCGAAGCCAATATTCAAACCACTATTGAGGCTATTTGTCCAGATTTATAAGAAAATGTTGTCAAAAATTGGACTGATCGAATGGACCATGTAATACGTAGCCGTCACGGACATATCCCAGAAATTATATTTAAAATCTAAATGCCTTATAGATTATAATAAAAATATTCCATTCCAACAATATTTCTATCTTGTATTACTAAAGGGTGATCCATTTCGAGGTCCTTTTTTCAATAGCCTTTTTTTGACAGATCACGTATGAGTAGTGTCATGCTGTCATGTTATTTTTGTTTAGCATTTCATAATGGAAGGACTTACGCCTGAATCGATTCACTCTTTGGGCTCTTGAAAAATTTCAAGAAGATCTGACGTTTTCGATGCAAATTTTGTTTAGCGATGAGGCCCATTTCTGGCTCAATGGGTATGTAAACAAACAAAATTGCCGCTCTTGGGACGAAGAGCAACCCGAAGAGATTTAAGAACTGCCACTTCATCCAGAAAAAATAACGGTTTGGTGTGGTTTGTGGGCCTTTGGAATAATCGGTCCATATTTCTTTAAAATAGATGTCTGTGCGAACGTAACCGTCAATGGCGACCGTTATCGTGCCATGATAACCGACTATTTGATACCTGAAATTGAAGCTCATGATCTCGGCGAAATTTTGTTTGACCAAGACGGCAGCACTTCCCACACATCGCATCCATCAATGGATTTATTGAGAGAACATTTCGGTGAGCACATAATTTCATGTTTTGGGCCGCACAGTGGTCAATTTCGCGAGATAGCGGTCAAAACTCTATAACTTTTGACCGGATTGGTATTTTTTTACGCAATTTGTTTTGTTCAATAGGAGGGACTTTAAGCTTCAATTTGCGTGTTCAAACATAAAAATCGACTGATAGGAACGTAAGTAATGTGGAGTTAAAAATGCATTTTAATTTTTTGTTGAGTTTCCATGTAAAAGTTGAATATTTTGACATTTTAAATAGGTATTTTTTTATAATTTCTTATTTTCTTCAATCGTATTGTACAACCAATACTTATTTATTATTCCTAAACTTAATTTTGGTCAGAAAATGCCAACATTTGGCCCCTGACATTTATTTAGTGTCAATATTCACAGGGGCCAAAGGGTGGTTTTTTTGGAAGAAAGCTAATTCTTGTGAGGATTAAACTGAAAAATAACACTGAAATTCCCAACAATATCAATACCATTTGGATATATTATATACAGAACACAACATCGATAAAATTTTAGGTAAACTTTTACTATTGATTTAAAGTACACATATATTTTATTTAAATGTATTAATAAAAATTTATACTAAAATTAGAAACAAATTATAATCTTTAAACTAGTATTAATTAAACAATTTTAGTAAAAATTTCTTCCATATAGCTTTGATTTACATTTTCCAGTAGTTGTTTAGCTTCTTCATGTAACTCTAATGAGGTTGATTTCCATTTTTGTCGAATACTGGACATATATGGGTCTGATGTGCACAACAAAATATTAATAAGATCTTCATTAGTACAATATCTGAAAATTTTTCTTGTATTGTGCTCGCGAAAGAATCTGATGTCTTTGTTCCTTTTTTCTTGCGCTTCTTCTGAGAGATCTCCAATTGGAAGCATATTGTACTGAATTATTTGTTCCCCATGGAACAAAATTTTGTGAACTGTGGTTGGCATATGTCTCCAAGAATATTTTTGGTTATAAATGGTTGCTGTCTCATTAGCATACTGACCAAATTTTTTTGCATCTATCTTTTTGCTACATACTATAACTTCTAATATGATTTGGAATCTTCGTATTAAATCATAATCTACTCCAGTTATAGAAGCTGCAGTTTCTGGATCGGAAAAAAATCTCCTTGCTGTGTTTCCATCATTAGAATTTCCTTCTCCTTGCTTTAGCTAGTCAATTATAAGGCCTATCTCACGGTATTTTTCTTGAATATCTTTTTTTTTTGCTTTCCATAAAACGAATTCTAGCATGAAGAGGTGACATTCCGTCTTGTGTTGGTGGTTGGCTCAATTGACTTGATGTTTTTTGGCATATGGTGCAGCTTGACGAAGACTTTGTTTCGGTTAAAGCTTGTGCAACTTTACCATCGATCATTGTAAGTGACATTTTAAAGTTAACTTCGATACATTGGTCATTAAATTCAAATATCACTGGTTGAAGTTCTTTAATTTCATCTCTTATTTTGCCAACTTCTTCAGTTATGACATCTTTAGTTTTTTTTTTGTAAGCAAACTTTATTGGTCTACAAAATTTTGTTGACGAGGGAATTTCATTCTTCCATACAACTATCTCTGCATCTCTACTAGTTGACGGCTCTGAACCAATATAAGTTTTTGTTAAACGTAATGGAACGAAAGAAATCATGAATAAATTGGCATCTGATGAATTTTCCGCATTACATTGTTTGTATTGTTTCTGGCCAGAGGACCCATCACATCCCCATTTAGAAATTAAAGTCATGCTGCAATTTTTAAACTTCTTTAAATAGTCAGCATCAAATATCTTTAATAATCCTTCTGCAGTGTGTTCAAGAAGATCCTGCAATTTTATTTCTGCTGAACTTGAAGTTACACTAATAGCAGTTGGTGAGGGTAAGCAATCTTTTTTGGCAGAAACTATATCTCGATATGATGAAAAAATTCCACAATTTTTTTCATTGGTTCGCTTCCGCAATTCTGTATATTGGTTTTTAGTCATTTTAAAATCCAAAAATAGTGCAAATGCTTCTTCTGGAGTAAATTCTACAGTTGGTGTCGACATACTTTCTAAAATCCTTTTTGTGCGTCTGGGGCTTGCTTCCACTATTTTTTTAATGATAGCAATTTTACTCTATTTAGTTTTCGATGGTTGAATTTGATGCAGAAATGAATCCTTTATGATGCTACAAGAAACTTCTTCATTGATATGTTTAAGCTTGCGTCTTCGTGATCTATCACTACAATTATCAATTGGCTTTGCTGGTCGACCACCTCTTCCAGTTTCCGTGGTAGTTACTGATGGCTTTTTAAAAATAAGTTTATTTCTTATTCTTGGTTGCGTGAGTAAAACAATTTATTGTTTTTGGAACATTGATTGTACCGTTTTCTTAAAGTATTTAAAAAGTTTTTTATTTTTAAGTTATGAATTTTAATTCCTTGTTTGTCGCATATTTTGAAGAATGGATTATTCAAAAAAAATTTTGATACACCCTTCTATGTGGACTAGGTCCAAATATGGGCCAACTTCTCCTAATTTCCACAGAATTATTTTTTGGGTCAATAAGAACTCTTGTACAAAATTTCATCAAAATATATGCATAATAGCCACTTTCACATACAAATAACTTCTCGAAAAATATGACGTGCATTTGTACCGAATATCTTACCTTGGGTCAGAAAAATTGCTGTAGCTCAAAAAGTGCAGTCCCGATGCATGGATATGTATATATAGGAATGTAGGGGAGAGTTAGGACTATAAAATAGTAAATTTGTGTTTTGACTCAGCTTGACTCACAGGAGTTGTGCTCCATGAAGTAGGAAATTTCCGAGAAATTTGACCTTTTTTTAAAAAAAAATATTTAAATTGTTCTGAAAACAGTAGAGATTCAATTTTTTTACGAGTAATAGGAAATAAGTTAAGTTACAACACAAAATTTATTTCGTCCAAAAATCCTGAAAAACAAAAAAGTTATGATCATTTTAACTTTAAAAATTAACTAAAAATATCATAAATTTACTAAATTCTGAAAAAGCCCATTTTGGACCACCCTGTTCTCAGTGAAATAGTTGAAATAGAGTTCTAATTTTTTGGCTCCCGAGGTTTACTACTGTCTACTTTGATATGAGTCTAATAACTTTAAAATCGGAGAACAAAAACCAAAAGGAGTTTCGGCCGCTATCTCAAAATATTGACCACAGTGGGCCGGTCGATTGGCCACTAAGATCGTGTGATATCACACCGTTAGTCTTTTTCCTGTGGGGATATGTAAAGTCTAAAGTTTATGCGGAAAAACCCGCTTCGATTTAGGCCTTGGAGGAAAACATCACGCGTGTCATTCGCCTGTTACCAGTCGAAATGCTGGAACGAGTCATCAAAAATTGGATTCAACTGATGGACCATCTGCGACGTAGCAACGGCCAACATTTGATAGACATAACTTCAAAAAAATAAATGCCAAATAATGTTCTTTCAAATGCTAATAAACATTCTTCATTAAATTTGAATTTTCTGTGTTTTTTTCTTTAAAAAAGTAGGGAACCTCAAAATGGATGACCCCTTATTTTAAGTTCTTATGCAGCTAAAAAAAACACCCTTTACAAGATTGTCCTGAAAAATTTTACAAAAAATATTCCACAATCACAAATATCTAAATTAAAAATTGCAAATTTAATATTATTTGAAGTCTTTAGAAATATAATGATCTTAACTGCTTCTTTCATAAATTTAAATTTTTAACACATTCGGCATAACAACATGAACACTTTACTTTCGCTTTATAAGTTTCTCCACACTTTACTTTAGCATTATTTAATTCTTGCCACTTGTTCGTGCTGAAAATACAAGGATAACTACCCCTTACAGGCATATTATTGATGCAAAAAAAAAATTAAAAATCCTGTGTAAACTTCATTAAAATGCAACACTTCAGCAAAACTTGAAGCCGCATTAAAATACACAGCGCTACGATTTATTTTTTTATTTTCATTTTACGCTTCTAAATACATACATACCTTCATATTTTCGATAGAACAGCTAAATAGTAACAGTTAGAAGACGTACTTGCTAGATTACAATAGTACATGTATACATACTCATATATACCAGTGTTGGGATTTAGAAATTAAAGTCATGCTGCAATTTTTAAACTTCTTTAAATAGTCAGCATCAAATATCTTTAATAATCCTTCTGCAGTGTGTTCAAGAAGATCCTGCAATTTTATTTCTGCTGAACTTGAAGTTACACTAATAGCAGTTGGTGAGGGTAAGCAATCTTTTTTGGCAGAAACTATATCTCGATATGATGAAAAAATTCCACAATTTTTTTCATTGGTTCGCTTCCGCAATTCTGTATATTGGTTTTTAGTCATTTTAAAATCCAAAAATAGTGCAAATGCTTCTTCTGGAGTAAATTCTACAGTTGGTGTCGACATACTTTCTAAAATCCTTTTTGTGCGTCTGGGGCTTGCTTCCACTATTTTTTTAATGATAGCAATTTTACTCTATTTAGTTTTCGATGGTTGAATTTGATGCAGAAATGAATCCTTTATGATGCTACAAGAAACTTCTTCATTGATATGTTTAAGCTTGCGTCTTCGTGATCTATCACTACAATTATCAATTGGCTTTGCTGGTCGACCACCTCTTCCAGTTTCCGTGGTAGTTACTGATGGCTTTTTAAAAATAAGTTTATTTCTTATTCTTGGTTGCGTGAGTAAAACAATTTATTGTTTTTGGAACATTGATTGTACCGTTTTCTTAAAGTATTTAAAAAGTTTTTTATTTTTAAGTTATGAATTTTAATTCCTTGTTTGTCGCATATTTTGAAGAATGGATTATTCAAAAAAAATTTTGATACACCCTTCTATGTGGACTAGGTCCAAATATGGGCCAACTTCTCCTAATTTCCACAGAATTATTTTTTGGGTCAATAAGAACTCTTGTACAAAATTTCATCAAAATATATGCATAATAGCCACTTTCACATACAAATAACTTCTCGAAAAATATGACGTGCATTTGTACCGAATATCTTACCTTGGGTCAGAAAAATTGCTGTAGCTCAAAAAGTGCAGTCCCGATGCATGGATATGTATATATAGGAATGTAGGGGAGAGTTAGGACTATAAAATAGTAAATTTGTGTTTTGACTCAGCTTGACTCACAGGAGTTGTGCTCCATGAAGTAGGAAATTTCCGAGAAATTTGACCTTTTTTTAAAAAAAAATATTTAAATTGTTCTGAAAACAGTAGAGATTCAATTTTTTTACGAGTAATAGGAAATAAGTTAAGTTACAACACAAAATTTATTTCGTCCAAAAATCCTGAAAAACAAAAAAGTTATGATCATTTTAACTTTAAAAATTAACTAAAAATATCATAAATTTACTAAATTCTGAAAAAGCCCATTTTGGACCACCCTGTTCTCAGTGAAATAGTTGAAATAGAGTTCTAATTTTTTGGCTCCCGAGGTTTACTACTGTCTACTTTGATATGAGTCTAATAACTTTAAAATCGGAGAACAAAAACCAAAAGGAGTTTCGGCCGCTATCTCAAAATATTGACCACAGTGGGCCGGTCGATTGGCCACTAAGATCGTGTGATATCACACCGTTAGTCTTTTTCCTGTGGGGATATGTAAAGTCTAAAGTTTATGCGGAAAAACCCGCTTCGATTTAGGCCTTGGAGGAAAACATCACGCGTGTCATTCGCCTGTTACCAGTCGAAATGCTGGAACGAGTCATCAAAAATTGGATTCAACTGATGGACCATCTGCGACGTAGCAACGGCCAACATTTGATAGACATAACTTCAAAAAAATAAATGCCAAATAATGTTCTTTCAAATGCTAATAAACATTCTTCATTAAATTTGAATTTTCTGTGTTTTTTTCTTTAAAAAAGTAGGGAACCTCAAAATGGATGACCCCTTATTTTAAGTTCTTATGCAGCTAAAAAAAACACCCTTTACAAGATTGTCCTGAAAAATTTTACAAAAAATATTCCACAATCACAAATATCTAAATTAAAAATTGCAAATTTAATATTATTTGAAGTCTTTAGAAATATAATGATCTTAACTGCTTCTTTCATAAATTTAAATTTTTAACACATTCGGCATAACAACATGAACACTTTACTTTCGCTTTATAAGTTTCTCCACACTTTACTTTAGCATTATTTAATTCTTGCCACTTGTTCGTGCTGAAAATACAAGGATAACTACCCCTTACAGGCATATTATTGATGCAAAAAAAAAATTAAAAATCCTGTGTAAACTTCATTAAAATGCAACACTTCAGCAAAACTTGAAGCCGCATTAAAATACACAGCGCTACGATTTATTTTTTTATTTTCATTTTACGCTTCTAAATACATACATACCTTCATATTTTCGATAGAACAGCTAAATAGTAACAGTTAGAAGACGTACTTGCTAGATTACAATAGTACATGTATACATACTCATATATACCAGTGTTGGGATTTGTGGTACAATGGTATCAAATTTGGTACAATCGACATATCAATGGTATACTAGTACACTTAATGCTTCTTTTATATAATGCTTTTTTTATGTGACCCGGTCTATGAAAAGGGAAAAGGTGGCTTATGACTTAAAAACAAAATTTCAAAAAAATTAGCTGTTAAAGATAAACAATGCAACAACAACAACAAAAAGTGGAAAAATTTTTTTTGAGTCATAAGCCACCTTTTCATAGGCCGGGTCACATATATAAAAAAAGTTGCATTGTGTTAGTAGTTGATGTTCTCTGGAATGCATGAACCGATTTTGTTTCTGCAAAGTTTATATGAAAGATGACGTGAATACCAAGGTTTTTATGTACAACCGGTCTTTGTATGTGTATTGGTTCATGAGTTATAGCCGGAATGGTGTGCGTGGTACCGCCCATACAAAGTGAACAATTATTACCGTGTTCCTGGCGAAGTGCAATAGATAGCGTCTTAAAAGTTTGCAAGAGTAGCCTTTGTGCTAAAACGCATAGTCTACCGGAATACAGAATAAATTGCGACAGTGGGCGTTGTACCTTCCATGCAAAGTGAAAAATTATTATTAATGTGTATATTGAGAACTATAATAGGTATGGTCTTCAAAGTGGGTATAAATAAACCTCATACCCATGTGTATACTCAAGAAAAAAATAGGCTGAATTGGGACAGTATCATTACCTATAGGTACACCCTTTAATTACCAACTTTATGCTTTTTGCTGTAGCGGATTACTATACACGTTTTGTTTACTATACACGTTTTGTGTAAATATATATAAAAAATCTATAACTGTTTCAAAGATAGGGCAACATAAATCAAATAACATCACCTATTGGGACACCCTCTAATTTAAAATTAAAGACCTGTTGTTATAGAGGACTTGGCCACAAATATTTTTTTGTAAATTTCAACTGTCTATAACGATTCAAAAGTTTAGCCATATACAGCAAATTATAGAGCTGTTGGGACACCCTTTGATTCATAATTCTAAATATTTATACTTGTTAGTATACCAAACAAAGTATTGGAAATTCTGCCTAATTTTTAGTGTGTGGGCATATAGATCGAATTACACAAATTATGTACCTTTATAGCGGACTTATCAATACAGGTTCCTTGTAAGTTTCAGCTGTCTGTCTATCACGGTTCAAAAATTACGCCCATACATAAAATTACATTAACTATTGGGACACCCTTTTATTTCCAAATTCAAATTTTATATTTTTGCTATAGCGGACTTATCAATACAGGTTCTTTATAAATTTCAACGGTCGGTGTACAACTGTTCAAAAGTATGGCGATATACATCAAATTAAATGAACTATTGGAGCACCCTTTAATTTATAGCTTTGAATATTTATACATTTTATTATAACGGTCATAGTAATCGACATTCTGTCCAATTTTCAAGGTTTTGTCTTTAACGGTTTAAAAGATTCGCCCATTAAGGTTAAATTACGTCATCTATGGGGACACCCTTTAAATTTTAAGTTTATTTTTTTATTACTGTTTGTTGGTGGGAGCTAGAGTGATACGCAATTTTTTAAAATTTTAAATTGGTGCCCTTTGCTGTTCTTAATACACGAAAAAAACATGTATGTTGTATGGGGACACCCTGAACTGAACTGTTTTTCAAACGGGACCAATCTGTAAGTATAGCTTTTCAAAAAAAGAAAAAAAAATTTAAAATCGGTTCAGAAATGGCTTAGTTCTGCGGACACAAACATAAAAAACAACATTCATACGAATTGATAACCTCCTTCTTTTTTTAAGTCGGTTAAAATGGGCCTTTAATATTTCTTTAATGAAAGAAATTCTTAAGAAATATATTGAAATTTTATATTTTAAATTTGATATATTTTACATAAAAATTTCGCAATTAGCCTATATGCTATATATATTCCCAATTATTGCGGAAAGTATTTCATAAACCCTAGTCCATATGTTGAGTTTATGAGCCAAAACCTAAAAATTCTAATTTTGGGATTTTTTGTATTTATTTTAGGAATTGTTTGGTACAATTTTTTTAATGGGATGGTACAATTTAAATATTGCCAGATCCCAACACTGGCATATACAGCTAAACATGAGATTTACAGGAGGAGTATAGACGCTCTGTCTCTGTCTCACTTTCTCTTTATTTATGAGGTGAAATATGCAGAGTCGACATTTTAGAAATGCAAATTATCTGGGTTCTAATGTATACGAACACAAAAGCATACATACATATACATAAATGATTTAACACTTACTTTACTTCATTTCGGTTTTATACTTACATACATACGAAGGTGGTCTGAAAATTGTTCCCTCTAGAAAGTAAATTAAAAAAAGATTCACTTCAACATTTAATAGCTTTAATAATGGCCTCATACCTCAAAGCTATCAAACTCTATCGATGGGGAAGCAATTCCCACTTAAGTTCATTTGCATATGTGAAAAAGGGACCTAATGGAAAGTTTACCGTTGTTTTTTTTAAAGAACGAAATGTACCGGATAAAATGGAATAAAATAAATAGGAGTGGTCCTGGACCCTGCCGAAATGGGATTTCGTGTGGTAAATTTGGTTTTTCTACTTAACTCGAGTACAGAAAAAAAAAACATAAAATCTTTCAGTAAACCAATTTAAAGGGTGAGACAATTTCTATTTCATTGGAGTAAAATTTTGTGAGGAATTAAATGGAAGTGATCCCAGACACCCCAATTTTTATTTATGGACCTTGAAAGATTCTAAAAATCAGTTTTTGTCTAATATCTCATTTATACTAGGTGATAGCGGTTAACTTTGTTCGGCAATAATGTAGCTAAGGATTCGTTTGAAAAAATGCTATTCAGATTTTATGCCTAAAAAATTATTTATTCCTGCAGTTTTTTTTTTGGAATAAAAAATTAAAAAATATTTTATTTATAAATTAAAAAAATTAAATTAAACACGTAAAAGTGCTATATTCGGCCGTGCCGAATCTTCTATACCCTTCACCACGGTGATTTTATTATACAGACAGGTACAGCATTATTTATATTGTTAAGTCTTTACATAAATTAAAATAAGTCATATGAGAAAAAACTGATTATTCATACTTTAAAGAAATAGAATTGTGGAACAAGATTAATGTGAGTACCTGCCTACTCGGCCTAACCTCACGGTGGTCTTACCACCGAGTGAAACTTAGGCGCAGACTAGCGCCCCCATTGTGTAGTATAACAACACTTTACGACTGCCACCAATCGCTTTTTGTCACAATGAGTAGCAATTTATATAATATGGCAAGCCTTTCCAAGGCAAGCCTAGATCCACATTATAAACTCTTGCTTAGGGATTTGGAGACTATCCAAACTCCGATGTTGAGAGTGCAACAGCACACTTGATCGACCTTGCACCTTACCTACATAAATCGATCTTAAACCACAACCACCACGTGTACCCCCGAAGGGGACCTCACCAATAACCGGTCACAGAGAGGATAGGCTCTCTGTGGGGCCACCTATTCCCGTGGTACCAGTCCTTTGGGCACTGGTCGGACCTCGAAGAGGACCCGCAATGTTTATCGCAGACCTTTTCTTCCAGATTTAGGCTCTAGGAACCCTAGCGTCTGGTGCCCCTATTTTCCCCGAGTGAACCGCGTCAAAGCATTTGCCTTTCCTGCAGTGACAATTGGAACCCCCGGGGGGAGAAATAGAAGACAGTGGCGACTCAGCTAAATGAAAACAAATTCCGTTGACTACAATTGTCGCCGTGTTGTCAGCTACTTAATGATATTGAAGATGACCGCTACATCGTAAACTCTGACATTGTTGTAGAAATACTTATTTTGCTTTTATAAAATTAAATAACTTTTTCAAAAAATTATAAATATTTCCTCCAAAACTTTTTGTTTGTATATGAATTTGTAATTTAGAATTTTATGATATTTTCTTCTGTTGAATAAAATAGAAATTAGCCTAAGTTGACGACAGCCACAACGGTGGTCGTGTAGCCTTGTAGCTATACTGACTTCAAAATAATCGTTTACCTATAAACGTGTGCATTTTATTTTTGACAGTTTGTAGTCAGTTTCCTGATGATGTCTATGTGTTTAATGCACCTAGGTTTCAAAACAGAGATGTCATCTATTTAAAAATCAAACGCATTTAAAAAAATATGTTACTCTATATACACACATACATACAAATGTATATTATTAATATTAAATACATGTTATGTTACAGTCATGATTTTCATTTTCAAAGAAATATTGAAATTTTTGATTTAATTTTTCGAAAATTGTTTGTAAAAATTTTTTTGTAAAAATATTTTTTTAAAAATATTTTGTAAAATTTTATTCGAAACTTTTTTGGAAAATTTAAAAAAAATTTTTTCGAATATTTTTCTGTAAAATATCTTTTTGAAAATGTTTTTTATTTTTTTTTTTGTAAATATTTGTGCAAAAAAAGTTAAAAAAATTTTTATAAATTTTATTGAAATTTTTTTGTTAAATTTACAACTTTTCTGCAATCTATATTGAGTTAGAATGGTGAGACTAAAGAAAAAGAAATCCTTACAAAAAAAATTTCCTCATATTGACCCCCCACGTGCCTTTTAACTGCTCCTATTTACCAGTGGGTACTCTGTGGGTCCATTGGCTACCTCTATGTGTATTGTTTTCTATTAAGGTCTCTAATACAAATCCTACCAATCTAAAAACAAACAAAATTGCCCCTCGCAGGGGGTTATTGATCCACCGAGATCTGTATGCACTCCTTGCGATCTACCTGTCGCAGTCTAATATTTATTTGACAAAAAAAGGCAAAAGAGAATCATTAAAGCCGAAGAAAATTAAAAAAAAAATTGAAAATAATATAGGTGGGCGTATTTTTTATCCCGCAGCCTCCAAAAGAATGATCCGATGTTGCTTAATTGCAATACCAAAATTTTCGAAACTATGCCTGACAGATTGGTGTCCTTAAATTTTTTGTATCTCTTCTGCTGTCTTGGTAAATGACATTACAACACGAAAACGGACAGACGGACAACGCTTAATCAACTTCTCTATGTATAAGGATCCAGAATATATATACTTTATGGGGTCGGAAATGAATATTATAGAAATTACACACAGAATGACAAACATAGTTATACCCTTTCCACCTGTGGTGAAGGGTATAAAAATATTTTATATGCATAGCTGTGCACGCCACGTCGTAGGCGTCCTGACAATATTTTGCTCGATTTTGCTTTGAAAGTATTCCACACCAATTTTAAGACTCTTACTTTTATAGTGCTTTAGTTATGGTTAATGTATTTACTTTATATAAAGGTACCCATGCCTGGTTAAAATTCAAAAATTTATAAAAAACTAGTTATCCCTGGTGCGCTTCGCTACACCCATCCACAATAAACACTTGGAAGAAAAGTATGACCAAATTTTAACGCGAAAACGCACGCTATTCTCAAGTCAAAAATGTTCCCATCCAACCTGTTATTTTGCTAGACTTTACGTATTAACACGATAACAATGTTTTACTTTTAATGCGATGTGCCACTCCCAGTATTCTTATCCAATCGGTATTTTGCTAGACTATGCACATTAGTATGAGGGTTACTTGTGCAAAGTTTCAAGACTATACCTAATAATAATTTTTCACTTTGCATAGGAGGTACCACGCCCTCCATTCAAATTTAGTCTGTGTTTCTCTACACAATGTTTCTTAATATTGGGCTTACTGATGCAAAATTCCTAGACGTTACCTATTGAGGTTCTCTAGATAAAGGATAATAATTTTTTACTTTATATGGGGGATACCACGCTTACTGTCCCAATTCAGCCTATGTTTTTCTTGAGTATACGCATTGGTATGGGGTTTACTTGTACCCATTTTGAAGACCATACCTATTATAGTTCTCTATATTCACATTAATAATAATTTTTCACTTTGTATTGGAGGTACAACGCCCACTCTCGCAATTTATTCTGTATTTTGGCAGACTATGCGTCTTAGCACAAAGGCTACTCTTGCAAAGTTTCAAGGCGCTACCTATTGCAGTTCGCCAGGAACACAATAATAATTGTTCACTTTGTATGGGCGGTATCACGCACACTATTCCACTTCGGTCTGTGTTTAGCTAAACTATATACGTTAATATGATGGTTATTGGTGCAAAATTCCAAGGCGCTACCTGGTGCAGTTCTCTAGATACAGGATAATAATTTTTCACTTTGTATGGGCGGTACCCCGCCAACTATTCCGGCTATAACTCATGAACCAATACACATACAGAGACCGTTTATAAATAAAAGCCTTGGTATTGACGTCACCTTTGCAGAAACAAAATCGGTTCACGCATTCCAGAACACATCAATTACTAACACAATGCAACTTATTTTGATATATATAGAAGAAGATTCTAAAGCTCTCTAAAAGGTGTTTAACATTTTAATAACAATGTAATTCCACAATTGGCTATTTGGCAGTAAGTAATAAATAATTTGACATTATTTTAAAATAGCGCCATCTATTCCGTTTTCAAAAATAAAAAGTGCCTTAAAATCTTCGTACTTTTACTGCTTTTTCTCTTTATTATCTCTTGGAAATGAGACATTTTAGTATCCTATAGTGGAGTCTGGATGCTAAGGTACCTCCTCAAAAAATTTCGTTAAAATCCATCCAGTAGTTTTTACGTGATGCGAACATAAATGAAAAGCAGACAGACAGACCTAGCTTTTTTATTATATGTGTAGGTAGTTATATACAAAAATTGTAGCCACGGTAAAACTGAACACCTTCTGTGAACATACTAATACAATCTAAACATGTTTATGTCATGTTATAGCAGCTCACTCAAGGACCCTAAGGCTAACAACATGGCTTCTTTACTTTTGCTGGGGATAAGTCTCAGATCTAAATCTACAATTTTGTTTGTTTTTTTTCGTTTTTTTTTTTTTTTGAAAGAGGTAACACTCAGGCAATTAATGCTTATATTAACTGTGTTACTTCCTTTGGAAAGGGATAGGAGTAGATAAGACCGATGGGTTAGTGTGATAGTAAAGTTTCACTTATGGCAACTCTGCAATTGCATGTTATGATTATTTTTAGAACAGTGTTGCAGCGCCTCTGGTGCTATGTAGGCGTATTAGTTTGAAGCTAGCATAGCCAATTTATAATTATTTTAATTCTCCGGAGATTTTAGTGCTATGTGGTTATACCGGCGAAGAAGAGCTTTGTAATATGCATTATTATAAAGAGAACTAATACATATCAGAAAAATCAATGTTGCCACGGTTGAGTATTGAAATCGTGACCATGCTTTAGTACTCCAGGTGCTAACTACTTGAGCTACAGCACCCTCTACCAACCTAGAAGGCTTTTTGTCTTAGATTATTGGTTTTTTTTTTGATTCTGTCCAAAAAATTGTTAAATGGCAAAGGTACGAGACCAGAGCGCCAGGGTGTGATTGCCTTAGCTTCCTCCAAAATCTGCAGCGCGACCTATATCTTCGTATGGGAAGTTAGACTCCAGCTAGGTAAAATTAAAAAGAGTTTAATGGTATTTTTCCAGCGAAAAATACTTGAGTTTAAGGGTTCTCCTCCGGTGAAAAAAATTGAGTTTAGTTGTTCTCCTCCAGTGAAAAATTGAGTTTTAAAAATGGTGTTCCTCCAATGTCCGACTTATTTAATTAAAATTAATAGGTTATACACGACAACCAAAAAGATTATTCGTGGCTAATTAAAGCAACCACCAATACAGTACAACAGTACAGCTATTCGAGGAAGCCAATCAGCCGGTGTGAGTGAAACGTAAAACTCTCGAAGGCCGAGCAACAAGGATGACCTGATTGACTTTAAGCGATAATGACAATGACGTGCGCACGTATTCCCCAACCCAGAGCTACTTTACGACTGTTGATTGTGGCCTTATCACTAAATATTACATACATAAGTATGTTAAAATAATTTTCAGACGGTTCAGGGATGGAAAATTAAATTTTTTTTCAATATGAAACATAGTAGTAGTTACAATATTTTTTTTTATTGTTATAAATTTTAATAATTTAAATTTTTAATTATATAAAATAACAGAGCCAATAAAAATCCATTATCACATGTAAAAGTTTTTTTTCGCGCTATGCTTTCTGCAGCTTTCAACGGTAATGCATTTTTTTTCAGCTGAGATATAACTTGGTTGGTTGGTATGCGTGCCAGCTTGCTACGCACAAGCTTTCAAGTAGAATCAAGCGTTTGAATCGTTTTGACACCACCAGACTCGCTTAGACAATAAAGCCTTTCCCCAAGTGGATCCTAGTGGATAGTTAAAAAAATCCTGTTACGTTGAGATATCTAGTAAGGTCGCCTAGACTAGATTCTGATAACTCATCTATTATGTTTGCTTCAAGAATTTTTGTGGTACACTGTTTCTTCTTTGCTCGGTATCTTGCAGCAACGACAGATCTTATTATAGGACAGTTCCAGTCTGCTAACATGTACATCGATCGCCCAGTGACTAGTTAGCTTAGCCAGCAACCTTGGGATGTCGTCTCTTTATTTATACCCTTCGGCTCAGGTGGAAAGGGTATACATAAGTTTGTCATTCCGTGTGTAATTACTTCATTTCTGTGTTCGGGTTGTAATCAGCTTTCTCAAGGCACCAGAAGACATACAAAAAATTAAAGCCACCAATCTGCCAGGCATAGTTTCGAAAATTTTGCAATTGCAATTCAGCAATATCAGACCATTCCAATCGAGGCTGCAGGCAAAAAACCACTCCTACCTATATTTTTCACATTTTTTTCGGTTGTAATGCTTTTCGTTTGTTTTTTTTTTATTGTTACTAAATATTAGACGGCGATAAATAGATCGCATACAGATCTCGGAAGGTAGTAACCATCTGCGAGGGCGATTTTGTGTTTGTTTTTACGTTGAATGGGTTTCTTTGCTTTGATTTGTATTAAATGCCTTTATAGAAAATGAAATGAACACAGAGGTGGCCAATAGACCCACAGCGTAGCCACCGGGATCCAGAAGCAGTTAGTGATGTTCTTACACAATTTCTAAAAAACTCGGAGGTTAAATGAGAAGGTATAAGGGTGAGAATCTAAGACTATCGAAACTGGAAAGGGTGAGAGATTGAAACTAGCAGAGGAGTCAAAATACCAGCAAGTTTACTTAGTCAATAAATTATCTTAACAGAGGAATACACTGCAAAAGCTCAAAAGGGTCTCAATGCCTATTTTTCATAAATGTATTAAATAGGTAGGAACTAGGGATTATCACCAAATGTGATAAACTGCTTGTGAACCAAATTTTTACATATGGCTGCATTGTATGATGGAAGACTGTGAGGTTAACTGACTAACCTAAACAAGGGCGTAAGGCGTAACGACGTCTAGCGCCTAGCTTTGCACATACCTAAATAAGAGCGCAACGTTTTGTAAGAAACAGTAATGTTAACATAATTTGTTTAGTAAAATCTAATAGCAAAAGAGAGTTAAAAGCGCTAAATAAAGTAGAAAATAGCTAAAATGGCATCGCTCTTACACAAAAAAAAAAAAACAATAATATTTTGTTTGCACTCAACTTCACTACCTAACGCTCTGTCAAAATTGGATTTTCCAATTGCAAAGTGTTGACGCCGCGGTATTTAGGTTTGCTTCATACATTTTGTATGTACATGAGCTTTTTTGACAGTTATTTTACTTCTTACGCACTTGTTTAGGTTGAGCAGTAAAGCCAACAACTTGAATAAGCTATAGGTTAATAGGTTTTAATTATAGGTAGAACTGAACAGTCTTGAAAAAGTACAGAGGATCGCAGGGTTTCAACAGCCATGTAATCCAGACTGGACACTGTTAAGACTAACATACTTCTAGGTTTTGGGCAAAGTTCTCCTCCATTTCGGTAGTAATGGGTCATTGTTTGGTAAAAGCTAGGACTAGATTATGGGAACATGGAAGGATGTGCAAAAATGAGGAGTTAGTAACTGCGAAGAGCGAAAGACTCCGTTTGGTGGGCAAGCGATTTAACGACGTATTCGCCGTTTTTGGGGGTTTAAGACTTGATGTTATAGTCAGAATTATATTGGTATACAAGTGAGTTCATGACACATAATGAAGCTTACTCATAAGGAACCCTCATTCGTTAGGGTATAACAAGACAGTGTCTAGGAGTAGAGGCGTGTAGTGCTAACCTTGCTAACCATTGAGAAAGCATTGCTTTTTTACAGTCAACATTATAATTTCTACTATTACTGTAGACTGATGTTTATTAAAAAAAAAAATACTTCTTTCATTTAGCGCGAATTCAGTTTCAATATCCAATCGTTTTTTTTTTATTTACATTTATTGCAATCAACATCACAAAACTCAAATTCTAATAAATGTCAACAGAATGTCTACAATTTTTCAATTTAACTGGTAGAATTGTTTGGATTTACAATAAATGGATGGATGGATGGTTGCATGCATTTATTCAAAAACTACTATGTGCATTTTACAATGTTCTAACATACATACATACATCCCATATTTGAATGAATAGTTGGCAATATAACAAACGCATTATTAACATACACACTTCACCATAAAAAAAGTAAGGCTGACATTTAAAGTATGAATTACTAAAAAAAAAACAAATATATGAAACACACGTAGTGTCCCGTACTACGTTCAATGGTAAAAAATTAAACATTTTTACGTCTTGTATGGGACACGCTTTCATTTTGAATTATATATTTTTATTAACTGATATTTAAAATGCACAGAAAACATTTTTTGCACCAAATAAAGGCTTCAATTAGTTTTAAATTAATATTCAGACTATAGCCTATTGTCGAGACTATAGCCTATTGTCGAGACTATAGCCTATTGTCGAGACTATAGCCTATTGTCGAGACTATAGCCTATTGTCGAGACTATAGCCTATTGTCGAGACTATAGCCTATTGTCGAGACTATAGCCTATTGTCGAGACTATAGCCTATTGTCGAGACTATAGCCTATTGTCGAGACTATAGCCTATTGTCGAGACTATAGCCTATTGTCGAGACTATAGCCTATTGTCGAGACTATAGCCTATTGTCGAGACTATAGCCTATTGTCGAGACTATAGCCTATTGTCGAGACTATAGCCTATTGTCGAGACTATAGCCTATTGTCGAGACTATAGCCTATTGTCGAGACTATAGCCTATTGTCGAGACTATAGCCTATTGTCGAGACTATAGCCTATTGTCGAGACTATAGCCTATTGTCGAGACTATAGCCTATTGTCGAGACTATAGCCTATTGTCGAGACTATAGCCTATTGTCGAGACTATAGCCTATTGTCGAGACTATAGCCTATTGTCGAGACTATAGCCTATTGTCGAGACTATAGCCTATTGTCGAGACTATAGCCTATTGTCGAGACTATAGCCTATTGTCGAGACTATAGCCTATTGTCGAGACTATAGCCTATTGTCGAGACTATAGCCTATTGTCGAGACTATAGCCTATTATCGAGACTATAGCCTATTGTCGAGACTATAGCCTATTGTCGAGAATATAGCCTATTGTCGAGACCATAGCCTATTGTCGAGACTATAGCCTATTGTCGAGACCATTGCCTATTGTCGCGACTATAGCCTATTGTCGAGACCATAGCCTATTGTCGAGACCATAGCCTATTGTCAAGACTATAGCCTATTGTCGAAACTATAACCTATAGATGAAACTAAAGCTTATACTCGAGACAATAGTCGAGACTATTGTCTATAGTGGAGACTATAGGCTATGGTCGAGACTATAGCCTATAGATATAGATAGCCGGTTGTCTATAGTCGAAACCACAGTCTTTTGTCTCTAGTTGAGACTATTATCTATAGGGATAATAGCCTATTGTCTATATTAGAGACTATAGCCTGGACTATTGTGTAAAAGTCATGTAACTGAGCTTTTATAAAACCAAAAAGTTAAATTTGTAACGAATTTTCGTAAATTCATTCCTTTATAAATTTAGTATAATCATCTGTATCGATTGTTTTATACATACAAACCTCCCAGGAGTTCTAAAATAATGAGGCACAATAAAAATGTCAAAAAGTTGTACATATTTATGTGGGTATTTTGGTTAAGAAACATTTTTCATAAAATTAAAAGGAAGCAGTATGAGAGCTGTTGTTTGTCAACACATGTTTTACGCGTTATGGGGTTGTGCAGTAACAGCCTTTTAAATTAAGAATAAGGAGGTATAAATCCCAGCGGATTAAAAAAAGGTTTAGCAATAAACAAATTTAGATAAAAGTAAAAAATAAACAAGAAATACTTATCTATAAAAATTATTTTAATTTTTTTACTTACATGTTATAGGACCTGTGTCAAATATCTATTTTTTTGTTCTCTTGTTTCTCTTCAATCAAAAGCTAATTATTTTTCATATTAAAAATGTTGCACAGAAAACATTTTTTCTTTTATATTAATATTCAATTAATTTTTTAATTGATTCAAGTATACCCCTATTTGTTTAAAACAGAACAAAAAAAATTCCAATTAAACAAATAATAGAATCAGTTAATTATTTAATTAAATTTTATTCTGCAACCAATTAAAACCTTTAATTGGTGAAAATATTCTGTGTGTGTCTGCTTGGTACGTTTAACTAGATAAGCACATACACACGTTACATATAGACACAGAAAACATTTTTAGCACAAATTAAAGGTTTCAATTTATTTTAAAATACAGTTCAATTAATTTTTTAATTTTATATATTAAAATTAAAAAAAAAAAACTAATAAAACAAATAATTGAATCAATTAATCATTTAATTAAATTTTATTCTGAAACCAATTAAAACCTTTAATTGGTGAAAACAATTTTTTCTGTCTGCTTGTAATGTTTCGAAAGACTAGCACAGACATACATATGTACGTTATATATTTATTTTTTGACCAATTAAAAGTTTTTATTAGTTTTAAATTAAAGTTCAATTAACTTTGTAATTGATGAAAATATATTAAAATTAAAAAATATTCTAATTAAACAAATAATTGAATCAATTAATTATTTCATTAAATTTTAATCTGAAACCAATTAAAACCTTTAATTGTTGAAAATATTTTTTTCTGTGATTATCTGCCTGTTATGTTTTGAAAGACTAGCACAGTCATAACTACGTTATATACTCGTATATAGCATACATTTTTTTGCACCAATTAACGGTTTTAATTAGTTTTAAATTAACAGAAAAAATTCCAATTAAATAAATAATTGAATCAATTAATTATTTAATTAAATTTTAATCTGAAAATAAATCAAAACCGTTAATTGGTGAAAATATTTTTTTCTGTGCATGTGATCTATTGGGATACCCTTTAAATTTGAAATTTTTTTTATTATAATATAGTTTTCACCCTGGGTAAATTTCAAGTCACTATCGTAACATATTTTATATTTAGTAGTATTTGTTATAGCGGCCATTGTAAGGCAGCTTCAATGGAAATTTGAAGAGTCTACCTATTAGGGTTTAAAAAAAAGGTCAAATGCTTTAAAATCCCTTCACTATCGCAACACCCTTTAATTTTTAGTTTAATTTTAAATACTTGTTAATATAGCAAACTTAGTTTCTCTTACTATGCGTTAATTTCAAGTAGTTTCCTCTTATGATTCCAAAAATAATGCCATATCGCGTGAACATCGCGTCCCTATTGAAACACCCTATAATTTTTAGTATTTATTGTTATAGCAAATATAGTGCTACGACTTCTGTGAACACTTTAAGAGCTTACTTCTTACGGTTGCAGAGAAAGAGGGGTCTGGTAGACTGACAGACAGACAAGCTGGCAGACATTGTAGTGAAAATAATAGGGTAACGTTTTTACTTTTTGGATATGGAACCCTAAAAAAATATATAGTGCAATTTTAAAAAGTTCTGTAGGGCAAAGCCCTCTCAAGATTAAAAGATAATTATTTATCATTTCTGGAATAACTAATTAAATAAAGAGGAAAATAGGTTCGCTTTTAGCCTATTTTTAGCGATCATCTCTAAACCGTCTTTCCTCCTCATAGAAGGGTTAGCGGATGTTTAAGCGCAATCCAAAAGAGTTCTTGTAATCACGAACAAAACATAAAGCCATCGCCACACAATAGAGACCAAAGAAGAAAAATAGAAAGAAAGCTAAGGTGGGTCCTAGGGTTAACAAGGTCATGACCACAGTTTTAGATTATATCCGGATACAAGATGTAAGACCTTTACTTGTTTTATACCCTTAGTCAGGGTACGTCTTGATTCAGGCCGTCAAAGAGCAACGCTAATGGAGCATATCCTCACCGCGGTTAAATTACTCTCCTTTCCGTCAAAGTATACCCCTTTTGTATTTCAGTTTCTAGGGGTGCCATTTTTCAGGGCTTCCTTTTCTTATCAAATCAAATCCGCAATTCAACTCAGATTATGTTTTTTTCTGCTACACTCGAAGAATTTTATTTTTTATGTTTCGAATTGGTCGCAGTCAAAACCGAATTATTACCTCTTAAGCCCTTATTCTCAAACGTGTAGAGTCGTTTTTTGGGCTCTTGAACGCCCATATCATTTAATTCACTTAAGTCCACGGTAAAGGGCATTCAAGTCTACGAGTATTGAATTTAGAAGTCCCTTGGCACCCAAAGTCCTCAAACAGGAGAGCTAACTCGTCTAAGTCATATATCTATTGGCATTAAATATATAATTTTTAAGAGGGCTTTTTCCTCTTAGCTGCACTTATTTGGTTCGCACCAGTAATATGAGCCTGCTTACGGTTATCAACATGAGGCTAAACTGGTGGACTAGTTTTTGTTCACCAAATAGAATCTATTAATAACTACCAGTAAAATCAACCACCCAACTTGTAGGGAAAAAATTAAATAAGGCCCAGTCGAACATGTGAATATAATGTCCTTGTCCTTGTTTTCTATATAAACTGTACAATTTTACATGTCACTACGTACCTATGTATATCACTTTGTTTTTGTTTATGTGTTTGTGTCATATCAGTTTAAACTAATTGACATATCCAGTGACACTAGCAACAACAAAAACAACAAACACATCAGCAACAATACAATGGCATAAAAAAGAAAATGTTGTACAAACACATGTTTTATTCAAATATTTCAGCACTGCCACTGTTGGTGACAGCTTTGTGTTGCTGTCAGTTTATATTTCAGCGTATATCAATTCTAATATTGTAAACTAAAACTTTTAGACAGATTGTAATTCAGAATTTTTTTGTTCACATGTATTGTAAAAAGTCTAACTGTATTTGTGTACATACGTACATGGCTGATATTACAAAGGATATTTAACTAAATAATGGAAAAGAAAACAAAAAAATTAAAATTTAGTGACAAGGCCAAGAATAGTATAAAAGAAAAGATTATGGAGATTGAAATGCATGGTAATAATGTGAACGATTATACCGCTGTAACTTAAAATTGCAAAAATTTGAGACTAATTAGCCTGTTCTACAGTTGACACTATATAGTCTACAGTTGAGACAACACCCTATTGACTATAGTTGAGAAAATAGTCTATAGTTGAGACAATAGTCTATAGTTGAGACAATAGTCTATAGTTGACACAATAGTCTATTGTTAAGACTATATGTCTAAGGTTGAGAGGTTGTCTATAGTTATGACTATAGCCTATTGTCTATAGTTGTGACTATAGCCTATTGTCTATAGTTGTGACTATAGCCTATTGTCTATAGTTGTGACTATAGCCTATTGTCTATAGTTGTGACTATAGCCTATTATCTATAGTTGTGACTATAGCCTATTGTCTATAGTTGTGACTATAGCCTATTGTCTATAGTTGTGACTATAGCCTATTGTCTATAGTTGTGACTATAGCCTATTGTCTATAGTTGTGACTATAGCCTATTGTCTATAGTTGTGACTATAGCCTATTGTCTATAGTTGTGACTATAGCCTATTGCCTATTATTAAGATTATAGCCTATTGTCTATTATTGAGACTATAGCCTATTGCTTATAGGTCAGACAATAGTCTCCACTATAGACTATAGTCTCGACTATAGTCTGTAGTCTCG